>OX375879.1:94297245-94793070 GCA_947359465.1 Metellina segmentata
AAATTTGGTGATATTTGTGGATTGATAAATTTAAAAAATTAGTTATGGAGTTGTTAGTTATACATCACCTTTTAGTAATAAATTCCTATTGTTTAGTGTAAAGTACAGAACCTTCCAAAGTAGAAATAAAGATATTTTTTAGGTTGAAAATAGTACAATATATCACATTCATACAGCGATCCTGATATTGGCGTACGAAATTTTGTATCGCAATTTTATAGCAAGATTTCAGACTTTTTCGTGGGCCACGTAGGCTTGGTTGGAAGAGTAAAGGATTATCGACGGAGGGCTGCAAGTTCAAATCCAACCAAATATTATCTTGTATATGAGTATGGTACTCGTTAAATTTGACGTGCGCTCAAATTTATTCACATTGGCATGGTGTGAAAATTCGGAGAGGTAGGGTGCCCGCTCACGTGAGACTTCGTCATCTGACCGTGGTTCAAAATTACACGGAGTTGTCCTCGGATCCTACCCTTCGGGATTGATCCCGAACCTCTGCTAACAGCCCGTAGTTATGGTCCAGTGCGACGTTAATAATGAAATACCTTCCTACCAAATTCTTTCCTGCAATTCTAACACGGGTATTTTTAAATTTGATTATTGAGATTATGTATTCGAACACTAAATGAAACCAAGAGGTTGAGAAATTATATTCAATATTTCAACAGAATGTGATTGCATTACTCGGGGTTATTGAATATTGAACATAAAATATTATTTATATACAACCTCAAACTGAAACAGGATGAAAACTTGGTCATAAGGAATTTATTTGTTGAATGATCAGGGGAATGTACATTTCATATATTTACAATTATAAACATATTTCATCAGGAAAATTTCACATACTCTTTCCTTGTTAGAGCTTTAATACAATTATAGCATCCTGAATTGTCACCATGTGTTGTAAGCATTTCGATAAAAATCAAAATAGAAGCATTCAAAAAGCTTATCCATACTGATATTGACGTTGCATAAATCTAACACAGTTACACATTTCCAGCCAGGGAGAGTTCGCTCTCTAATCCTGGCTGATTGAAAAATAAATTCAAATTTTAAAAGTCTATATTTTATATTCTGTTATATTAAATTGAATTATTTCACTTTAACTCTATTCCAGAATTTGCAAATTTTACTCTTTTAGCTCTAGAATCGGTCTACAATACTGCCATAACTTAAAAAAAAAAGGACTTTTTAGCTTTATGTGCAGAAAGATTAAAATATATATATGCTTTTGCATGTTGCAAAAGTGAAATAACTGTAGATTTCAGTAATAGACAATTCAAGGCTCCAGTAGTTGTTGCAATTTTGCACCATACCGAATATATATAAAGACTTTCTACACATAAAACTAGAAATTCATGTTTTAGTTATGATGGTATTGCAGGAGTTCGGTATAAAGTAATTTGGGATCTAATTTGAGGCCCCGGATTTCTCCAAGATAGACCTGTTTTGTATAGATGTTTTTCAAACATAGTATATCTTCAAACGGACCTGTACGAGTCTCGTTCGGTTTACGTAGCTAGATTTTATCCTCAGTGCCCTTAGGATCTCAAATTGTCTTCCTCATATTGATCATCGCTAAACCCTTGTCCTAGATTTGCCAAGGCTGCTCTTACATCACTTTATTAGAAATTAATTGTATCAGAAGCATTTCCTTAAAATCATTGCAAAACAATTGTGAATCGAAACAATATTTCAATCAGCAAAAATTTTAAAACGTAAAAATGTTCATGAAGTAGAATTCAAAGATGATAGAATAATATTTCAAGGCTTAACAGAAGATTTATAATTGCAAATCTACATCGCTTCGGTTATATTCTAAACATGAGATCCGAACTTTTCTTTTTGATACTGAGAATCGATGAACTAATTTCCCAGATTTATCAAGGCTGCTCTTACATCACTTTATGATAAATTGAAACGCATTGAGCTTCTCCTAAATATCTTTTCAAAACAATTTAGAATCCAGTCAACATTTCAGTCAGCAAGAACTTCAAACCATAATGATTTTCAAGCAGTGAAATTGAAAGATGATAGAGTAATAGTTCAAGGCTTAACAGAATTGAAACTCTACATCACTTCAGCTATAACGTCCTGATGAGATGTAAATAATTCAGATTCAAATAAAGCTGATCAGTCGCTTAGGGGCTTGTTTCTCACGTATAAACCGAGTTACTCACCTCGAAAAAAGGAGCTCGAGTTTAAGGTCACTCAAAAGAGTATTTTCCCCTTTCGAGGAACCTGTCACGTCATAGGCGTGCCGATTAAAAATTGTGAATGACGTGCTTTATGTTCAGTGATTTCCAATTCACCTTGGGAAGGGTGAGGTTTTGAAAAAAAAATGATCCATATTCACATAGAATGAGCTGGGAGCTATAATACAAGGGCAATGAATACTCCAAGTATAGATAAAAGAGAAAAATATCAGTTAATTTATTCTAAATGTGAGATGCGAAAAAAGAGATTCCAAAAAATAAACGTAGCAGATGTAGGTGGTGGAACGCATTTTTTAAAACTCGTTTTTGTAGAAGTATGCGGATAATTGGTTGTAAGGGAAATCCCAAATTAAAAGAAAAGGAAAAAACTCCCAATTAAGATTTGACAGATTAAACTTTTAGGATTGAGAGACATGTAGTAAATACTGTTTAGACGATCAGAAATTTTTTCCATTTTAACAGCGTCTAAAAATTGCTACTTTGACCGCAGGTGCAACTGTTTCTTTTTTTCAATCTGTAGAAGTATTCTAAATTATACTTTCGATCATTTGTTCTGTTAAGCAGTCTCATAAATTTGAGTACCGAACATAAAATGTAAATGCTAATTTCTGTAGATTATTCATACATTAAATAATGTAGAATGCGACGACATATATGATTCGTTATGAATAAATTGCGTCAACTCGTAAATGAGCACACAGTGCATCAGTACAGAGTGCATATCCTTATGAGGATCGTAGTAATTGCAAAAAGAATAGTTTAATTTAGCAATGCGATGTAGATGTATAACAAATCAGTTGCGAACAGCAATAAGGCGAAAATTAGCTACAGCTCCCTTGGCCAATCTAGTCTGGGAATGGTCCCCTGTATTTCCCATTGTAAAATTCGAAGATCTTCAATCACAATAACAAATTCTGGGCAGCCTTGCCAGAAATTTTCCCCTGAAGAATGTCATCAGGGTACATCACTGGTATTGTCCTCGAATCTTTTCCTTCGGGATTGATTACGAACCATTATCAATATCCCGTCGTGTTGCTCCAGTGCGACGTTAAGTAAACATACTTACCAAGAGTGCATCACAAATTGTAATAGTAAAAAATTAACCATACCATTTGTGACAACCGGATCAACAAACCAGGCTATTGTTGCGGGACCGATTTCAATCCTCAAGGGAAAGACCCCAAAACGACGCCACGTAGTTTTGAACCACAGTCAGATGACGAGGTCAACAACTGTAAGCTGGCACCCGCTCTCCAAAATTTCCTCATCCCGCTAACGTGAGAACATTTGAGACAGTTTTAACATGTACCAGTACCCTCAGTCTATAACAGACTATAAGAATAGCATACAAATCTTACACTTGTAGGTAAATATTTCGATTTTACTTATAATCCTGGATCAACCCCTATTTGCAATCGTTTGATCAGCTAACTAGAATTTCCATCAAGACTAAATTATGATAATCAATCATCATTAGATGATGTCGATAATGACTCAGTATGAATAATTTTATTCACGATGGAAAAACTATTCATAGTTATGACGTGATAAAGTGCTCATTAATGATAAAATAATTATTTTAAGTAAAGTTGTAAAAAGAGAGAAAGTCAATCTCCTTTTACTTCCTACTAATAAACGATTACACTATTTTAACGAGATTCTCGCTCTACCTTTAATTGGAAATTAATTTGGTCTACTTTATCAACACTGAACAATAAATCACTTACTATTTATATTTCCTTAAACATCTAACTGATAATTAAGGGAAAACAGGATTTTTTTAGAGACAGTAGCAATCTTGGCATTTACTAACAGAATGTTGAACAGATTTATCCTCTTCCATTGCTAAAACCATTTGCTCTATTAATGTAGAACGATTCATATTAATTAATTAATTTCTATGTTACATTAAACCAAAAACATTAAAACTGAAATAATACAGAAGAGAGTTAGGAAAGTAGCAAAAATGTTTTGAACATGGACAATGTAATAGCAGACGATTTAAATTGTGCCAAAAAAATCGAATCATTATACTCTGTGCATTAAACTTTAATGATTAAATGTCGTGGATATAAGAGGTAAATTGAAATGTACTCATGAAAAGATATCGTTTTCACATATCGCACCCCGTCAAGAAAAGTGACACAACTCAAAATTGCATAATTTGAGAAACATCAACTTAAAGGATACTATAAAACTTATATTGAAATAGTATAAGCTTCTTTTAAATTTTAGGTAAGTATTTATGGTGGTAACTTCTGTTACATTCTATAGAATAGTAATATAACACGCTGGGGCACCTCGTACATATTTTTCAATGACATAAGATCAAAATTTTTGTTTTTTGACTTGTCACTTTTCTTGCCGGGGTGGAATATACTTTTATACTTCCGCTCAGCAAATGAGATTGTGTCGGAACATATGTTCGGCTTCATATCTTAACGGGAATATTTTCCCTGTTCGGGTTCCGAATTGTTATTTTTTAAAGAAAATATGTTTATTTTGAGTGTAATTATTGAGCGAAATAACTCGATAAATAAATTACTTAATATTGTGCAAACCGCCTCTTAAAAATGTGAATCCTAAACATGTGAAATAATGAATTTGAACATTCGAACTTTGTCTGAAAATGTGTAACTGAATTTTACTGAAATTCCTTAAGTGCTGTTTTTAATGGGGTTTTTTGCCACATGCTGACACCGACGATTTGAAAATCATCAAAGTAATTTAACAGTCGATAATTTCTTATACATATGGGATAAGCACAAGAAATGGTTATGCCACATAGTCATTTCCTTCTTAAATGTTAATAAATAATTATAATAATTAGAATTATTATTTTATAATTTAATATTATAATTAATTAATTTGAATTAGTCAGGTTTAATTTTTAATATTTTATATTTTATAATACAGGATAATTTTATGAAGTTTATAAACTGAAAACTCCTTTAAAAATTGAAGTCATGGTAAGTTTCTGAAGTTATCATATACCAGCAAATAGCCAGTTAGGGTAAAAAACGCATTTATGAAAACATATAAGCTAATAAGTTTCTTATTCAAGCCGACGACATATCAAAGTTTCCTGAAAATGTCTGTTCATTGAATAATGGATGATTTAGCTTCAATTGTTTATCAAAATGCATAACGCGTTCAGAAAATGCAACAAATTAGTATATGTATAGACACGTTGACTCTAAGTGACAAATTTTCACAATCCACGTCAGTTAAATACCTTCAGTATCAACTCTCAATAATTATCGTCCATTTATCATCAGCGTAAAACACTGAACTAGTGATCCATCAATGAGTAAGGTCACAACAATGGACCTTTTTGCATTACTAACTGTAGTAAAAAGAGCATATTAATTAGGCATTAAATTGCCTTTCAAGCAAGATTGATTAGTTTTCTTGATTAGATTTAATTAAATATGCACATGATTTGTGACATTCATTCTATTCTGGAAGTTATTGGTTCCTTTCTTGTGTCAAAGTGTCAAAAATGTGTCGATGCAAATCACTAAAACGTTTATATTGACTCCATGAATACTTTGTAGAACCTTAAAAATGAATGTCAAGATATTTGAATATCAAACCATACAAACTGGCTTTATGTATGTTTTGAGTAATTCATAACGACACATATTGTAAAATATTTAATGCTGCTTAGCCTTGTTCTTATCTCGTTATATCCCTAATGTGATTGTCAAACTAATACACTTGAACAAACTCGTTTAGTTATGATTAATCGAAATTAATCAGTCATATTCAGTGAACGATACAACACTTGCGAATTTTCCGATAATGAACTAGATGCCAGAATAAAATCCGACTACTTGTTTGTGGGTGTTTTTCGTGGTAAGTCCTGAGACCTTTTCATGTTGTCCCTGGTCAACTGAACGCCGACGTCTACATGAACACTTTGGACAGTCAGGTTCTTCCTACGCTCTGGCAATATTACGGAATGGACGAATGTTACTTCCCGATATGTTAGTCCCAATATAAACCCCATAGAACATTTGTGTGACAAGTTAGAGCGACGCTTACTGACCAGGGAACCACTTTCGAAATCTACAGCTGAGCTGGCGATATTCTTACAAAGCAGGAATGGACACAGATACCCCATAGCTGTGTATCAAAAACTTGTTGAAAGTATGTCCAGAAGTGTTTCTAGTGTAATTGCAGCACGTGGGGGACCATCCCTTTATCAAGCAGCTATCTTTCTCTTATAATACCATCACATCTTGCGTCCGGTCCATTATTGTAGGGTAGTGTAGGTAGCTTTCAATATAGATTTAAATATTATCTCACTCAGAGTCAACTATATGTAAATATAATCTCACTCAGAGTTAAATAACTTCATTACACTCCCTTGCTCTTCCATTTGGGGAAACAGTGCACCATGCAGTGGATTCCCGCGCATGTTGGCATTGCTGAAAACGAGTTGACTGATGCCCTGGCAAAATAAGCAAGACTTTTAAACACCACTGAATTGATATCACTCTCAGCGATATCAATTCAGTGGCTAAGGAAAAACTCAACGATAGGAAAATCAAAATCAAACTCCAAATCCCCGAAATCAGTACCAGTAGAACTCTCGCCAGCACACTAACAAGACTCCGGACGGGGCACTTTAGGGGGATGAAGATTAATAAAAACGGGACAAGGACTTACTACCTCTGCCAAAACTTCCCAGACTTAGAACTAACCCCCAAACATCTTTTCACCTGTCCCGCTATTTTGGCGCAATTGCAGCAAATAAGTGACAATCCGCGGGAGGACCTATATGAAGAAAATTGCCTTCAAATCGCAGATGCTGTATATGGGACCTTTGGTCCTATTTAAATTTATTTTTTCTATCCATGACATGAGACCAACCAAACCAACACTCCTTTGCAAAGTCGTTAGGCCAACTATTAAGCATAAGAGTTTCAATCTAAAATACAAAATATTCGAATCACGCTTTCGATGTGTCCTTACATGTAATTTACATAAGCCAATTTTCAATCAGAGATGGAAAATTAAATTGTAACAGGAACGCGAGCTCCGATTTTGTGTTACAATGTCACGGAGAAAAGATTCGATATGCAACAATGCACTTGGAGGGTGGTCATTGCGGGTGTGACCGCACACTAAGGTTAAGAGACCTTGAGAGAAGAAGCAATCAACAATTTTTTAATCGCACCATCACGTTTAACCTAAAAAAATGACAGGTAATTGGTCTGACCATAAATCACTAGAACAGTGAACGACGTGGCCCTTGTCGATAGATGTGGGAATTTTAAGGCAAAGGATTTTGCGATGACTGGCTATTTTAGGGGGAGCAAAAATACATTCGGGAATTCTAAGGTAGATTTGTCTTGACTGGTTTTTTCGGAAATACACGCTGGAATTGTACGGTAAATGGTTTATTGTTGACTGGTTATTTTACAAATAGAGACAAAAACGATAAATTAAACATGTTACGAAGCTGGTACTACGATAATTTTTGTGTCATAATGTTTTCAATGCATAATTACTCTTGTGACAGTGCATTTATCTCCATGTTAGGCGAAAAGTAAATTTAATACCTGTTTATTTTACTTTCAGTACATTAAATGCAGATTACTTTCATTACTGATCACTGAGCAAATGGAGGCAAAAAACACACATGAGCCGTTATTTTTTAAAGTGGTTTTAGTCCACTTTGAAGAAAAATGAGTTTATTTTCTTTACCAATTTTAATAATTATTATTACATGATAAAATTTAACAGGTTTATAGTGTTAAATACAACATCCAAATTGAGTAATGTTTGCCAATATTTTAAAATGAATTTAAACGCAAACCCTTAAATATCTCGATGTATGAAAAACGGACTTATACCACTTTCAAAAATAACAGCTCATATGTGCCAGGTTTAACATTCTAAGATTACTTTTCCTTCAATAGTTTCTTTTCATCATTTTTACTGCGCTATTGGATTTGTGACTGTGAGTTGCTTTCCGAATGAAATAAAATAAAAAGTAACAACGACTTGGAAAAATAACTTCATAGCAGTTTATATGATTTTTATCGTGTAAACTTTAGACACACACACAACATTAATTTTAAAAATTTTTACCGCACACACATATGTTATATAAAACCAAGCAGCCGACGAGGCGTAGTGTGTTTGCGCACTACATAGACAGCTTGCGAGTTGGTGAAGGTTCAATCCCTGACTCAGCCTGGGTGCATTTCCCTCTTCAGTTTCAGTTAAACTTTCTTTGTGTGTATATCCATTACTTGACGTTATCTGTCTTGTGTTTGATATAGCTTTGCTAAACATGGTCTCACATTACTCTATCCAATTGCAGAAAAGCAATAACCGGGTGGTTGTCTTTCCCCTCCTGGTGATTGAATTGAAGTGGTGTCGTTAGCTAAACTGACCATATCGTCACAAAGTGCAAAAGGTCGTAGGTCAAAAATTGCATTTTTTCTTTTATTATTGCTATATGTGGCATTTTTTTATTTCCACCTGTTGGTAAAATATCTTATGTAATCAATAAAAATTACAACCAAATGTATATAATAACCAGAGAGTCACATCTGAAGGAACACGATTAGTTTATTTGTTCTCCTGAAAAATGCAGTTTTTAGGCATACGACCTTTTGCACTTTGAAAGACGATATCTTGGCGAACGAGGTATATAGACAAACCACTTAGAGGTATTTTATTTAGAAATAATCTAACAACATTCTGAACGGTAATTATTACATCAGCAAACCCGGACTCTAAGAGACATCAGAGCCAAACCGAGGTTTAAACCAATTAAAAAAGAAAATTATATTCAATAAAAGCACAATCTGTAAATATAGGGGTTGGTTTAAGGGCTGTTGAGAGCATAATGTAATACCGGTGAATTAAAAAGTGAATGTAGGTTTAGCTGTTTCGAGAAGTAAAGAGCAAAAAAATAGTGATTTACAGAAAAGTGATTTCGGGATTAAGTACAGTGAAACCCCGATTTAACATAACCAACATTTAACGATTTTCCAGATAGGGCTCATTCTTAAAATTATTGTTTTTGTGTTTTGTTTCAGTATTATTATTAAGGACACGACTGGTTGATAGTATCCGACTATTTTAAGAAAATCGCTTTGCGTTCGCCCAGCTGAAAAAAACGTTAAATGCGGGAAATATTTCTATATGATAACGTTAAATAAGGCATTTTTTAACATTGAAAGTATAGAAAATTATTTGGGACCAATGAAAACTGACGGTAGATCTACCCATGACACGGGCATATCGCAAATTCGCATAAAATTTGGACTACCTGAGGTATCGATAGTGCATAAAATTTTCCGCAGATTTCAAATCCGCTGAAACTTTTACTATCGTTAACGATCGCGAAGATAGAAAACCTCAAATAGTCCTTTTAGTGTTCTTAAAGAATATCTTCGTCAAATGCGTAAATTGCAAATTATATATTCTAAAAAACTTACAAAAACTCGTATTTGTGGAGAATGATGCTAATGAGATATCAAGAAAAATCAAAACCTCAACCAAAATAACAGATTTCTTTAAACAATAAACTATATATACGGGAAAACGTTGAATCGGGGTCGGGGGAAAACCAAATATAGGGCATGAAATAAAGACTAATTAAAGAAACATAACTTTTATTTCTTCCTTTACAATAGTTATGTCTTTCCGGTCCTTTGAAATACGTTAAATCGTGGTTTCACTGTAATCTGTATTTAAAGGTTTTTGAAGTAATTAATCTTATGTACTATTTATTTAGGAATTTAAATATATAGACTTAAAAAAGAGATTTATCAAAATAACTGTTCTTTGAGTAATGAGTTTCAAATGCAGCAATTTGCATTTAATCAAGTCTATTCCTACATTTTAAGGTAATGTGAGCAATCTGAAATTAAATAATACTAGGGGACCTGCCCCCTGCTCGCTAACGCTCGCCAACCCCCGGAGGATTGCTTCGCAATCCTCATCGGTTCGCTGCGCGAACCTATGCTCCCTTCGCTCGCCTCAATGAAGACATGTGTCCTAGCAGAAGGGAATGTTTACAAAATATGTTACCAAAAAAATATTTTTCAAATCTAAATTTGCTGTATTGCAGAAAAAATATATCGAGTATCTCTAAAATCAGAATTCAAATGAAAACTTTGTGCAAATTTTGACTCGAAATGTGAGCGTTGCTTTGGAAATTGAATACCCAGAATGTTGTTTGTGTGTACATTTTCCCAGCACTCAAACGACCCACACTTTTTCATTGAGTTTGTTGCCGAAAGTTGTAGTGCAAGCGTCTTGTTGAACTATAATTGTTGGCCCTGAAAAGGACCGTTTTTTAAATGGCCCTGAAAAGATCCTCCGCTTTCTTTGATTTCTATTATAAATTAACTGCAACAGCTCATTAAAATTTCCTCTTTTTTTTTCAATAAAATTTCATCCGATAACGCTATAAATTCAATCGATGAGCGAGATTTCGCGATAAACAAACAATCGTACAGTGTTGCCAAAACGCGATTACAAATAACGTCATTTTTTCGTGCCACGTAAGAGAATTATATATATAGATATCACTTCAAATATGTACTGGAAGTGCGTATTATGAATCAGGGCCATCATTAAAAACAGAGGTTTGGGAACTGATCGAGTATTAGTTAGGTCAACGCTTTCTAAACATCAAAATGGTGTAACGTAACCACCCAGAAAATACTATAACTTGTGATTAGTAAAGCGGTTCTCTGATCAGAGCTCCTGATAAAAAAAGAATTTCAAAAGCAACAGAATACTATGGAACGTTCATAAAAACATTTGGTACTACCTTAACATAACACGTAAAATGTGATAAAAACAATTCGAAAGAGAAGGATGGGATGTGAGAGTTTTAGTGTCATGCATTGAGGACAGAATGAAAGCAATAAATAACAATGTGGTGATGTCAAGTTCTAGAAAAGATGAATACTCATGGAATCGCAATAAGTGTTAATTATAGTTGGATGATATCGCCAGTTGCGGACAGTGTACGTGCATTATGCTATTAATGGAGATGCATCTTAATAATACCCTGACATGAGATGAAAAATTTATTATAGGATAGAATAATAGGATGTTTTGTTTGATTTTAATGAATGAGTTGGTGTTATTTTTATTGATGTACGGCAGATGAACAGAATCTAGAGCAACATGTTCGTGAAGGAGGTGTAGTAAATTGATTTAATGAACCGATGTGTTTTTCAAAATAACCTACATTTAGAAACAAGTAATTTTTTTTTCTAGTTCTCTTGTGTTATTTTTTACTAACTTCGGTGAAAATGAACTGAAGGTATCTTCCAATTGAATAATTTATTAATAGTTAAAAAAGAATTATTCTATTATTATTAATAATTTCTAAGCACATACCATAAGAGGGTTAAACAACCTCTTATACAGAAAGTAGAAAATAAGTTAAATATGCCAGTTTAAGGGGAATAATATTAGCATAATTCGTGCTGTATAACTTTCTCCTGGCTGAAAAGTAATTGTATCCATTTTTGTTCCATATTTACTTGTATGATTGTGGCATGTAATCCGTTCTGTTCTTGATGGAAAAGGAGAAACGACATGCTTAAACCTGCTGAAAAACATGTTTTAATGACTGACTTTAAACCCCTTTCAAAAGAAGAGGTTGTTTTTTAACGTTAAGGAATATTGTATAATATAAATCCTATTACAATAGTGAGAAAATGCACTGGAAATTATAATTTAACAGATTACGTTACTAAACGAGACATAAATGTAACAGTCGTTACAAAAACTTGAAATAAGTACTGTTTGTTGAGGCGGAAACTCTGATTCACTTTAGTTGTGTATTTTGAGTGAAGATAGAAATTGTTAACTTTCGGCATTTTATCAGTTTATACTTTGACAGAATTTAATTGTTTGAAAGTGTTTCGCTCTATTTTTTATCAAAATTTATTAATCCAGAGTTTTTGATTGACTACGAAGTGATTGGGTTAGCTAGTTGAATTTACATGTCACTGAAGCAACACAACGGGTTATTTGCGGCGGTTCGGGATAAATCCTGAGCGAAAGATCCGAGGACAACACCTCATAAGTTTGAACCACTATCAGATCTTGAGGACACCATCCCGTAATTTTGAGTCTATGTCAGATCTCAATGTAAACATCTGAGATGGCACCCCACTCTCCAAACTTGCACACTACGTAAACGTTACGTGCTGTTTGCAAGTTAATTATATTTTTAAAATAAATCAAACAGGCAACAATAAGGAAACAAGTAAGCAAACTAGTAAAAATCGATAAGTTTATTTTGCTTTGAAAATAACGGTTGTTCAAACTACCGGTAAACCTGTTGTAATATCATCATTTTTTGTAAAGGGTCATCAAGAGCATCATCGAGAAAAAAGGAATTTGTAAACTTGTAACTTCACAAGCAACAGTTGTGTACTCTGCTTGAATAGGGGTCTCAGAGTATGATCATGAATTTTTAAATGATTAAAAAATATGTAAACAATACACAGAAAGTTTTGAAGATAATTGTAGAACAATAAATATATGGAAAAAGGAATTCTTATAGAACAGAATGCCATAACTACATAACTACAAAGGATGATTCCAGTACGGGACGTAGTATTTATGAAGCAGGAACATACCATTTATATCTAATTGGTAAAATATGTCAACTATTTACTATGCAAAAATGTCGAAAACAAGAACGCAGTGGAATATTTAACATGTGGTCTATGAACAACAGTGTTCACAGAGAACTCATGATTAAAAGTATTGAAAGTTATCACGTTTGAGCTTTTATCTTGCATGAGAGATGAACTCATCATAAACGCACCCTTATATATTGTCGTTCTTGTTAAGAAGGTAGTATCTGAAAGTTATGTATAGAGGGTTCAAAATGGTTGTTTAATATATCTGTGTAAGTAAGTATTTGTGTGTGTGTGTGAACCTTGATAATGTCTAGTAAAAGTAAGAGATACTCAATGATCGCAGTTGATTGAGTAACCATGTTTTTATTTGTGTCTTTAAGTAGTAGATAGTTTAATACTCTGCTTGGAACATCAACTCAAAAAGACGAAATCTGATAGCACCGTATTTTTTATACCATGACATAGACTCCACCATTCTGAGAAGAAAAGTTTTTCAGGCAGACATAAGTATTGAAGTATTTAATAAAAATGGTTATTGTCACTAGAAGGTAAGTTGAGGGATCAGATCCTAAGATGACCTTTCTTCTTCATCATGGCATCGAAGTAGGAAATATTTTTTCTTTTGGGTGATAATAGATGTTGAAGTTGTGGAATACCGGGTCTACAGCCAGGATTTAAATCCAATCACTTATTTGTGACACGCGGAATTGCCATCCGTCAATCATCATCCAAGTGAGTTGTAAATCATTTTTTCAACGGCTATACTGCAATATTTCTTGAATATTTGTATTTTATTCAAACCTCACAGTTGTGCTATAATTCTATTGGTTCATTTATTTCTTTCAGCTTTCTGATACTTTTTCCTAGAATATTATATGGCAGGGTTTCTGAAATCCTTATCTCGTCGTAACTAGGGTAAGACATTATATGTAAGTTTTTACAACAGTCGTGTTTTTTATAGTATTAAAACCCATATTTTAATTATTTTTTCAAGTAGATTGTTTATTAGTCAGGAGAAAGAATCTTAGTTAACTATACACAAGTCTCTAGAGTAAATTTTGTTCAACAGTACATAGATTGCAACGAAGCAAATTTTACAAATTAGTTTAAATGTTTTCTCCTTCATTAAAACTGACAAATATGCTCTTAATTCGTACATAGCAATAAAAGTTTAGTTGGACACTTTGGATTTAATTTTGTAGTTCCAATACACTTAAAGAGTTGTTAACGTGTATGCAAATTGTCGCTAATCTTTTAATCGTAAGTATTGAAAATCCTTACATTTAAATATCATCTCTTAAATTCAATTTATTAATTTAAAATCTTATAGATAATCGATGTTAGTTGCGATTATAACAATTATCTGAAATTTATTTATTTTTAATTTCCCTTAACAGACAAACTCCATAATTATAACTCACATTGTATCAGATTATGGAATGATTTCTCATGTTGACTCATGCTAAATCAATTCTCTCTGAAGCGATTGACAAAATTTTCTTTTCTTTCACCAAGACCGAACTATTTCCGACCTTTTCTGTTACTGTCACCGTCACAGTTGAGCAAATGTTTTATGTATGAAGATCTTAGTTTCCTTTTTTATACACTCAACAAAGAGTGAAGACTATCATGCATCAACTTGCTATCATCTTACGTGAAAGTGATCCGAAGCAAGGTATTGTGTGATTTATACATTATATCATCTAAGCGTGGCAAAACTAACGCATTCCAGTGAGGCGTATTGAATAACCAACCATGCATGCGTTAGACATAGGAAAACACCTATTGCGTAATCATTTTATTACAATAATAACTTGAAAAAGTTTATTTTACCGTTCTTTTCATGTGTTAAAAAATCATTGTTTTGATCTTCAGAGCACAAGAGGAATGGTACTTACTGATATGTTTTTGCTGTGTATAAAATTCACTTGGGCATTCACTTTTAATTGGCATATTTGTTACATCTGTTCTAATTATAAAGTTCAGAGATGTCATAGGTATTCATTCAAAGAGTGAAGGAAATGTAAATATTTATGAATTAGTTTAATTTATTATTATTTTTTTCATTACTTGGGTATGTGATTGATAACAGGTAAACACAAATATTTTGTGTTTTCTTGTAATCAATCAAAATAAAAAAAGAAAAGAAAAGACAGTTTTGATAGCATTGTATTTCGAGTTTTGTGAAATAAGGCACGGAAACGAATAGGCTGCACCAAGAGAGAAAATTTGATGTAATGAAAGGTTTGGTAAAAATTCCCAATCACAGAAATGAAGGATGATTGGCAAATTAATGTTTTCCTATTTAAACGTATAAAAAACGATACTCAGTGAGAAAAGTGCCTAATTTGCTTTTCTGTATTAAGTATACTGATCAGCACACATATTGGTGCTTTAAAAGTTTGACAGGTTCTTAAGAATACTTGGAATGCTGATTCCAAAAATGGCATCAGTTTTGCCTTATTACCTGCAATTTACAAGTATGATAAAGTCATGTATTAAACCATAATCTGTAAAAATTCAGTAGGATGATCCTAACAGTAGGATCATATGTAGGGATGTAAAATAGCTCCTATTTCCACAGTGTTTATAAAATTATTGATGACATTCATTTACTATCTTTTATTAACTACTATTAAAACCATTAAGCATTACAAAAGAAGCTTACCTCAACCCAAAAGATCTTATGAAATTACCACTCATTACATCTACTTACAATCATTAGTTTTCTTAAAGTAGCTGGAAAGCTCTTTAAGTCTAAGAGTAACGTTTCGGTCCAATGCTAAAGAGGTTATTTTGTAAGAAAACACTAGAACGTAAATTAAATTTTTTCAATAAGTGTCTCAAATATATATCCAAAATGGCCAACTTCAAAGTCATAAAAGTTTGTTGTTGGCTTGTGTTTGTTCATGTTGCCTGACAGACATTTTCTTTGCAGGAATTGGAACCAAATTTCCGTTGCCGTATTTCACCATAAAGAAAAAAACTTTAAATTCATAAATGTGTTTCATAACCCAAGTCCCCGAAATGGAACTCACCAGCAAGTATGCAGGCATGCTGTGTTTTGACAGCAAGAGAGCTAACAATAGCGTAAAATGGAAGTTTTTGACGAAGAATTAAGATAGTCGGTGGATGAAGTAATTCACTGCAAAAGCTAACACACGAAAAACAGTATGCGTTGTTGAATAAAAGAGTATCATCCAAGAAATGCTTTATGGAAGACTGAAAATTCTATCTTTTATTCGTTCTTCGACATTGGTTACCGCAGGTCCTGTTTAACAACCGCTCAAAGGCGTCAGTTGACTCTTCTGACAAACACGATAGGTGTCACTGACCTCATTTGTCGTACTTGCATTTAAATGAAAGCATCACACAATGAATTGTTGAATTGCTATTGCACGTTACTTTCAACTGTCTAGCCACACTGTCATTGATATTTCTTCTATTACGGCTTTCGTCTTCCTTCCAGCATAAGTTGCACTCCTTACTGAGAGGCAAATTTATTCGGTTGCTAAAATTGAGACAGGCGATCAGTTTCACAACATTGTGCCTTGACGAGTTATCTCGTCATTTGCAAAACTGACCTGATTTTGATGAACGTTATTACTTGTGATTAAGGAAAAGAAACTGAACAGATTTTGATTAATCTTAATGACTAGCCATCCCGTCCTTAGAAAAATTAGTCAGGTTTTGATGGATGAGATACCTAGTCGGAACCATTTGGAGGGTTCAATTCCAAGGGAAACATACCCCATATCTACCAAAGGAAATGTACAAATATGGCATCAAAAATACAGTAGTTACGGTTCCTAACAGGGAAATAATTACAAAGGACTAAAGTTGCAAATGTTTTCTTTTGATGGAACGTTGTTGTGTCTAAGCTGGATTGATTGTAAAAGAAGGTGAGAAAGCACACACTACACAGATCAAATTACTTTTTTATTTATCTATTTCATTCATTCAAAAAAACTGCTTACAAAAATATAATCATCCGGCGGGTGTCTGATATAGGTGTCCTGATTTGCAAAATTAGTCGGATCATGGTGAACAATATATCTCGTCACTAGAAGAAAAATGGCCAGAACCTGTTCTCCTCATCATCACAGAAATTCACTGTATCTTAATGACGAGATATCTCGTCATTACCAAAACTGGTCAGTCTATGATGGACGAGATATCAAGTCATTACCAAAACTGGTCAGTCTATGAGGGACAATATATCTCGTCATTTTCAAAATTGGTAGCATAGTTATGGACAAGATATCTCGCCAAAACCACTTCGAGGGTAAATACTTGTATACTTACAGTGATGGTTGAGTGATTGGTGAATCTTAAAGGAGTCAGTGAACTATTATAGAGGAAAACATTTTAGGTTACATAAATAAAATTATACTGAATATAATTATTCAGTTTCATGAACAGTTTTACTTCAGAAATTAAGAGAATATTTTTAAAAATAAATCATCAAAACTGTTTTGACATTACTATTCAATTGTTTGTTGAAATCCCAGAAAATATCTAAGGAAAAACAAATAGCACGTGTTTATTGCCAATCTCTTCTGCATGTATAGTTCTAATACATTTTCAGTATTGGTGATGTTAACTGGTCTTGTAAAGGTTTTCGAAGCATTACCAGAGGCCGTGGTATCCCGATTGGTAGAGTAGCTGATTAGCAATAGGAGCGTTGAGAGCTCAAAACTCGATCCAATAAAAAACCTGCAGTGTACACGTAGACTGGTACACGTCACATCTGGCGTGATCTCAAATGACCTCACTTTGGCATGTTGTAGAAGTTTGGAGACTCAGGTGCAAACTCAGATATTGAACTCGTCATCTGACCGTGTTTAAAAATTTCGAGGTGTATTCCTCGGATATTTCCCTTCTTTATTGATCCCGGACCGTTGTCCATATCCCGTTTTGTTGCTCCAATGCATTAATTCAACTATCTATCTACCTAAAATTACATTTTTGCTTCAGTAAGATATACGAATGCTCATCTAGTTTTTTTTTATTCAAGCAAATTTTTTTGTATCAAAATAGCATTTTATTTGAATTTATAATCTGAATTTTTCTGGCATTCAGATGTGTGTGTAATGCGGATGACAAAATAATAGCTTACCGAATTGAATTCGCTAATTCAATGGATTACAAAATACCGGCAATTTGAAACTAATTAAAACTATTTTTAAAGTAGTTTCGTAGAAATTGTTCAGGAATATAGCTTAGCAAGGAGTCTGTGCAAGATATCAGTGTTACGAAACCTCTATTCCATTAAAGTTATGCATTAGGGAAAATGAGAATGCAATAAATGATTTGATCTACATTATTTTCCCATGATTTGATTGTCTTATTGATCACAGCGAATACTGGGAAGACATAACACGAGGGCATTTCAATCAAATGTCATTTATGGATTAATTTTATTTTGTCCACATTTAAAAAAACTCTAATTGTATAATGGGATTGATTCATTAACTGTTTCTGATTTATGTTAGATTACTTACATGAGGTGAAGGATACAAACTCCTCATTCTTAAAACAATATACTCACTTATATTTGTGCTGAAAGGTTAGATTTAGCTTTTACATCTGATGAAATCAGGACATTAATTACACGCAAGGCATAAAGCAATCGTACTGCAAGTTTTCTAATCTGTTACATATCAATAACATTTCACAAATAAGTATGGAAGAGCATGACCTAGATTGTTTAAAGGTATTATAAAATAAAATTCCTTTAAAAATTGAGAGAAGGAATGTTAGCCTGAAGTGATTCAGTCAGGAATTTTTATTGCTGCACGGGTTTATCTGCATTTTCCTTCTAAGTACATAGACCCAGATAAGTTACTTTCTGGTAAGCAAGTCATTAAAAGCAAAATTTATCTTTAGCGAGTGCACTTTACAGATAATATTGAGGAAAAACCATTATTGATAGTTTTATTAGTGTTGCTTTAAATTTATGGAATTAGATTTGACATAATTTCTTCCTGATTAAAGCGCATATACAGTTAATGTCATTGGTATCATGTCTTCCCAAATAGCCTCTCACCAGCAACTATCAGATTCATGGTTTGGTCATGATTAGAATTTATATGTATATACCGTTAAGGGATTCTTTCGACAATTTTTCGTTTATTTTAAAGTGCTTGAAGATGCAAAATACGCATGAAATGACACTGAAGAGTTTATCACTCTAATGAAATTCTTCAGCCAGTCTAACTACAGAGAAATTTGGAAGTCAGAAAATCAGCACAGAAGAGAACTGCGCCCTCTAGTACTCTAGTACATATGCAATTCTGTGTGTCGCGGATGTACGTTCTCGGACAAAAATATTTGTTTTGATGTATTCTTCAACCCTTTTAAGTTTGACTAGGGAATTTCGAATTAAACTAAACTGAAGAAAGATTTAGTTTTGCAAGAAAAAACTGTAAACAAAGTTGTGATACAATTAAGGCCCGGTGCACACATCTGGGTTTTCAACGTGCGGCGCCTCTGCGGCATCGAAGCCCAACTATTCACACATAACCGTAAAATGACGAAGTAATCATTTCGCGCCATTTCCGATAGATATTCTATCGAAGAAAACGTGTCTATTTCGCTTACCTTGGTGTAAAAAAAAGTATATTTTGAAACAAAATAGACTTTACTGGATACAACCATTTATTAATTATTATTTATATTCCATTTATTTATGAAAACAAGGTATTTGAGACCGGAGAAGCGTGTGCGGCGAGCTGCGGCGACATGAGGAACTACGGTACAAATTGCAAGCAACATGGACGTGCGTCGCCGCAGCGGCGCCGGAGGTATGTTTGCACTACTCCATTGGATCTAATGTATCTCAGACCGCACTTACGTTGCGGCAACGCCGCCGCACTTTGAAAAATCGGATAATGAAATGGGCCTAAGTGTGAATCAATACAATTAGTAGCATCCAAGCACTTCCGTCAGCCGATACCCAACCACTCACAGCTAATAGGACACTACAACTTTTCTCACTATATTTCAGCATATGACCATGGTTAAAAATTACGTGATATGGTTCACGTATCTTTCCTTTGGGGACTGATCACTGACCGTCGCCAATAGCCCGTTGTGTTGCTCCAGTGCTATGCTAATTAATTACCACCGCCCACAATGCACCCTTATGACTGAAATCCAGTTTTTCATAACAGGAACTACTTGATGTTAATCGCAGATATTTACTTATACATTTCTCTTTGGGTGTCAACTCTTTTATCGCCCATCCCTTTATTAAGGTTTATCAAGTACTAATCTTATTGTTCAGCTGTCAGTGATAAAGTCAGGATTTACCCATACCATTCTTGATGAACTATGGTTTTGAAAACTCTCGGCACAATAAAGCACATTTTTTTCTGGACAACCCCACCCAATATACTAACAGTCTTTTATCCACACCAAGGTCATTTCTTGATGAGCTACCACCTGCGCATTACAGGGGTGCGGCTGGTGTCTGGAATCTTATTACTTCAGTAAATCTATGGTAAATCCAGAGCATTGTGTCGAAAGCACTTCAAAATTTTACTTTTTCACGAAAGGTTTTATTATTACTGAGTAATGGTTGGAAAACGATTTGCTCTAAAGTGTTTCAAGTAGAACATAGTCCCTAAATTCCTGTGCTGTGCTTTGTTTTTTATGAAATGGAAAGTATGAAGCACTTATCTTTACGATTTTGTGCTTATTTAGTAAGTAGTGTGAGATAAGTGGCATGGGTTTATTATGCAACATGATTAAGTAGCATTGCATTAAATAGAAATAATGATAAAAAATGACGTTGAAATTTTATTAAACAAATGGAAAATGAAACTTTTAACGATTTAGTGCTTATTAATAAGTAATGTAAATAGGTATCATGAGTTTATCGTGGAACACGATTAAGTAGCATCCATAGAGGTTATAATGATAACAGATGCTGTTAAAATTCTATTAAACAAATAAAAATTAAATCAAATATATCTGATTGAATTTTATTTAACCAATAAAAGTTATTTTATCTATTTAAATTAGACGTTTAGTTTCGTTGCCTCATATTTGATGAAGCGTCTTAAATTTTTTTTAAAACCAGCCAAAGAGTTTTAGTTAATGAGATAATGGTTTTTTGTTCAATATATTCATTTATCCAGTGAAGTAGTTTTACCGAAGACACACAGAAATTTTAATATTTCAAAAATACTAATTAAACAGTTCTCATCAAGATTTTCCTACAAGATTAGTATTAATTCTATTACTTTTCAATTGTCGCTTCATCGATTCATTTAAACTAAAATAGACACCGATTGAAGTAGCATTTCCTATAGAAAGGCATATAACCTACTGGGTTTCTGACCTAAACATTGGTACCGAAGCAAAATCGTTTGAAATCAAATCTTTAAATACCAGAAAATATATGAGTTGTAAATTTAAATCACAACAAAAACTGATCTAAAAACTTTTATATGTATAAGTATTACGTAATATTATAATATTTTATATCAAAAGAGTATGTGAAAATTATAGTTTCTATTAGTCTTTGTATCGAATAAATACTCTTAACTAAAGAACTTCACAAGGAAGAGTGAGAATAATTCTTGCTCACCATTTCTCATATTAACTACAAAGCTTGTAAAGATAAGAAATGAAGAGTCAGAACTTTTTCTTTTACTGGGGGTTACGTTCCTTAAAATTTACAACGGAATACTAAGAATAAGATTCTACAGAGTAGAGTCATAGATACTCGAATTTTTTTCTTTAATAGCTTTGGGAAATTATGTTAGCACTGGTTATTGAGAAAATGAGTCTTGGGTTAAGAATTCTCCTTTCATGTTCAACGAATTTTCATCCCGTAAAAAGATCAGTAGAATAAAGTGAAGCAAAAACCAAACAAAGCCATTCCGGTGTAGTAGACATGAGACAAGATATCCTAATTTCGAAATTGAGAAAAATGCAATGTGTCGAAGTAATATCTGTATGTGCCCATAAGAATAAATATGAATGTAACAATAAAAGTATCATAAAGCTCAGTTACTTAAAATTGAATAAGAAAAATATTGGTAAGAAAGATGTGAACCCATACGATGTCCTTTTACTTTACATTCGAGACATGCGTGATAGATTTTTTAGAATCAAGACAAGTATACATTCTTAATGAAATAAACAACATGATTATGGCGGGTAAAAAGATTTGTGTGTGTGTGACACAATTCCAAGTTTAAAAAAAATTCAAACTATCAATGGTATTTAGCTTTATATGTGACATTACGTTGAATGACGATTACATTGAATTCATTTGTGTATGGATATTAATACATTCACCATTCATACAGGATTGCTTAGAATATTCTAAATCTTCCTTTACATGTCAACACAGCAAAAACTAGAATGATTAAACACCGACACTAATTGTACACCTGCTGTTTCAGTTTTCAATGCCTGACTTAATTATGCACCATTGATTACTCGTACAAGATGAACTTAGATCTTGAAATCTCTGAGGTACAGTGCAACGGAAATGCAATTGAATGGTCACCTAACAATACAATGAACCTTTATGCTATTTTATTTTTTCATTTGCCCTTAACCTCAACAAGAGGTCGCTGCAATGATGTCGCTTCTTGAGATATTTTTAGCTGGATAATTATTTGGCTAATCCATTTAGCCTTTTAGAAACAAAATAATCGGTCCTAATGTTTTTATCGTTTATCATGATACGGATATAAGCTGATGCTTCAATGTTATCACGGCTTAGAGATCATATGTCATCAATTATTAAACTGGTATGTTTGTTGAAGGTATAATAAAAGTGTATTATCAGATCATTTTCATTTTTTTTTGTTATAGGAGTGGAGTTGTAAGTTGTGAGAATGAATCCATGGACTCTTTGTTATGACATTTAAGTGGTATGAACATTTCATCGAAAGGGTGCTAATAAATGGAACATTAGAGATAGATTGATGTACCGCCTTTATGAAGAGAAAACAATCCGGATTCATTTTAAACCAGATAATGCTTGTTCATACTGAATAAGATAATCTTTATTCTACTTTCTTCAACAAACAAGCAGCTTAAATTACTCAATATATATAACATTGCATGTGACACAATATTTAGTCACAGGAAGTATTCTGATCGGCAGAGAATTTATAACAAATAAGCCAAGTTATTTTTTCTTCAAATTATATAATCATAACTATTTATACCATTTATTACCTTAAAGATCACAAAGAAGGAATGAAAAGATTTGAGCATCTGTGGTTTTGTAAAACTAAAAACTTTTTTGAATATATTTTACAACTAAAATCGATTTATTACATAATTAGGTTAGATGATAATAATAATAAGTAAGATATAGAGGTAATGAATAAATATTTCGAATTAAACTAACGAAATCATATGATCACTAGTTCCAAATAAATTATTAAAATGGGAACGCAATTAAGGAAATATGGTCTACATCCTTTAAGTTTACTAGTTGCATAAGTAAATTAAGGCGTAAACAGTAACTTTACATTATTTATTTGTGTACCCAGTTCGTAATGAGAGAACTTCATGGAATCAGATCATCTTTGCCCATATTTGTGAAAAAAACAATCACTTTCATCACTTCTATGGGAAGAATTTTCGTAAAACACAAGGCAAGGATTTTATTACCTGTTACTCCTATGAAATCGCATGACACATATCTGGGTTACCTTAAAATGCAATTTATCTCTATCTTGACAACGTTTGGAGTTTTATCCATTTGATTTTTACTAATTTATAACCATAGATCAATTTGAAATACATTTCTTAGAATTTATATTGGGAACATGCTTAAATTGTATTCGTAAAATAAACCAAATGACGTCAGGTCCGCAAACGTACATGAACGAACCACCACATTCATTTTATCTTGACAGAAAAATCTTAAAATTGAACGGATTTTTTTTTTATTTGTTTAAACTTCAATTGAAACATAATTTTTAGTGTGAGCTAAAAAAAATGGAACTTAAAGCCATTTGTTTGTAAATTAGAAAAATGAATTTCTTTTATAGTTAATTGTGCATTAAAGAATTCACAGTGTTTCATATCAATTTTATGTGGTCAAATAGACAATCAAAACCAACATAATCCGAGGCACTTTGTTTTTTTACCACCATATATCATTGTTGTAAGACTCGATTCTCATTTTTCATAAGTAAACTGTTTTAATAACATTTTGGCAGTAATATTGTAATATTTTCAAAATGTTTCAGGTAGGTATATATTTTATTTACTGGAGAAACACAACGGGTTATTAGCGAGGTTCGGGATCAATAATAAATGCAAATATCCGAGGACAAGACCACATAATTTTGAATTACAGTCAAATGACGTGGCAACTCCTGAACTGACACATCATTCTCCAAACTTTCACACCATACCAATGTGGGGACATTTGAGGACTCGACATACACCAGTCTACTTTGAACACGACGGTCTTTGGCTGGTTCAAAATGTTTAAAAAAAATGAAACTGACTAAAAATTGGATTTTTAAATTCTTATAAGCAATCAAACAATTCTGAAAGAAACTTATTTTTAAAACATAGGGTCGTTTTTAAAAGAGCTTTACCTAAATGGTTTGAAGTTCCTTATCGTTGAACCAGGAAACAAATGTTTCTCAATCGTGAAACACTTGAAAAATGTTGCCAACAAGCGTGCGCAATGTCCACAAACTATCTAAAATAACATAGAAGATTTGGGTTTGAAAATTTCCATTCTGAAAAATGTATTATTATTGTAAATCCCTATAATCTTTAGTTCTTGATTTCATAGTCATTATGTCATTACATTTCTGGGATTGCCAATTTCTCCCCTAAAAATTTGGCCTAGCGTATATGTTTATCACGTGATGGCAAATTACACTATGACGCGAAAGAGAACATTAAAAATTATTTGAATTGAATCTTGACACTTGATGTTTGAAATATGATGAATAAATATAAACATCGTTTGACTTTGAACGATGTCAGCGCGCAATAGTTTAAAATAGTTTTGTTCAATTACCACCAGGCATCCAAAAAGTCATTTCAGTCACCTTTTGATAAATTTTGTCTCTCCAATAGCTGATTGCATCGCAAATAAATTTGCACATTTCACATTTTGAAATGCGTCTTCAGGATTGGATATCAATTCAGAAAATTTTGGCTGCATTTGATTGATTTGATTATTGGTTGATTACGCATTGGAAATATCGCTTAAACTTAACGTTATTCCATGGTGGTTGCTTTATGAATTCATATCGGAAGCAATGCTTCAGAGGCATGTTTTGGAGAATATGATTACATCTGTAAGTAAGGATGCAAGAAATATCTCAGCACAAATTTGGGCTTATACGTTTTTTTCCGGTAATGTATGGTTGTAATATGAACCTCTCCTGTCATGTATGATGAAACCACATGTATCTGCATTAACTTGGGAAGACAGAAGTTCAATGAGTGAGTCACGATTTTACAGCAAGCAATCAACTTCTTACCATCTAATCTTCACTTATCACCCGTCATAAAAATAAATCTTTCTTGAATTGTTGACGAAGGGTAAAAAATGAATCCAGTACTTCATCAACAAGCTGATACATCATCGATTGTCAAGGAAATTCTCAATTCTTCATTCTGCACAGGATCTAATTAATCCTAAGTAGATTATGCCTTGTGTATGGTAGACTGAGGCCTGGTGTTGTGTACCACCCGATTCTTTTTAAACACCAAATAATTACGATTGAGATCTGCACTTTTCAACTTGAATAAGTGCTGGATACATTGATTCACAGACAGATAGAATATTGGTGAACACACAAATTGAGGTTCTTGCAGGCAATGCCAAAACACACGCAGTGAAAATTATTCAATTTGGTTTACGCCTAAATGTTAACTATCATTTTGTCATCATCACCTAACTCCCCTAATAGTTCCTTAAGTGATAATCACCTTTTACTTGTTCTGAACTACCGAATGCAAAATTAAATTGCTTAGCAATCAAGCTAAAATAATAAAATCGGATCGCAATCAGCGAGACAAAATTTGAGGTGAACGGGTCTTTTACTCTAGAGTTTAGACCAGAGTCTATTGTTTGTATTTGAGGTTAGTAAAATTATTATTGTTTTCAGATTACACATGGCTCATGCAAAGAAGAAAACTCGACAATATTCGACTGAATATCTGTAGTACGGTTTTATTGAATCACCAGAGAATATCGCATACCCAATGTATTTTAAACGTATGACTGTGCTATCTAATGATAACATGAAGCGAATTAAGCTTCGTCACCATTTGGAGACAAGGCACAGCGAAAAGAAAAATACATCAGAGGAGTATTTTCAAAAACAACGAGGCTGTTTTTATGGAAGTAACAAATTGGATTACATTTTTAGTAACCAAGCAAGCAATAACTAAGCAAAATAATAAAAAAATCTGGAAAACCACACAGCATTAATGAAACTGTTACCTTCCCTTCAAGATCAGTTGTAATTTCAACAATTTTAAACAAAAATTACCAATAACCTTCCTTTGAGCAATAACACAATATCCGGAGGCAATGCTGAAAGGTCTAAAAAATCAACTTATTGTTCAATTATGAGCGAAACAGTTTGGATGGTACTTGGATGGTAATCCAAACTATGGATATATGGATGGTAATCCAAACTATGGATATATGGATGGTAATCAACTCAGAGAGGAAATGCTTTTTTCAATCTTCCTCAAAACAGATACTAAAGCTGAAATAACCTTTAAAAAAAATCCAGTCTTATTTTAAGAAGAAGAAAAAATGTTCTACTCGAAAATTTAATGGTTTATGCTACTGATGGTGCTTTTTCCGTGGTCGGTAGGTGCATAGGACATCACTCATTTTAAAAATGCATTGCCAAAAGTATTTTGCATACATTGCGTGATTCACCACCAACATTTGGTAGCGAAGAGATTGAGTGGACGTCATCATGAAGCCTTAACTCTTGTAATAAAAACTGCCAACCTCATTAAATCCAGAGTCCGCTTTTCAAGATCGTCTCTTTCGCAAATTTTATGATGAAAATGAAGAAGGATTTCCCCGTCTTGTAACTACATACAGAGTTGCGATGTTGGTCTAAAGGTAATTGTCTTCGTCGCCCTTTGAAACAGTATTGTATAATTTCTAAACCTAAAGACGATTGGAAAACAGTTGATTACCATGAAAGCAGACATATTTTACCTCTCAGTTATGTTTGAAAAACTCAACTTTCTTAATAAGCAACAGGAAGGACACAGCTGTGATTTAATATCTTGCAAAGAAGCCGTAAGGCATTCATAGTAAAACACAAATTGAACAGTTTTAATATCTCATACATTGCGTTTGACTAGTTTCTAAGCCTTGCTTCAGTTGGTAGTGGTTTTAAAAATAATAATTATGTTATGTATGTTTATCATTTAAAAAAAAAATGTGAATACATGCAAGTTAGGTTCAAGGACCTACTAGAACTGAACACCCAAGATTGGGTGCTGATACCATTTGAGGTAAATGTTGCTGATGTTGAGATTGATTTACATGAGCAAATTGTTAAATTGCGATCTGATGAGACAGGGCGAAGGCTATTTAAAAAATGAAAGCATGTTGTATGGAAAAATAGTGATATTGCATGTAAATATCCACTTTTATGGAAGTAAGCTAAAATGTACGACATTGTTTTCAAATCATCATATTTTATGGAATCTGGCTTTAGTCGTGTAACATAGTTGTTAACAAAAAATTGTAATCGACTTAATATATATTAAAAAAAGGTGATCTTTATTTATAGAGTATGTACACACTAAAAATCCTGAAAATCGAACAAAAATTCTAAATTATTTTTTATTGCTTCAAAATATTTTAAATTCTTTAGCTTTCAAACGATGCCAAGGTCTTGAAAATATTCGAAATAGTTTTCTACGAAGGCTGTTCAATAAAGAATGATCATAAATTAATAAAAAATAATTTCCTGTACTAATCCTCCAAATTGTTATGGTTTTTCTCAAAATACTCCTCATTACATGCAATGCACTTATCCCACCTCTTTTCCAGTCTTCCAAAATATGCTGAAAGCCATTTTTTCACAGGTACTTCAAAATCGCCTTCGCAACTTTTACCACTGCCTGTGATGATGGAAACCGCTTTTCCCGGAGGTGTATCTTCAAATTCGGGAAAAGAAAAAAATCGCATGGTACATCAGGACTATATGGAGGATGGAAGAAACACACGTGACAATGGTTTTTGAAAGATCTGACGATTTTTTGAAGGTAAAAACAAAATTTCAATGCAGTGTATTGCATTTTGCGTGTCACATGTATTTTTGTCGTAGGTGAAAGTAAAGCTAGGCGTTAGTGGCCGGCAGCAATGACGTCATGACCGTTCATTTTTCTTGATATTTTTAATCACCTTTAAAAAATTTATGATCATTCTTTATTGAACAGCCCTTGAGTTACAAGGGTTTTCGATAGGTTCTGTCGCCATAAACACACATCTTTCCAAGACTTTAAACTCAATTTCTGAAGAAACAAGTTTTTGCAATATGATGCTTCGATCAAACTGTGATAACTCAACAATAAATTAATCAATTATAATTATTTTTGCATCATTATAATCTATGTAATACAATGGATTATTTGACCCTCAATCAGAGTTATTAGTTAAGAAATAAATTTGTAAATTTAAACAAAACATTTTTATGCATTCTTGGCGAAAAAAACTTTTCTCTGTGGCAACTTGATTGAAGGTTAAAACATGAAGAACAATATTGGAAATAAATTCCAACTAGAATTGTCTTTCAAGGCAAATTAGAGTTTTAGAAATCACT
Organism: Metellina segmentata; assembly: GCA_947359465.1. NCBI lineage: Eukaryota > Metazoa > Arthropoda > Arachnida > Araneae > Tetragnathidae > Metellina > Metellina segmentata. Next base: position 94,325,929 of record OX375879.1, read on the forward strand.
GTTCGAAAAACATCCTAATTAGCTCATTATATTTTAAAATTAGCTAGTTAATAGTTAGTTTAATAAGAAGTTTTCTCACTAAAATGGTTTTAAGCACAGACCAATGACCTACTGTAAAAGCATTGGATTTTTAAAGTTAAAAACAAATTTCAAATGTGTATGTACGACGTAACTCTCACGTAATTGGAGTCGAATATTAATATGCTAATATCAAAACATCAGCAACGGATCTCATTAGTAGTACCTATTTAATAGCTTTAGGAATAAATTTATATATGTTGTTTGAAATAGTATTTTTTGAAATGTTTTACTATTTTTGTCATTACAAGTAAAAATATGTTTCCGTTTTATCAATTAAAAAAAGCGGAAATTTGTAGTTTACAAATTTTATATTATAATGGAATTGTATAATTATTAGCTTTTACAAACCAACAAATAAATATTTCATTTCGGAATATTACATATGCGTATATGGGGTATACGTAAAGTTAGGGGGTTCATAAGCAAAACAAAGGTCGAGAACCCTTGCTCTAGACCAGTGTTTCCCAAACTTTTGACATATGTGTACCCCTTCTATAATTTTCGTAACGCTGAGTACCCTTCGTCAAAAAATGAATGTATTTTACTAACAATAAAAATGTTTTTTTTTTCTTTTTTTTGTGACATACACAAAATGATAAGAAAATAGAAATAAAATTATTCATAATAAAGTATGAATAAAAGTTATATTATAAATAACGTTTATTTGGATCAATGAGAAGGATGAAATTGTTTGTTCTGAGATAGCAGATCGTCATAATTTGGTTCCCTGGTTGTTAATTTTAATCTGAGATGTGGTTCCACGTCCAATAGTCTGTTCCTTTTTATCGACTTAATGTCTACAAATGCTGTAAAAGCAACTTCACATAAATATGAAGTTGGAAAAGGAAAGATGTAATTTAGAACTTCTTCTGTTAAAACCGGACACACAAGTTGCATTTGTAACCAGAGTGATGTTAAAGTACTATCTTTATATTTATTTTTCAAGAATCTGTCTGAAGCCAATTCCAAAAATTGCTCTTCTTCCGCATGCGACAAATCTTCTGGCATGGATGTTGTATTAATGTTAAACGGATATCTTGTCCATTCAATATTTTTGGTTAAATCAGAGAAATAGTTTTTCAAGCCCACTTGCAAACTCTCCAATTGCTACGTTATGCATTTCAGAGTATCAGCATCAATTTTAATAGTCGAACGTGTTATAAACTCATGAAGAGAGGGAAACGTGTCTACTTCTCCATTACCAACTCTCTTTTACCATAACTTTAGTTTTGCGATGGCAGCGTTCACTTTATCTTGAAGGTGAAACAATGAAACTTCTTTGTCTTGTAACGATAAGTTGAGGCAATTTAAAACTCAGAATATATCTGCTAAGTATGCTAGTTTACAAAGCCATTTCCAGTCATGTAAACAATTTCTCAACTCATATCTATCATTAAGAAAACATTGAAGTTAATGTCTAAGTTCAAATAATCGATTTAGAATTTTTCCTCGAGATAGCCAACGAACATCGGTATGATAAAGAAGCTGGGTATGACTACTTTCCATTTCTTCGCTTATTTGCGAAAAAAGTCGTGCATTCAAAGGACGGTTTTTAATGTAGTTAACGATTTTCACGCTTTCATCCAGAACTTTCTGTAAATCAGCGGGCGTCTTACGTGTTGCCAAATCCTCTCTGTGTATGCAACAGTGTGTGAATATGACATTTGAGGCAACATTTTGAATTCTTGCAACGAGTCCTTCATTAATTCCGACCATACTTTTTGCTCCATCTGTGCTTATTCCAACACATCTATTCCAATCAATTTTGTTCTTTTGCATATTTTTTTCATAACTTTAAATATATCTTCTCTTGTCGTGTGACCTAACAAAGGCTGGCAAAATAAAAAGTCGTCATGAATTTCTTGATTTTTTTCGTATCTAGCAAACGCCATAAGATTTGCGAAATTCGCAATATCAGTGGACTCATCGACTTGCAATGCATAATAACGACTTTGAGAAATATAAGATAATCAGTCCACCAAACTCCGGTGCAACGCGTACCCCTACCAAACTCTTCCCGTACCCCTGGGGGTACGCGTACCACACTTTGGGAAACACTGCTCTAGACAATACATTTTACAGGAACGCATACATGAGTTTGTATCTCGTTGGAAAACAGTTGTCGAAAGTAACGAAACAAAAAACAATCTCGGAGAGTAAAATCATTTTTGATACAATTTACTAGTTTTTTTAAACTCGGTAATAAATAGGGGCATTACTTTTTGTTACCTTCAACTAGAGTGGTAATTATGATAACGCTTATAAAGATCACATTTTCTTATTTATAATTAATTAATTAATTACTATTATAAACTTGTAAGTAGAAGTTTCGTATAGCTGTCTGTGTCCAAAGACTTGTTACATTCATTTTACAATTTAGAAACTGTTGGAAATAAGTTAAAAGAGTTAAATTTCATTGCCTATATAACTCAAATTAAATACAGATAATAATTAGAACTTATGACACCATATAAGGCATCAGAGAGTGACAACAAACACTGCTACTTGGTTTGTCGCTCTAGGGTCGGTTTTTATTCCACGATGGCTAGTTAAACCATCACTTACGCTGTAACCCTCCTTGTTATAGCGTTGTAGTTCGACGAACTATATCGTGAGCAATAAAAGTATATCGCTAAAAGTATAGAGCTATGAAGTGTATCGTGAGCAGAAATAAAAATAATTCGTATAATATGATATAAATTAGGTTTTTTTTTTTGCTATCGTTCGTATAATTTTCTTTGAAACAATGTTACGTAAATTGCTTTATCAAAGTCATAAAATTCCGTTACTCTCACTAAAGAATTAAACTATGGCCTTAGCGCAAATGTACCGGAAACCAATCACAAAATAATTAAAATTTGATTTGGACTGTACAATGTGGGATGTGGCATATTTATTGTAAGTAGTAATACAAGAAATAATGACTGAGGATAAAGCTTGTTGCTTAAAAATTTGGAAATATTCTTCCATAACTGCATAACACTTATCCAAAGCATTTAGAAAAGTTTTCTTTAATCTAAATATAGCTTTATCACGTTCCAATAGACGATTTTCGATGATTCTTTATATCTATTTGGTGATGTTCTCCATCAACATTGAAGAAGACAAGATGAACGATAGTCCACGTAAAGTTTACCATGAAGATAAAATGTATAAAGTATGACAGTTAGCGATTGATCAAAATCAGTTCAGTCAGTTGTTTCATGATGTATCTTTTCCTCGTGACACAATTTGCTACTTTCAGGAGAGGGAATCGTTTCTGTTTTTTTTTCTACCGAAAATAATTTATACATTTGATTGTCAGTCACTTCCTTTTCCCCACATGTCTTGAGACTCGTTTTAGATTTTTCTTCATAGAAAGTGTCTGGGGTTTTCCATTCCGGATGTATCGTTTTTTCATGAATGAAAAAATTAAATTTTTAAAACAACATGTATTATTTTAATATATGTATGGGTCTGTGGAAGCCCAGCTGAATAAGAAACCGGAGGGTTTCGAGTTCGAAACTGTGTTCAGCCAAAGACCGTCTTGCACACAGAGGCTGGTGCAGGTTAAATCTACCAGGGCCTCAAATGTCCTCACGTTGGTGTATGGTGTGGAAGTTTGGAGAGTGGAGTGCCAGCTCAGGTGTAGTTTTCGTAATCTAATAGTTTTCAAACTTACAAGGCATTGTATTTGGATCTTTCACTTGGGGATTGAGCCCGGACCGTCAACTGTAGCTCGTTGTGTTGCTCTAGTGTGATGTTAATTAACAATCTTCCTACCATATGCATGCTTATTTAGTAGTATATTTATTTTATCTAAGCGAAACGCACAATATTTTCGGGCGTTATTTTACTGATTAAAACAGGAAACTTCTATATAAATTGAACTTCATTTAGAAACACTCTGGAGAAAAAAGTGCAGCCTGGAATCTATTAAAAAGTGCTATTGAGGATATACTGTGTAAGAAATAAAAACAAATCAAATATGATACAATAATATATTATATTACTTTCTTCTGTTCATTAAATATAGTCTTTATTCTATTAAATTATACATTATAAATTTTATTACATTTTTTTGCTTTCGGAAGAATGATTCTACAGTAAATTAGTACATATATGTATCATTGAATTAAGATAGCAGAATAAAGTTAAATATATAAATAAAAGTACAGTGACTTAATATTTTACTACAGTAATCAAGTAATTTTGAAACTTTAATCAAACATTTAGGACTAGTTCTGAATTTAAAAAGTGAGCTTTAGTTACATTAATCACTCAGAGTAAATAGTAAATTATTAAAATGTACATAGATTAATAGCTATACAGTTAATTTAAATTACTCCCCTCCTTCGGGTACACATATATAATTTTCCCTTGAAACCTTTAGTCTTCCTTTAATGACTCCTTAGTAGTTTTTAAACTTCTTGAGGAATAAAATATTTCCAAATTTTGAGGTAAAAGGTTGGTATTTTAATCAACGTCGCATCGGAGCAACACAACGGGATTTCGGCAACTGTCCGGGATCTACCTCTAAGTTAAAGATCAGAGGAAACACCACGTAATTTTGCACCACGCTCAGATGACGAGTTCATACGAGCTGGCATTGAATTCTCCAAACTTTGACACCACGCCAACGTGAGAAAATTTGTAGACTGGACAGATTTAACATGCACCAGCCCTTTTGTACACGACGCTCTTTCGTTGGATTCAAACTCACAACCCTCCGGCTGTTGAGGAAAAGACACATAAAATATTTCCAAAACGATAATGTTCTAGAAAAAAGATTAATGGAATCTTTCCAAACGCTATCCAACGCTTTCCAAATTCTATGAAAGTGACGAATAGAATCTTCCCAAAGGATACTATTGTAAGAAAAGGAAAAATAATATATTTCTGAAGATTAAAAGAATGCATGAGTTTTTCATGGATTGTTAGTAAAAGTAATTATACACTACTCACTTCGAAAAGAAGGAAGGTTAAGATAAAGGTTAAATCATTTTTATTTTAAATGACAAGGCAGAATAGATAGAAAAGTGACACAAAAACAGTAACAAGTTGCAACATCAAAACAGGAAGACAACAAGAAAAGTTACTGACCCAAAAAGTTCTCCAGCTCGTCAGTACCGGGCTGTCTTGGAGTCAACCATTGAATACACTACAGTGGTGCTGATGAGATCTTTTAATAGGTTCCTTCGATTTGCACATTCGACAGGATGGATGGACGTACATCCGATATCGTACAAAATTTGGACAAAATTCCAATTTTAAAATTCGTACTCCATTTAACCGAATAGGAACATTGTGCAAAGTGACCACAAAGATGGGGTCCCTGTCCTTCACGCCAATTTAAATCTTAGCATAAAATAAAACTGAAAATGTCTTCTTAAATTAACACAAGTATAACACAATTTAGAATTCATACAAACCAGTTTCCAAAATTTTTTGGATCAATGTCCCCTTGTCGAAGACAATTTTCCAGTGCCCCCTCTTGGAAACTGTATCTCAAATATTAATAAATTACGACTGTATTTGAGCTAATAATTTTGGAATTTCACCAAAATGTCTATGTAGTTATGTTAGTAATTTTTTAATTTCAACAACGAAGGTAAGACAATTTGAAATGGAAATTATAAAACTGTTCAGTAAAATTTCATAAAAAAAACTAAATTCTAAATAAACACACTAGATTGCTCACTGTTATTAATAGTTCATATAATTTAAATCAGTAAAAAAACTAATGAGACGAAGGAGTAGCATTGTGCTTTCAATTTGTCTATATCAGGCAATTTTCATCAACAGCATCCAAAAATATGCAGTCGGCTCCTCTTTTCAGTTAAAAGAATCAATGACAGTACAACACTGTAGTGAGTGTGTCAAACTAGGGCTCTATTATTTTGGTATCTATTACTTAGTATTGCTGTTCAACAACCTTCTATTTCCCATATGTCCAGCATTGTCTCCTGTAACAACTTCAGCGCCCACAGGGGGTGGCCTCAATTTTGGAAAATAGTTGGGGATTGATCAAATTTGATTCTTGCACTATAAAAATCCAACTTACCAAACAAACAGTCAAGGTATAAATATTCAATAGCAAAGAATCAATTCAAACATGATGTCTTCCTTTTGATTTAATCTGTCGTTTCTCTTTCCTCTTGAATGACTCGACTTCTTTATTAGGTTCTAATGTTTCCTGCCTATCACAGTCTTCAAAACAATAATACTTTATTGAGTGTGAATGCAGGAAATAATCGCCAATACTCTTACCCCATTGTAGGACTTCTCTTATCAAACGCCTAATGAGATCTGATCTGAAAATGAATCGCTGATCGCAGGTACTAAAATCCTCATAATGGGGGTAAGCAGTATTGCCAGAAACATGCCTCAATATTGTTTCACTACCATATTGAAAAATTATCTTATCAATATTTCATATCCTCTGATCGGAAGGACATTTATCATTGTTTTTGTTATCATATTACATTTCAACGTCGATGTCCGTCGTCCAACATCAAAAGGACAGAATAACCCACTCAATCACTCTACGATTGCGGAGTTCCTCCATTGACGTTATTCCTGTCTCACAATGCACAAAGCGAAAGGGTATGTTTATGTGCGCGAAACCCACTGTTCATATTCTGAACATACAAGATAAGAAAGGTCGCGGGCCCTTTTCGCATTGTGTCATTGTTATCATGTGCAATATCCCCGAAATTTGCCATCACATCATATACTAAACACGCTGAGCTGGTTTAGTAACACATTTGGATCTTTACAAGGTGGAAGACTAATAATTACTCGGAATAGTTTCACGTTTCAAGAAAAAGTATGATGATTAATTAAAGGGCATGCGTTTCGTGTGTTCTCGATTTGGCTTGTAGACCCACAATTGTAACCAAACTATTTTTGCATGCGGTGTACATGCATTATGAAATATGTATTCCACACAGAACATATGCAAGAAATGTGCCATGTACAGTTTCGAAATAAAATTTGAAAGTTCATTATGAGGGATGTATTACAGCGCATAAGAAAGGGAAATTTAATACAAGTTTTTCAGAACAAGGAAGTCGTTAAGAAGCGTATTAAAAACATTCATGGAAGTTTAAGTCACCGTATTATAAGAAAAGAAACCGTGAATGCTTAAAATATTAAAGAGGAAGCCTAATTAGGGTGAAAGATAACATGTAGAATACAAATATAAGATTTGTTCACTCTGAATCTATACAAACACGCTAGCTTCTCGGATGCATTATAACACGAATGTTGCATTCTACTGTGACATATCAATCACGAAATTCTTCAGCAGACTTTGAACAAGAGAATGGGATGCAATTGAAGTAGACACGCACAGAAGCTAATTGACTGGAGCTGAAGCCAAGACATGAACTTTTTGCCATGAAGTATATTAAAAACAAGAATTAAAATCAGTAAAAGTAAACGAAATACTGTTACATACAATTTTATTTCTTCTAAAATCATATAATACAGTTATGTGAATATCGATGTTAAATTCAGAATAAATGGATTGAAAAATACTGTATATGTGAGTAAGGATACTTTTCCATTAATGCATGTAATCAAGTAAGAAGTTTAGAGCAGATGTTATGTGTGGTTCCAATAGTTTTTAATTCAATTTTTATATAAAAAGAAAGTATAGTATAATTTAACAAGTGGTATTAAGATAATTAGTTATACATTTAGAATATCCTTTAGGACACAGTCGAAGACTTCTAGTCATGTGGTGGATTAGACTGTTTATCCTGAAACCACAGGGTTTGACCCTAGGAGGTGTCTGGGGTTAGAAACCCGTGTAGCTGTAAGTCAGCAGCCTGGGATGCTCAAAAAATATTTTTACCATCTGAATGCATTCTAAAATTTTCGGAAAGTACGGTATTTTTTATTATAAAGCACTTCGGTTATTTAGAAAATTATGTCCTTTCCACTATTAGGAATAAACAAAGGTCAAACAAATCACGTGTTTTGACGTCACCACCCACACGTCATTGACCGTCTAATGAAATACACTGACGGCGCCAAAACACTATGACCATCCCCACATTTTTCAATGAACTCTACTGGATGATGTGGAGGGCACATGATTAAGTGAGAATTGTATTTAACTGCTGCTGGAGAAGGTAAGTAATCATTCTTGCACTTACTTTTGAGAGTGATGGGAAAGACTGCTGTTCTAAGCGAATTTGATAGAGGGCAGATCATAATAGCCCGAAGAATCGGAAAGAGTATTACTGAAACTGCTCGACTGGTAGGTTGTTCACGATCTGCCGTTGTTAGTATTCATGCAAAGTGGATAAATGACGGTGACACCAGCAGTAGACGCCAATGTGTTGGTCACCCGTCATCAAAGAAAAAGGACGTCGGAGACTGTCCCGCTTGGTAAAGCAAAATCGGCTCGAGACATTGACTTAGCTGACAGCCCAATACAATGCAGGTCCAAGTGCAAGTGTTTCGCAACACACAGTTCAGCGGTTATGTTGAATATGGGACTGTGCAGCAGACGTCCCACTCGTGTGCCTCTGTTGACCAAGCGTCATAGTCAACTACGTCAACAGTGGGCCCGGGAACATCGAGACTGGATCATGGAGGAGTGGATGAGAGTTGCCTCGTCAGATGAATCCCGATTTATCATTCATCACATCCATGGTCGTGTCAGGGTACGCCGTCTGCCAGACGAACAGTTACTCACCCCTTGTACAGCAGGTCATATACAGGCTGGTGATGGAGGTGCTATGTTTTGGGGGACTTTCTCATGGGCGACTATGTGACACGTAGTTGTGGTAGAACAGAACGTGAATTCTACGAACTATCTGAACATCATTGCGGATCAGTTCCTCCCTTACAGTGCGTCTGTCTTCCCAACTGGAAATGGAATATTGGTGCAGGACAACGCCCCATGTCACAAGGCTCGGATTGTGTTGGAGTGGTTCGAGGAGCACACTGATGAATTCCACTTAATATCCTGGGCACCTAACTCACCGGATCTTAATCCGATAAAGCACACTAGGGGTGCTATGGAACAGCAGAGCTCAGAGCTCAAACACTACCATGTCCAAATATCTCGATTTTGCGAGACCGCTGGTTAGACATTTGGTACAATCGGTATCCAGTCGTGTACCAAGAACTTGTGGTATCTATGCCCAGGCGAGTTGCAGCTGTTTTGCAGGCTAAAGGAGGCGCAACGTGTTATCGAGTACGTGGTCATAATGTTTTGGCTCTTCAGAGTAGATGTGACTATGTACCCATGGACACATGTCTAGAAGTGCTCATGTGCACTTATTTTTGTGCTGTTTCTTCTGGTCGCTTGGTTTAAAGATATGTCACATGGTTGTGTGAAAGAGCATGAATTCTAAATTATTGCTTGATTATCTACCGTGATCAAAACACTAGTCTGCGTTTCGATATCCAATATGCCTAGTCGACAGAGGAATATGACGCTGGTATTCAAAAGCTCGTCACAAGATACGACAAATGTTTAAATTTGCAAGGGGACTATGTAGAAAAGCAATACAAGGTTGGAAAATGTAAAGTTAAAAGTGTGATTGAAAATATGTAAGTGGGCAGTATTTTATTTAAAAACGGGTATTGCTTTCCGAACTACCCTCGTATTATATGTATTAAAGAAATAATTATTTAGAAATAATATTTAGAAATAATAATTAGAAATAATATTTATAAATAATATTTAGAAATAATATTTAGAAATAATATTTAGAAATAGTATTTAGAAATAGTATTTAGAAATAATATTTAGAAATAATATTTAGAAATAATATTTAGAAATAATATTTAGAAATAATAATTAGAAATAATATTTAGAAATAATATTTAGAAATAATATTTAGAAATAATATTTAGAAATAATATTTAGAAATAATATTTAGAAATAGTATTTAGAAATAGTATTTAGAAATAATATTTAGAAATAATATTTAGAAAAAATATATATATATATCTGTTTTAAGGAAATAAATAGTTGGTAAGTCAAGAAAACTGTTAATAAAAATCTTATACTCCGGATGGAAAATATTCTATGTCAATAAAAAGCAGAGTAAAATATACCTCACACAAAAGTCACATTTTATTTTCCTGTACATAAATGTTAAAACTCTTTCAAGATTCTTGCGCTTAGGACACGTTCACATAAGGCGTTTCAGCGCGCGTATTGCGAGGCTAGCGAGGTCACGCCATTAAATTTTGTTTGTTTATTCCTCTAATTCAAGTTACTATCTTTGCGACCTTGAAGAGCGGGACCCTGATAGCCTCGCTAAACGAGAGTTTTACGCGCCTTATGTGAACGAGGCCTTAGGTTTATAATAATATTAAAATATAATATGCCATCATCATCAAAATTTTTTTTTCCATAGGGTGTCCCAAAATTCACGCAAGATTTGAATTTTGCACCATTTTTGCGGTAAAGTGTAGCCAACGAAAAAAAAGACAGCGTGGCAGATGACAGTTCAGGGATATTAAAAATGGAGCGCTAGACGAAAAATCAACTCGTTTTAATTGTTGAGCAATATTTTTAAAAATGAAGGGAATTTGGCAACTACAGTTCGCAACTTTTGTACAATATATGCTACACGATAATTAAATTTTTTGTGCCCAAATTGCAAAATATGGATGTGGACGACATGTGGTTTCAACAAGACGGTGCCATGTGTCATGCAGCCTTAGAAACAATTCAATAACCTCAGGAGTCATTTCTTGGTGATGTAATTTCCGGTTTTCGTGATCAGAATTGGCCGCCCAGATCATGCGATTTAACGCCGTTGAATTTTTTTTTTTTTTTGAAGTCCAGGGTTTATGCCACACACCCACGCCTTGAAGCAGGAAATTGAGCGCTGTATCAACGAAATTCAGCCACATTTATGCAAAACGGTCATGGAAAATTCCAACAAAAGAGTAATATGTGCCAGCAAAAGCCTCGGAGGCGATTTACCCGATATGCTATTCCATACATAACCCTATATTGTATACTTCATGAATCAATAAAAACTTTACAATTTTTAACTATAAACCTGTGTTTTCTATCAAAATAACTTCTTGCGTGAATTTTGGGACAATCTATATATGAATTGTTTAAGGTTACATAAATTAGATGCACTGTGTGCGGTCTAACTGAAGAGAAGTGCTGAATCGTGTTTTGACATTTAAGTCATCTGTGAAACATCCTGTTGTCAGCAAGCTGTGATTAGTGCCAACTCAAGAAAAAAGTGTTACAATGACATGTGCAGCCTAATGTCAAGCGGGAGAAATACAATGAACAAGGTTTCAACTTTGTATTTTTATTTGAAATAAGCTGATTGAAGAACGCTTAAAAGTCCTTCGATAAGACTTACTTATGTACTCAATGGCCATAACCATCAAATTGCACAAGATTACTTAAATTGTTGAGTTAAAAGTTTTCATACCGTATTTCTTTATAATAAATTTGAGGAATCGAATTCCTTCAAAATGCACTAACTCTAGAATTACTTGCGAAAATAAAAACAAATTTATAACACTGATTGGTTTACAGTAATGATGCCAATTATACTAGACTGTTTTTAGATACACTGGCGTCACATGCATAGAATCACGGACCGTGCATAGAATCATGGACTAAATCAAAGACCGTTGTGACTTGGGATCTTTTGCACGTTAAATCGATCGTGGCCTTAAGTGCACTCACGATGGACGCGTGGTGTTGAAGTTTGGACAGTGGGGTGCCATCTCAGAATTTGACCTCGTCGGTGGACTCAGGCATAAAAAATACGGAATGTCGTCCTCGGATTTTTCCCTTCGGATCCCGGCCTATAGCACTTTGTGTTGTTCCAGTATGAAATTAATTTAGCCATATACGTAAATTGTATACAGGAATATGTCTATTTTACAATTGTTAAAATTGGTATCTTGTTTCAAAGAGACGCTTTGAATGCATGTATCTTTACGCCAAAATCGGTGTAAACTTTCAAATATATTTACATATTATATCTTTTACTTGTTTATTCTTCTCCCATTCTCCATGATAAAGACTATAATAAAATTGTGATATAATCTCCTTGACGAGAAGTAAATTCTGATTACACAAACACAATGAACTAGTGTTCCTTAGTTAAGTTACGTGGGCTTACGTAATAATTAAAAATTTCTACATTTTTTAATCCTAAGTGGTAATAAAATGCAAAAGTAAACGTGGATAAGGCGTAAGAGAAAAAAAACAAAGCAGAAATTATGTCAGCTCCTATTTAGTTTTACGGAACAATAGATTTGCCGTTTCCTTGACATTACGAAATTGATAGTGGAAAAGAAAGCGTTTTTCACTCTATTTACTATTAAACAATGAATACGTTAGTTGGATTTTACAGCACAAGAGACTTAGAATCAAGTAGCGCTATACACGAGACAGATATTGTCAAGTAACGGAATGATAGTTTTTAGTGACACAGAAGGAGTGAAATTCACTCAAGGAAAGTTGCAATAATAGAACCTAAACCGCCTACAACTGACAGGTGGTAAACGAAGAGGGAAGACAAGTGTGTTATGATGGCCCCTTAAGAATGGATGATACGCACATTAAGTAAATATCGTCGGATTAGAGTAGAAAGTCATTAAATGAAATTTTTTAGAAGTGCGTTTTCTGACATTAAATTATTGCATTCATGATGATGAACAAATTGTCGCATTGTAATCTTTTTGAACAAAAGTATAATTAAATCAAAATGCTTAGAATTTTTATTTTTAATCTGCTAATTAATGATCTATGTTTAAAAAATCTAAACTCTAAAATCTAATTTTTGTCAGTTAATTCGGGAGTTGCTGCTGTAAGCTGACGATAGTGAATATATTTTTAATTCGATTGATAAAACTTTGGTTTTAATTAACTGAATAATCTTTTTTTCTAATTAGATTCAACCTTAAAGAAACATTTGTTAAACAAATTCATTCTATTCGACTTTGAATGCGAATATAGATTTTAAAGACCTGAAAAATTGCATTTAATGCAAAGACATTAAAAAAATTATACATAGGCTTAAATATCGTATGACATATTTTAGAAATGCTTCAAGTGACCAGATGCATTGCAGAAAATATAAGTGACTACAGTCAAATGAATTTGAGATTTTTATTTTGATGTATTTGTATGATACAATACGTAACGATATACTTTTGTTTAGATACCACTTGTCTAGAAACAGGACAATTTATTTCTGTCTTAAACTAGTCGATTTACATTTACTATTACACATAAAATTTTTCCTAAATTTAACCACCGTAATTACGGCATAAAAGTAACTATTTAACAACTGTATGAAATTCATAAAGTTATTTTGAATTAAAAGGTTAAATAATGAAAACAACGGAGTCCTTATTAAAGAGCAAAATTAACATATCGTGCTGTAAATTACTTTCGATTAAAACTCAGCTCGTTGCTATCCTATCAAAGATCCCTTAACACAGCTCGATATTAATGAACTAGTTAAAGAAATTCTGGAAATAGGTCAATATTCAAATCCAATCTCCACAAAAGATATGAATCCCGTTAAAGATATAATATCAATGCGATGACTGTTCCATAATAGGTAATGTATTCAAGCGTTTAAAAGTTGAATTCTCCCCACAAAGTCAATAAACTCCGCACGTCTCAACTACTGCAAAATGGACCCTAAGCTACCTGTTCCTGTAATTGGGTTCCTATTACAGAACCCACTTAATGATCCAAAACAGCTCACCACTTCAACGTCGTCTCTTTGGAATCCAAAGGGATTACTGTATTATTTACAGTGTATCCTATTCAGAACATTGAGAAGGTCGGTCCATTGTTAAATGCTTTCTACTCATCGTCGACCTAGACTTGCTGCGTGATGATGTTCATATCAGATTGCTGGGTGTTAGCCGGCCATTCTTTGGATCTGTTTCTAAAACTGTCCGTCTGGACAGCGGTCTGCTGGTAATACAATTAGCAGCAATTTCTTTTTCTTGGAACGTCTGCCGCTGATAAGGGTGGAGATCAGGGTCAAGAACCTGTTGGCTATCGTTGAAGGATTAGTAGGCTGTAGTTAGGTTTGGTTGCGTGGGGTTCTGTGAATGACAGCTTTGAATATTAACGGAGGGTAAGGATTTTATGACTTAAATTTGGAACACATGTGTGTGTGTGTGTGTGTGTGTGTGTGTGTGTGCTCTTGGGTTGCAGCTGTTATAAAGTGGAAAATAAGCAATCTGAATTCGCTCTTAGAGCATCTTACATCTTCCCATTTCAAGAAAAGTTAATTAATCCAGTATATTTAACATAAATCTAAAGCTGTTGAGAATTGACCTGTCGTTAATTGAGAGAGTCAAAAGTAATATATATTTTAATATACAAAAACATAACTGTGAAATAATTACCAAACTTCATTTTTTTTTTACTCAAAAGCTCAAAAATATTAGATGGGTTGAAAGAACTTGAATAATTTAACTCTGGAAATAAATAAAATTATCGTTATACATCACAGAATAAAGCATATATATTTATGTATATATATTCTTAGCCTACAATGAGGTATTTGCATGTGCGAGGGTTTTGCTTACAAATGATCTTTTCTAGTATTTCTAAGTTTAAAAATCCTTATCTATTGCGTTGAAACTTTCAAAATAATTTTGAAAAGATTATAAAATCAATTTTAGTTTTGTTGAAAACGAAACAAAGTCACGTGATCCGAAAACAGGCCGCCATTGGATGTGACGGCATTGCGCATAGCTGAGCTTTTGTTTACATCTCTCATCTATGCTCCCTGTACACTCGCAATCGCTCTTGTATGAAATCAACATGTGTCTATATTGATTCGCAAATTTATTTCATAAGCAGCTGTAAATAAGATAGTAACTGTTTATTAAAAATACTTCATGAACCAACAAATCACTAGTACAAATACTGTTTACAAATCATAAAAAATCAATCAATCAATTATAATCAATAAAAATAAACAAGTGAAAGGTTCAAATAATAATTTAAAATATTATGCAGCACAGAAATATTCGAAGAGTTTTGGAAAAGGTTTTAGAAATGCATAAAGCCCTTTTACACTAAGTATCATCACATGCAACACTCAAGATGGAAGCAAATTAATTCTAACAATAAATATAATAAAACAATCAATGTTCGTGAAAAGTGTTACTTTTAGAATTGTGTAAGCCAAAAAAATTGCATTTAAGATTATTCTTGGATAAATAAATGTGTAAAGTATATTATTGTTTGTTTCCCCCCAATGAATTTCTGAAACTATACCATTTATGTATAATCACTTATTCTTTTAAATTATTAACTAATTCTACTGTGTATCCCAAATTAAATTAGTTTTTAATTTGTGATAATTAATTTACATTCAAACAATTCATAAACTAATAGCATTTAGAATCATCATTGGTTTTGCTTTAACATCTTGCATTTCATGGTATGAATTGCCAAGCTTATTCAATTAATACCAAAAACTAACACATTCAGATGATTTATAATGCTTATTTTAAAATTGCCTTGAATATCACTCAGAATAACAGTTTTGAACGAAAAGCAGCGTAATATTTAATAAAACTATATTTGAAAATGCAGTTTTGGAAATACAAATTGTTGCATTATTAATACCATGGAATTAGCTCAATAAGCATTGAAAATATCAAGATAAAAACACTCAAAAATAAAATAAATTCATTTCAAACTTTATAATTACTACTTACCAAAAAATGGTATTCACAGCAATTGAGAGAAGTCTTACGAGACAAATCGTCTCTCCTCATAGCTTTTATCCAAGCTTTCCTTTTCCCAGGATCCCTCGGAACGTAAAAAAATTAATTTTCTGGCGTTTTCACTTTTGTACTTTTTTTTGTATACAGGTACTATACAGTATTTATATGTAGAAACTTTGTTCTCCATTAAATCTTCTAGATAAAAACGTTATCAGAATGATGCAAGACACATGGCGAAAACGAATGTAAACAACCATAGCAACGCCGGCGCAGTGGGTTACTATGCGCTGTGACGTCATAGAGCAGCAATTACGAAATTACTGTTTTTCCCGCCAATACCGGAAACTAAATTTAAAAATTACTATCTCTGGGAATAGTTTTCCTATTTCAATAATATATACGTCATTTTTCATGGATTTTCATCATCTAACATAATAAAATTGAAACAAAAAAGGTGAAAATACCTCATTGTAGATGGGACAGGTTTGATTTCTGTGTAACTTATCCAGGGTGTATTTCTCTTCGTCAATAAAGCTATACTTGTGTGTATGTCCATTACTTGACATTGTCTGTCTTATGTCTGACTCAGCTTGGCCAAATATGGCACGTGCGCCATAAAACTGAACTAAACATCTATATTGTTTGACGTCGATTTTGGTTATCTCTGAAGAAAATTATAAGTTACCATACTGTTGTAAATAGTAAAAAGATTTTGGACAAACAGATATTGTTCTTCCGAAGAAATTAAAGTATTTGTAACAAGCATATTTCCGTTTCCGATTAGTACAGTAATATTTCCATCGAATATTGTAGCTGAAATTTGACCTTAATAATAATTAATTTCTCGCTTGAACACCTTCGTACAATATGAGTACAATGCACTTTCATAAATTTAATGTTACAAAATATAATAATTAGAACCATGATACTTTTTGGAATTTCGGCTCTAGTCTGAACTAAAATAACTCCGACATACTAGATCAGCTGTGATTGCATAAAATGCATATTAAACTTGATTTTTAATGCATTTGCATTAATCAATGTATCTCAAACGATTGAGTATTCTATAAAAAAGATTCAATTTCATATTGAAATACCTCAGACTTATTTGATATTTTTGTCCTAATTAAACTTACTAATCCACTGCGATATGAACCTCCGAGCTATAAAACTCGCCGGTTAGATAAACAAAATTTTACTTAAGTGATGCATCTTTGTATTAGTATGGCGTTGAATGTCTTGTATTTCTTTCAAATTTGTCTAATATGGCTCCCTTGTGCCATAAGACCTAACTCAACTCACCAACCAAATTGCACCGTTAAAAATGTAATGGCATTTGAAATCATTTGCATGTAGATTCAAAGATTTAAGTAGATAACTCGACAAATATTACTACATTAATGGTCATACAAAATGGTGTTAATTCTCTATCGCAATTCCATATGTGATACACTAAAACATTTACTAAATAAAAGCTATATTTTTCTACAATGGTATAAAAAAGCTTGATGTCAGAATTCACTGATTTTAAGTTATACCCATCAATCTCTTCACGTATAAGATATATATTGAAAAAAAAAGTTTAATGTCCTCCTATAAATACATTCGAAAAGAATAGAAGTATTCTTTATAAAAGTATTTTTCAACACTGTATTAAGAATTAAAAAATAATAATTACTAATTCAGCTGTTTTGCAATGTGGACAGCTTGCAATGTGGACAGCTTGCAATGTGGTCAACTTGTAATGTGGACAACTTGAAATGTGGTCAACTTGCAATGTGGACAACTTGCAATGTGGACAACTAGCAATGTGGACAACTTGCAATGTGGTCATTGGTCTCCTTTCTACCACATTTAAGAACACAGTTATGTACTGACACAGTTTCCCTTTTTCTGTTGTATTGATAGGATCTAGTCATAGTTTACTCTATTATGTCAAAAAATAGGTTCCAACACGGTGATCGAAAAATGAGCTGCGCTTGATAGAGGAAGTAGCTGCGCACTGGAAAAATTTCACCTGCCCGTGGCCAAATCCCACTGCCCCATATTATGAAGGAAATCAAACAAAAACGATCGAAAATGTCGGCGGCAATTTCTTTCACGTCAAGCCAAACTGATGATGCCTGTTCCAAAAAGTGGCTCCTTAAATTATGAGCAACGGCCTTCCGCCATTTTACGTTTTACTGCTCGAATTTGACACGGTGCTTCGCTCAGCAGTCATTCCTACACTTACGCGGTATAACTACTATCAACCTGTGTCCGTTGACAATTTATCCTTGTCGATGTGCAGACATTTCAGAATTAGAGTAAATCTTTTGAGAACTCGCGCATTCAGTGATTTCAGCAAGAGGAACGAAACAGCAAAACGTCTGTTGATAGATGTAGCTTCCTTGAATAATTTTTGCTGGTGAAATGCTGATTTTTGTTTCGATAAAAATGAGTCTTGTTTCAGAATTTTCTTTTTTAAACAAATGTCACTGTAATAAATGATGCAGCGAACATTTTAACCAAACACATTTGCAATAGTCTAACCTAATTCGTTCAATTTTCTCGTATTTTCCCACGCAAAGAAGATTTATTATAGCTAATCAGAACAAAATTCTCGATCCACTATAAAGCATCTTACGTGAGAGAGCTTTTGTTTCGATTCATCAATCAGCTTTACCACAATGAGCTTCAGCTTAAAATAAAAGGAGGTGTTGTTTAGTTTAATTTAGAATAACAGCGTATGCTTCTCAGAATAAAGAGAAAAATAAAATAATATTGTACTGGTGCAGGTATTAAATTAAGTAGATTTTTAGTATGCTAAAGAAAGAAAAATAGCTCTTACATTCATCGAAAATTGTACATAAGTTAATCGAGAAATTAGCGTTAAATTTCAAAATATTAAAGTTCGGTGTGTAATACATGCGTGAAAAAACAGGTGGGAAAAGGGAAAAGCAATGGCTATTTATAAAAGATTAGCTTAACTATCAAGCTTAGCTCAAACGTTTTTGATTCTTAAATAAACCAAGTCGTGCCATTGTTTCGTTGCATCGTCGAATAGCTTTTTGCTTCACCTGCTTGAGATTTTTTCCTCTTCCAATTAATCGGCTCGGAACAGCTTTTGACGCTTTGTGTTGATTTGAATTTGATTAGAAATGTATCTCTTCTTCCGTAATGGTCTAAATTAAATTTTACTTCTGTGTTTCTAGGGAACGCTAAAAATAGCTGCGTTGATCTAGAAATTACGGACAAAAAGCTGTACAAATTTCTTGATGCCATATCTCAGTGTTCGGCAGTTTTTGCTACATCAGTCAGATTTTTTGCTTTATATATAAGATGGTAGGTTAGGCTCAAGCGAAATAGTTAAAGATCAAATTCCATTTCTAAGCGTCTGACGTAACTACTCGCTGTATTGATGTTTTGAAGGCTGGTGATTTGATGTTCTAAGTTAGATAACTAGAGAATTAAGTGAACCTAGTTTTTAACATAAAATAAGTATTGTACATTGCAATTTTATAAGTTCTGAATAAAATTATTTTCTGAACTATGGTATATTTCCCGAGAGAAAATAGAAAATCCACCAACTGAATCAAATTATGCTAACTCACTTCATAAGCAAACCTTTTAGTCAGGATTGCACGAGTTTAATAATGAAAAATTAATTGAATATCCTCGGAAATGTTTTCATAGGGCTGAGGCCATTTTTGAATGTTTCCGTGAAACTAATTTCAATAGTACATCAACAGAACTCGAAACTTTTTCTTGTCAAACTCAACAGATTATATGTTATTGCATTCAAATATTTAATAGGATCGTATTACTTTTTCTAACGAGAAAATACTTGTATAAATTTGAACTAAAGTACAAATATTACAGTGAAATTTCTTATTTGACGTGGATTATAGATAACTTCGATAAAAAAATATTAACGTCAAAAGATGAATATTTCAGAAGATATGAGAAGATTTGGGAACCATTAAATGTTCTAAATTTCCCAGTCTCATAATTCAGCAACGGGTGCACCAATTGAACTGAAACTTGATACCTGAGGTTTAAGATTAATTCGAGTTTTATTCAAAACTGACATTAGAAAAACATGCCTATTTGATGTGCAAATGGTGCCTTTGGCAAAGTTAGCTCATGAATTTATAAACAAGGCATCTTTAACTTTTTTACTACGGCTGTAGATATAACTGGCACAATTCTTTCGTGGCTTGATTCAGATAACTTTCAAGTTACAACTGCTGTACTGGCCATAGTCTAAATTCTATTTTGGCATGATCAAGGTACAACTGCTGTACCGGCAAATACAGGTTAATATCGACGGTACCTTTTAATTTGGACTTCTATGATCAATGCGAATTATTTTACTCATGTCGCCAAGCACTCCCTGGTAATAGTCCATCTCGCATCCATTGAGTTAATATCTTTGTTGTACGAGAAATAAAGTACGTATACTTAACATTCGGTGCTTGGTCAAATATGATCCATGCAGCATAAAATACAATGCAACCAACCTGATGTTCGGCCGTATATGATGCATAGTTTAATACTACTAGATACTCATTTTGAAGGAGACTACCTCAAAATAAACTAAACATCCTGCAAAAATTTGCATGACGGATTGTATTCAATAGAGCGGATCATAGTAATACGTTCTGTTACTACAGCAATTCATCCACAACCTTATTATAACCTTAGGCTCTTCTGTGGCACTCAAAAATTAAGCGTGGTACCCCGGTTTTGAACGGTTAGACGAAAAACTATGAGTTCGAGGTGGTCGAACTGTCTACAAGGAGACTACCTCCTCTATTTTTTGAAATTTTCTCAGTTACCTTTCTGCTCTATGGTACCCAGTGCAGAGTCACCACTTCAGATAAAATGCTTTTTTTATAATTCGATTATTTTTTAGTCATACTTTTGTGTTTACTCATCGGTTTGGTAACTCCCGGTATATATTTGGTGTAATTTCCCTACATCCAGGTCACTTAATTGCAAATTAGCAGCTTTAAATCTGTTTCTTAACACTCCTGGTGGTTTATCTTTACTTCGAAAAGTAGCCTGTAGTGGGCAGCCTCTGGTGCAAAATCTTCTTCCAAACTGTCACCAGGGATGTCTGTAGCAAGGGATTATTTGTGTTTCCTACTTAGCTCTTCATTCCACTTGGAATGATAGGACTGTTTTTCTTTCTACGAGATATTAAGTCCCCAGTCCAAAATTGATCAGATCTTGGACGAGGTATTTCATCGAAACACTTGGTTAAACTTTGAACACCGGTGTATGAAACCATAACCAAACAACAAAGTCGTAATTGAATTTACTACGCTGCTGGTGTATGTATGGTTATTTTGCCCGTTTGAACATGCATCAGATGGATTATCAATACAACGTTGGCTATCAAAAAGAATCTAAAGGGAGACAAGTGATAAATTCACCCAGGAAGACCATCGGCTTTAGCTTTTTTTCCTAATGTCACCTGAGTGCAATCATCGAATTTTCTTCCTCGGTACCCAAATGCCATCAGAGAAGACCCCTAAGATTGAAAGGGCCGCTTTTGTTTCTATGAGGCATTTTATCCTCAGCACAAAATTGATCAGATCTTGTACCAGATATTTCGTCTAAACTATTGGTTAAACTTTGCACACCAGTGTATGAATCTATAACCAAACCACAATACTATAGTTGACTTAACTACGCTACTGGTGTGTGTGTATTGTTATTTTACCCATTTAAATATGCATCAGATTGATTTCCAATACAACGTTGGCCATAAGAAAGTATTCAAAGGGAATCAAGTGATAAATTTACCCAGGAAGACCATCGGCTTTACTTCTTTAGTTTTCGTTTCCGATGTCACCTGATTGCAATCATCGAATTTCCTTCCTCGGTACCCAAATACCATCAGAGAAGACCACTAAGATTCAAAGGGCCGTTTTTGTTTCTATGAGACATTTTATCATCAGCCCAAAATTGATCATATCTTGGTCGAGATATTTCGTCGAAACACTTGGTTAAACTTTGCACACCAGTGTATGAATCTATAACCAAACCACAATAGTATAGTTGACTTAACTACGCTACTGGTGAGTGTATTGTTATTTTACCCATTTGAATATGCATCAGATGGATTTCCAATATAACGTTGACTATCAGAAAGGAATCAAAGGGAAGCAAGTGATAAATTCACCCAGGAAGACCACCGGCTTTAGTTTTCGTTCCCGATGTCACCTGAGTGCAATCATCGAATTTCCTTCCTCGGCGCCCAACTGCCATCAGAGAAGAAGACGCTACAGGGCGAAACCTAAGAGTAGTGCCTATCAGTGTCAAGGGATGGCAATGTCCTTGACCGTTTCGGACCGTTAACTCCATCACTAGGTCAACGCCTCCCCACCACTCCTCCACCCGCTGATTGAGATCGCCCAAAATGTAGAAGGGTAGAGATATAAATATTTCTCAAGATCTGCTTTCCTATGTTGTTTATGTGGAATTCCGGTAAAGACGCAAACAAAACCTTTTTTGTGTGTAGTTGAGTTTTACTATGTGCGAGTTTTCTTTCAATGAAAAGCAAAAACGAAAAGGCTGAAGTGAAAGGTATTGTCGGGAAGATTTATTTGTGGCTATGGTTCGCATTTTTTGTCTCGGTGTTGTGCTTTTGTTTTTAAATATAACTGAATTTGTTGGATTTAATGGTGTGGAGAGTTAGAAATATTTCATAAAATGTATTTATGTTATAATATTCTTTATAATATAGAACTGCTTTACGTAAAAATTTAAATTTTACAAGGCAAATGCATGTAGCTTTAAAAACAATTATATATGTACAGAGTACATATACAAGGTTCTATAGTACAATATGATATAGTACATACACAGGGTCCAATAGTACAATATTCTATAGTACGTACACAAGGTTCATTAGTACAGTATTCTATAGTACATACACAAGGTTCTATAGTACAATATTCTATAGCATATACACAAGGTTCTATAGTACAATATTCTATAGCATATACACAAGGATCTGTAGTACAATATTCGATAGTACATACACAAAGTTCTATAGTACAATATTCTATAGTACATACACACTACGATCACCGGTCAGTGTGCTTCTATAGTACATTCACACACACAAACACTAACGACCAACCGTTCTAGTGTTTAAGGTGTTGGCCTCTGGATCGGAAGGTTCCCGGTACGAATCCAGGGTCAGGGCATGGATATAAAATTGTGCTGTCTATGTTAGGAGCAATGATGGCCGCCCATAGGGTGCTCCTTCACAAATGTCCATCGCTTCTGACCATTGCAGTGTATATGGATTGAATTACAATACGGTCATATGTTAAAAAAATACACAAGGTACTTTAGTACAATATTCTATAGTACATATACAAGGTACTTTAGTACAATATTCTATAGTACATATACAAGGTACTTTAGTACAATATTCTATAGTACATATACAAGGTACTTTAGTACAATATTCTATAGTACATATACAAGGTTCTATAGTATATATACAATGTTCTATAGCACATACACAAGGTTTTGCTCTCTAAATAATTATATTACAACTTAAATACATGTTAAAAATTGAGATGGGTTTTGTCAAGGAGGAGGGGCTCCAGAGATTAGAGCCCCAGAAATTAAAAATCTGTTTGACCAAACTCAACTAAAGTTCATTTCAATATTACCTAAGCTTTTGTGTTTGATTTTTAAGGAACACAATTTAGATTTTAGCCATCAATTTTATTTCATTTGGAGGTATAAAATGCTTATATCTATGCTCATGTTCTTTGTAAGCGAATTGACATAATGTAAAAACTGTGAGTAACACCATTTTGCTATAGATAATGAGAAATTAAGAAAGTTTAGCGCATATACTGTGCGCAGGTGTGCAAGCGAGAAAAAGGAGACAGTTAACTGTAAATGGTTTTGACGAGTTTGTTGATGATGAGATATCTCGTCAACCAGATATTGCCGATTCTTTTATGATATCGACATTATGATCGACATTTATGATATGGTCAGTTTTCATCGAATGACAAAAGAATACGAGATATGGATGTACAGATATCTTTATTGTCCATAAATCATTAAGTTCTGTTCAGCTTTGTTGATGAGGGGAAACCTTGGCAAGATAACCACCAGGAGAGTTATGCCTGAATGTAATCCCCAAATGCAAGTGAAAGCATGAAAAAAATTAGTTACACGAGTAAAAAACATCCAATTAGAAGTTCACCAGTTGTAGTTAGTGAAATAAAACTGGCTTAGGCAAAATCTTGATGGTAGAAAGCAAATAAAAGCAAAGCAAAATAGAAAAATTATCTTTTTTTTTTTTTATTATCATGCACAGAAATCGATCTATAATAGAGGGCATTAACTTCTTTGAAAATATAATATCGACGTTTACTCGCTTTACTGAATTTCCATTTAATTTACGCCATCAATTGTGGACCAATGCTGTACCATCCAACGATGGATCCCGAACTTCAGTGGATGACTCTAAGAACAGAGAATAGGGGTAATTTTTTTCTTATCAAGCACACGCATTGAACTGGAAAATAGGATGCGCCCAAGCAATGTGCCTTTCTCTGGACTGTTTTTGCATGGCCGTTTCCATGAAAGCGAATGTAATCGCCGTGCCCTGAATCGACAAAATGTTAAGACTTTCAGTTGTCTTACCTGTTATTACAGAAAACCGCATAAAGCAATATTTTCCCTTATTCTTGCTTTGAAAGTTCTTATGCTTTCAAGCATTTGATGCGTCCTGTGTTTGTTTCATCATCTGAGGGTATTCTAATTTATCGATGATATCTTTTATTTACTTTATTTCCAGAACTTCGCTTTATAGATTTAATTAATATTGGAGCTAGATATGTAGAGATATTAAATAACTTAGGTTATCTTACACATATTTATTGTAAATGAGGGTAAGAATCTCCGGGCGTGCACTTCTCTCTCTTTAGAAGACTTTATATATATGGTATACATTTTGACTGAATGTTTTCGAAAGCTTAATTTCAAGCAAACTGTGCACTTTCTTTCAGACAAAGATATATTCAGGACTTTCTATGGTACACAATTTTACTTGATGTTCAACAGCATTATTAAAAAAATGCATTTTTAAATGAGGGTTTATCCCGGACTTTCTATGTTTAAAGCAAACTTTACACACATAATCATGGAATCCATCGTTCCCAGTTGAATGTCGATTTTGAATTTGCTCTTCGACAAGCAACTTTCGAAAATGAGTTTGCTTCGGTTTTTTCAGTAGATGGCTTCATAACCAATCTTGTTTGCAACAACTTTGAACAAGTTTTTGTACCTTTATAAGAAACACGGTATCTATGATCAATCATAGTGATACCCATTTGCAGTTTTAAGCTTCAAAGTCAATCATATTTTGATGTCATTAAAAAATACATTTAAAAATCTAGTTTTGTTATTAAAGAACAAACACGATGTTTAAAAAGAAATCTACAATTTTTAAAGTATTCATATGAAGAAGTAGATAGGAGAATGAAATAGAAAGTGTGTCAGGTTGGTTGGTAGCTAAATTTACGTCGGACTGGAGCAACACAACAGGCTATTGGCGACGATACGGATACAAGTTAGGAATTTCAATTAATGTCATTTAATGTCACAATGGGCGACTAGAGACGGTCTGGAATTAATCGCAGAGAGAACGATCCAAACACAACACCATGTAATTTTGACCACCTGTCAGACGACAAGGCAATGCCTGAGCTGGCACCTCACTCTTCAATTTTACCACAACATGCCAACGTGAGGACATTTGAGGCTACGACAGATTTAAAGTGCATACGACATGCCCTTTGAATACGACAGTCTTTGATTGGATTCGAATTCGCAACTCTCTGGTTTCTAATCCATTACTCCCGGGATCAATCCCAAAAGGAAGGAACGGAGGACACTACCTCGTAGTTTTGATCCACGGTCAAAAGACGAGGTCAACCCCTGATATGACACTCACTCTCCAAGCTTCCACATCACACCAAAGTGAATAAACTCAGGAGGAGGAATGGCAGAAGAAAAACCTCAGAATTTATCGATAAAAACCATTTTCCTCGATTGAATAATTTTACGGGTGTATCGATGATTATTCTTATTCCCACGGTTATGTTTCAAGATTTAAACTTATCCTTATGGTAAAACATGACGATCGAGCTCAAAAGCAACTCCATCCATTTATCAGAAATTTAAATCAAATCCACTTGTCTAATATCACATATTACGTTCATTTCCCACGTTTCTCACTGAACCAAGAACACGATGCTTCAAACCATGTCAAAGTAGCAAAGTATAAGCTATGCGCATGACCGTTTTGATTAGATTGTATGCTCAACAGAAGAGGATCTCAAGCGTGTTTGAATTACACTTGTATTTGCTGGTCCTGGGTTTTCAACGATTTATTCCGCTTTATTTCAGCTGTTTTAGTCATTGTCAAACATAAGCGACCCTAAATTTCTTCTACGAGTAAAAATTGGATAATGTGATGCATTCAGGACAGTTAAAAATGGCTTCATAACTGGTCGACTTGCGCAAAGCACCTAATCTGAATGATCTATTCTTATAGGATCTATCCTGAAAACAAATTTACTGATATGTTATTTCATATCGTATGAAAGATTTTTCTGTCTCGATAACTGTACGTAAGTGGCGTTACTGTGTTTATGCCTATTTCAATAGTATTTCATTTTCCTCTATACTACTTTCTATGAAATTTGTAGTTCGTGTTTTCTGCGCGAATTCAGAAAGTGAGGTCAGTACGGCTTGTTTTTAAGATTTCCACCCCTCTCCAAACTTTCACATCAACCCAACGTGAGGACTTTATGGCGCGACTGATTTAATGTACACCAGCCTGCCTCTACACCATACGCTTATAAGCATCCATGCACTGGTCCGGATTCGACCAAGGAACCTTCGGTTCTAGAGGCTAACACCTTAACCACCAGACCGGTTGGTTCTCGAGACGGTCGAGGTCATATGAGAGGATTTTGGATTTAAACAAACCAAGCAGAAAATAGACTTAACTTCCGCTACTCAAATACTCTCTCACGATATCTACAGGATTACTTCAAAATGTATTTTATTGGTATTTTGGTGACGTTTAGCGTTAAATGTAATCGATGGATTAGTATTGGTATTTTGTTAAATTTAATCGTACTAGAGCAACACAACGGGCTATTGACGACGGTCCGGGACCAATCCCAAAGGGAAAGAAGCGAGGACAACACCACGTAGTTTTGAACCATGGTTATGTAATTTATGGAAACTAACCTACTATCGGATACCAATTCGGAATTTATTCTTTGGAAATTTTGTTGAAGTGCTGAAATCGTATTTTAAAACGACGTCATTTGACTCAAGTCCAGAATATGTTCAGGAAACACGTACTGTCGCAGAAACACAACAACAACTTACCATTGATCTTGACAAAAATGCCTCTCCTAAGTTTGTATTTGTATTTATTTAATGAAGCAATGAAAATCAATTACGACTACAGTGTTATAATTTCGTTTTAACCCTCTTGGTGTATGTCTTGGCGAGGTATCTTTCTTTAGCAGACTTATCATAATTTGACGGACAAACTATCTCGACAATAGAAGAAAACGGACCAGATCTTGTTCTTATCCTCATGAAAAATCGGCAATGCGATGATGAGATATCTCGTCACTACAAAATTGGTCAGATCTCAATGAACGATATATCTTATCCAAACCATTTGGATGTATAGCTAGTCCATCACTAAATCTTCAAAAACAGTTTTCAAGGTCAAATATTTTTAAATTATAAAGCAATTTCTCATGTTTGGGTCACAAGATAGCAACATTGAAATGGCTAGATACAGTTGAATTCGCTTTATATATTATTCATTTGAAAACAAAACCGCATTTACTGATTAATGTGACCAGTCAACAATGAAATAGCTTCGGAATAACTTAAAATTTAGCTATTACGCTGATGATTTATCAGAAATTTTGGAAATTGGAAATTTATTTAGTTAACGTCATACTAGAGCCAACACAACGGGCTATTGACGACTGTCCGGGATGAATCCCTTAAGGGAAAGATCCGAGGACAACACCACGTAATTTTGAACCACGGTCAGATGACGAAGAACGACCTGAGCTGGCACCCCACTCTCCAAACTTCCTCACCAACCCAACGTGAGGACTTTCGGCCACAACAGATTTAAGGTTCACCAGCCGCCTCTGCACCATACGCTTACGAACATCCATGCCCGGACCCGTATTCGAATCATGAACCTCCAGATCTAGAGGCTAACACCGTAACCACTATACCGGTTGGTCGGCGATGATTTCTCAGAGATTTTTATATTTGAGAGAATCGCGGTATCTCGTCCAACAAGACCTGACCAATTTTTTAAAAGACGATGAGATCATGATCTAGATAGTTTTCTTTTTATGACGAGATATCTCGTCCTTCACGATCTGTTGATACTAATGACGAGATATATCGTTAAGACAACCACCAGTAATGTTAATATAGATATGCATGCAATAAATTAATGACTATACAAAGTTAAAAAAATAGCAGTGTCTGTTCACGTAGGGGATTCCTCAAAACCTTCTCACTGCAGTTCCTCTAAACTCAATAGAGCGCTGGTGACAGTAACTGTGAGTATGATTCGATTCGTAATTCGAGTGTATTTATCGTCTTATTCAAAGAACAGAGTTGTATCATCCCATCACCAGCGTACACAATACATTGTCTTATGTCATCATACGTTAAGAGGATTCGACTCTTCCGGGGTATAATAGCGGTTTAACATCCGGAAGAAATCGGAATCGCATCGAGAAAAGCTTACCTCGAAAGTAAAGTCATGATTACTGACTTGTAATAAGTGCACTCTATCCCATACTGACACCGCATGATCCGCTTCACGATATGGTATTTCTGTGTAAACGTAGCCTGAGAAAAGAAAATACTGAAGTTTCACTTTCGGGTTTGCTATGTCAATGGGTTTAAATGGATGGGTCAAGGAGTACTTCCAGATTCTCAACACGCCATGGGGAAGACAATAGATTTTCCGAAGGCATGTGTTTATGGAGTCATATTGAATCTCTTTTGGAAGAAAGTATGAAGCGACGTTTAGGGGAGACCTTTGTGTTCATTTAGTTCCATTCTACCTTGTCTTGTACTGGTTGTTCTTTCCATTTTCATTACATGTGTAAACTATGTTGGCATATTTTTCGTTGGAGAAGAAATGCTCTAGCCTTTCAGCTTACATGCCCTATATCCATCAACTCTTACTAAGCGCTTCAACTGAAAAATACTGTATATTAATGCAAATGGTTAACAAGAAAACAAGAGTAGTTCTATTTGCTTGTTACTCTGCACTAGATTTGAAAACTTCATCTCTTGTCAGTAGAAACTATATAATAATATACTGTAAGTACATTTCACACAATGCTTGTCTGTGTTTACGCTGTAATTTTTTTGTTCACAAATTACAAAATGATTCAGCTTTGCCGATTGATTGTTCAAGAGAGGTTTTAGAACTTCTGCTTCTAGTGTCTTTTATTTGATGAAAAGTACCAGGTTTATCTTATAACTTTATATTAATTGTATAGCTTTAAAGAATATGTGTTCTAAAATTGATAAATGTAACTACAGTACATTGTTTTGCGAGTTATTAAAGTTTTTCCATCGAATGTCAGGTGTGAAATCACTGACTGTTCATGATTACAGTGAATTCAAAATGCTAAGGCTTCTTTGTAGTTTATATAGTGATTTGTATGTGTGTGTGTGTGTGGAACTTTTTGAGTTCTTTTTATGTATTTTTTAAGTTTTAGCGAGGTAATATAAAGATAAAAATAGTTCATTTTTACGAAATTTATCAAAATAAATTCTGACTCGTACTTTTACCATAGTGACTGTTGGAAAAAAATTTGTACAAAATACGTAACAGTAGTACATTCAAATCCATTCGCAGAATGGTAAGAAACGCTACAAGGAAAATAAAGAAAAAAAATATTGCAGAAAAAATTAGGATTACAAAATATTAAAATATTTTCACAAATAATTGAATGTTTTAATTATATTTTATGGATAAAATCGTATTCTTTCGTAATGCAGTTTTCGTCTTAAATGCATAATGTAGAATAATTGTTCGACGGTATATTGTGGCTATTTAATACAATCAAACTATTAATGAAAAAGTCTTAAGTCTATTTGATAAAATATCTCTTAAAATATTTGAAGGGAAAATTACTGTCGTCCTTAAATGTCAAGACGTAGAGCTGTAGCTGAATTCTGCCTTGTCACTGGTCACGACTACCTGTCACAATATTTATATCGTATTGCTATCGCCCCTGACCCATTCGAAAGGCTTTGCTATCTTCGGAAGAAAATTGACATTGATCACCTATTGCGTTTTGCAGCGAATTGAAAAAGCGATCACCTATTGCGTTATGCTTTGTTCCTTAAGAGCGCTCTTTTGGATCATTATTGGAAAACTAGAGGCCATTTGGTTTCATAGTTTGTTTCAGTGACTGTTCTGTTTAACCTTTGTAGATTATGTGTTATTTTGAATATATTTTAGGCTCCACAGAAGATTTTTTTTAACAGTACCATTGGAAAAAAAATTGTAAATATTTAAAATTTTATAGCGAAATTCTTTATTTTTTTAACATCGATGCATTTTTATAGATAAATATAGCCATTAATCCAAAGGTTAAACCTCCTGGTGGTTGTCTTTAGAATTTTCTATATTGAAGTATTTCGCCATGAGCAAATCTCACAGGTCTCGTAGGATGAGATATTTCGTCATTAGAAAAAAACATGATCAGGATCATTAGAAGAAACATGACCAGATCTTGATCACCGAAAGCAGCACCATCTTGATGACGAGATATCTCGCCATTAGCAAAATCTTTAAGATCTTGGCGAGTTAATTTGTCCGTTCTAGTAAGAAGGATCAGTGGGACTTTGACAGTCATACCTTAATTCCTCCTGTGAAAGCATAGATAACTATATGTATACGAACGATTTTAACTATATATATATATGTATATATATGTATATATATATATATATATATATATATATATATA
The DNA here is from genome assembly GCA_947359465.1 of Metellina segmentata. Lineage (NCBI taxonomy): Eukaryota > Metazoa > Arthropoda > Arachnida > Araneae > Tetragnathidae > Metellina > Metellina segmentata. The sequence goes on from OX375879.1 coordinate 94,356,804, forward strand.
TATATATATATATATATATATATATATATATATATATATATATATATATATATATATATATATATATATATATATATATGTAAGATTCGTGTTGTTCTGTTTGGTAAGGTCTATATTAAAGACTTCGAATCTTACAGCACATTGACATTTAATGAATAAATATCCACAATTATTATGTACAGTTGAGTTATATTTTAAAACAGTTCCGTCATTATCTGCAGCAGTCGTTTCTGCTCGGAAAAAAAACGTCAGCTCTCAATGGCGTCCAGGGGAAAAAGTGTCTGTTCTATTAATTTTCTCGTAACTGAATACCAGAATGTGAAGGGCTCGTGACAGTCTTGCCTTGCATTCCTACTACAATGCAACTGACTCCTACCAGTCTCGTTGCTCTTATAATGAGTTCTTTCCAGACTAGTAGACAACTACCGTTGTCTAGTATTCCTACAACCGGCCATCCTGATGATCTTTCGTCCTCGAAAGAAACACGACAAACCTAAAAAAAACAAAACACAAAACGGTATCTGGGAATACATTGATTCAGTATTAGTTATTGAACCACGACTTCATATGGTCAGCTGCTGTCGACGTCAAGTTCGGTCCTTCATGGTTTCCAACTTTCTCAACGTCATAGCGATCATGGGGTTTCACTTTCTTCACTCGATATGGTCCTAAGAATTTCGGTCGTAATTTCATTCCGACACCAAATTGAGTCCGCTGAATAGCAATAAGATCGCCCTCTTTGTATTGATGAGGTTTCTTCCTCTTCTTATCGTACGTTCTTTTATTCTCTTCCTGAATTTTTAGGATATTCTCTTTGGCATCGTCTCTTAATTTCTTCCTCTTCTCTAGAAAAACTTCAGTATATTCTTCTTCTAAAAGCTGGACTATCTTGAGATCTTCTTTGTTTCGTATTTTCACACCTGTCAAAAGTTCGAAGGGTGTCCATCTTGTGCTTCTGGAGGTTGTACTATTGAGTATTCTTTGTACGGCGTCAACGTGTTTGAACCATTTGATCGGTTCTTCAATTGAAAGTTTGGATAACACTGGAATCAGGGTTTTGTGCATTCTTTCTACTTGTCCATTGCCTCTTGGGATTCCTGTTGTGATTTTTAGGTGTTCAATTCCGTTTTCGCAACAAAAATCTGTAAATTCTTTAGATGTAAAAGCGGATCCTCTATCCGAGATTATCCTCGCAGGATTTCCAAAACTATTTTGTTGTTGTTTGAGTTTATTTATTGCGTCACCTGATGTCGTAGATTTGGTAGGATATAACCAAGTGAATTTTGTGAATGCGTCTACTACCGTGAAGATATACTGATAGTTCTTAGATGTTGAAGGTAACGGACCTATGAAATCAATGTGATAAGTGTATAATGGAACGTCCTCTTTAGGAATTGGATTTAGAAATCCTTCAGCCTTTCCTAGCTTCTTATTACTGAGTATGCATGGTACACAATTACTTATAAAATCTTCAACATGTTTCCTCAATTTAGGAATAAAAAATTCACGCTTAACTACCTCTTCAGTTTTATTTACACAATTTATCGACTTATGTCCATATTCATTGCAGTTGTAACATTTTATATGATTGGTGTTAGTTTGTTCAGGGCGCACGAAAGATCGAGGCTTTAATTTGTCAAAATCCCTATTGAAACGCTTCTTATATTTATCGTCTGATGTTTTCGAATCTCTATTGGTTTTTAAATGACATCGAGCCGCTTCATATTCGTCTAATTTATTGACGAGTTGGTCTATTTTCGTTATTTTCGGTAGCTCGTCTATAAAATGGTCTCGAACGTCATTGGGTATTTTTCGTTTTAGTTGATCGGTAATCAGGAGTTCTTTAAGGTCTTGGTAATTTGATACTTCCAACCCACTCGTCCATTCTTCAAAGAAATTTTTCAGATCATGAGCAAAGTCATTCCAAGTAGAAGACGCTTCTTTTCTATGCGAAAGGAAATTTTGCCTAAATTGTTCCGGATTTAATTTAAAACGTTTCAACAATAATCTCTTGACATTTTCATAGTCATTAGCCATTTCGTCCGGCTCACGCGTGATAAGATTAGCCAAATCCAATGGGAGTAAACCCAACAAATGTGTAACCCATTCCGTTTTTGGTATTTCTATACGACTAATCTGTCTTTCAAATAAAGTTAAATAACAGCTAATATCCTTATTCGTCTCGTAACGGTTAATAAATTTCAATAAATCGTTATTGTATAGGCTGGTAGTTTTACCATAACTGTTGCCTTGTCCGTTAGCAGTTTCGATTTCGAGTTTCCTTAATTCGAATTCGCGTTTTTCGGCTTCAATTTTCTCTGCGCGTTTTTCGGCTTCAATTTTCTCTTCGCGTTCAGTTATAATAACGCTCAACAGATTTTTTGTTATCTCCTCGTCATAATTTTCAGAATCTATTATAAGTTTCGAGCACTGCGCTACTTTGGGATTCGCTGGCACTATTAGGCCTAATTCGTCAATCAATGTTAGCAAATCTGCTTTTCGGGCCTTAGTTAAATATGCCATGTCATCAAGTAAAACAAAATTCTGTACTCACAGTTTCGAAAGTTCCTTCTATCCGTCTTTTCCGTCAACTCGTCTTTTGCGTCTACGCGTTTTTTCGTCTACGCGTTTTCTCTTTTGTCGTTTCAGTCTATCATCAGCACCACGTCAAGAGAAGTCATGAAACTGTTCTTGCAGATGATTAAAACACAAGTCCAGGTTTGCATAGGTAGTCAAAACATTCCGCCGGCCGGTTCAATCGTCACTGCTTTCGGGGTCTGCTAATCCGTCGTTCAAGCCCTCGTACGAAGGAGGAGAATCGTCGCGGTCGTCAACGGTTTTTCACATCCCGGCCGAGCCCCCATTTTTTGTAAGATTCGTGTTGTTCTGTTTGGTAAGGTCTATATTAAAGACTTCGAATCTTACAGCACATTGACATTTAATGAATAAATATCCACAATTATTATGTACAGTTGAGTTATATTTTAAAACAGTTCCGTCATTATCTGCAGCAGTCGTCTCTGCTCGGAAAAAAAACGTCAGCTCTCAATGGCGTCCAGGGGAAAAAGTGTCTGTTCTATTAATTTTCTCGTAACTGAATACCAGAATGTGAAGGGCTCGTGACAGTCTTGCCTTGCATTCCTACTACAATGCAACTGACTCCTACCAGTCTCGTTGCTCTTATAATGAGTTCTTTCCAGACTAGTAGACAACTACCGTTGTCTAGTATTCCTACATATATATATATATATATATATATATATATATCTGAATTTTTAAAGAACTTTCTATATCTTTCCAGATTAGGAATGCAAACATAGTTGAATATACATTAACGCAAAAAGTGATTTATTATTGAACATCCGAAGTTTATTATTCTTGACACCGTTAAGCTGCTTCTTTATTTTCTCTCCACTTCTTAAAACAAAGACATCTGTTGGAGCATGCGAGTCCGAGCACGCGATTAATGTTACACTTTAAACTTCTTCGCTATTGTAGTTTAATTCCCGTCACAATGGAACAATATAACGTGCTTTTGGTGGCCGTCCGGGATCAAACCCTAAAAGAAAGATCCGAGGACTACACCACGTAATTTTAAACCTCGGTAGACGACAGGGTCGCATATGAGCTGGCACCCTACTCTCCAAACGTCCACACCACGTTCAAACCCTCCCTTAGTGCTTTAGAGAAAGAGTAATGATAGATTTGATATTAATTCTAACAACTGTGAGCCTAGCATCAATGTCAAATTAACTTAAATTAATCTGACTAGAGTTTCTGGGTCTTATGATAATGGGAATTTATTTAAATCCCAATTCATTTATTAATATCGGGCAATAAAAAGAAGACATATTCTCGAAAACTTCAATACTTGCAATCGACATTATATGGGAATTTTAGGCAAATTAAGATAACTGACGATTCTTTTGTGTCGTTGTTTTAAGCATTGGAAAATAAGCTATTAATTGTTGATGCTCTCTTACCTAAAATTGTTATTTTGGAAAAAATAGGTAGGATGAATCTTCAAAAAATCTTTGATACTTAGTAGACAAGCTAACACAGCATGAAAGAGCATAAAAATCAATGAGTTTACATACTATTCCATCAAGTAAAATAATTTTTGCAAGCGTAGTGTTGTGTGTGTGTGTGTGCAAAATGTAGATAAAGAAAATAGAAAACAATTTGAAATGTCTCAAAGTCTACTGACTTAACTTCCTAGAATAAGTTTACTGAATTTTTAAATAAATATTGCAAAATTCTCCAAAGGAAGTTATTCATTACCTCAGTCAAATTAAAAATTTGCAATCCAGAAAACGAGAGCCTTACTTAGCAAATTTAAAACAGCATCTAATTCATGTGTATCGTGTAAAGGTCATCACAATATCAAGAAATGCCAATCGTTCTTAAACAAGACTGAAGCAAAGGCACGAGATCGTGAAAATACTTTGTGCCTGAACTGTTTAGGATATTCGCATATATTTCTGATCTGTAAATCTCCAATATACTTCAGTCTACACGAAAAAATTTGGGTCATTACTTGATTGCACACAGAAACCTCAGATATTCGGATAGAAGGTTTCTCGAGCCTCATCAAAAGTTAAAATATTATCCCACCCTTGGTGAAGATGAAGAATCTCGAGCTACCCCTTGCACTTTCGGTTTGTTGGGAAACACTCGGGCAGTTCTTTTGACTGCAATCATTTACACCAAAAACGTTCACGCTCAATTGCAATTCTTCCGAGCGCTTCTAGATTCAAGCTCCCAGAGCAATTTCATCATAAGTTTGCACATGGACTTCTTAAAGAAAACGAACGTCCTCAAAAACTTTTCTAGATCTTTATCCTTTTAATCTAAGAAAAAAATTGCTTACCTGACTAAATGTACATATACTTTGCACAGTTGATAAGAGATGGGGGTCAAGAGGAATCTCATTCAGAACTCCCCAAGATCAGTGGCAATCTCCCATTCCACATCACAAATTTACATTTAGTTATACACTAAAGAGCAGTTGAATTAGAGATATCTGTCTAGTAGCGCGTAGCACTACCTTTCGTCTTGATGACGATGGCGATTCGTCTTGGCATGAACTCGACAAATTCTGAAAGTGATGGGAAGCTATAGGTATCCACGACACCTGAACAATCTCCTACAATTCGTGAAGATTAGATGGAAGGTGGTCTGAGGCTCGGACATCTCTTTTAATAGCATCCCAAATGTGTAGATAAATAGATATACGATTGGATTGAGGTCAGGTAACCTTGGTGGTCAGGAAAGCGCTGGCAGGTCTGTGTAATGTTCATCCTTTCGGATATAATACGTGAGCGATGGCACGGTGCATTGTCTTGTTGAAAGACATTCTGTAGTGGACTGTCGAAAACGAACATACGGGAGCAGATGGTCGAAAGGATATCCCGGTAACGTTCACCTGAGAGAGACGGTGTCATACGTACCAGGGGTACCATTTCAGTCCATGTGAACAGCCCCTAGACGAGAATGCCACATCCACCAGCCTGAAGAGTCCCCAGCTGGCAGGAGGGATCCATCGCTTCATGGGGTTTACGCCGTACTCATACTACGTCATCGGCATGTACCAAAAAACACTCATCACTCTAGGCAATATTTTATCACATCTCAATGGTCCATTGGTGATGTTCCCGTGCCCATGCTTATCATTGCGCACTGTATTGTGCAGTTAACAGAGGAATTCTTGTGGGACGAAGGCTTCTGTACCCCATAGAGAGGAGATGGTTTTGTATGGTGTGGCAGCATACTTGAATTACTCATGGTACACCCTTGACACAGTGGTGCCTGAAAATCCGAGTGTCTGCAGTACTTTCGAGATGAAGGGACCCATTCGTTGCACCCCGATTATTTCCCCACGATCAAATGTGCTTAGATCCGCACTCTTACCCCTTCTGCTTTTGACTATTGCTGATATCGTGAGCAGCACTCCTTATCTTGTCAAACAACTGCTTATGTTATTTGCAAGCCACTTCCAGACCTTAACAGAGCTCCAAATTTGCACAATGCCAGCTATCCGTAATCCAAATTCACTTCAGTGTATATAACACCAGAATCTTCCAATTTACCAATTTGTAAATGGTTGTCAGGTAGAATTGGTATTTGCAGGCGATTATGGCCTGATTAGAGTTTTTAATATCAAAACAAACATTTTATTGCAACACTGGACATTTCGAAGATTTCTGTTCTGTCCAAAGAAACGTAATTATTCATAATGATATTTCAGTTGTAGATTAATTCAGATAATTGCTGTGTTTCATGTACTTTGAATTTTCTGTTGCATTATATTGCATATTTTTCATAATCTATTGAATTTACCAATGATTTAAGAACTTTTAATAGTGTTTTGTTTATTCCCATAGCAATTTCATCAGAAGAGCATGAGTAGACTTCTTGAAGAAAATATGATTGACATTTGAACTATAATGGAATTCAAATTTTACAATTGTAATTAGTAAATTGTATTTGAATTAACGATCTAAGCTATATTCTATTGATTGCTTTAATCATTCAACGTGGGCGCTAGTGTTGGCTAGTGGGGTGCTAGTGGAGTGTGCTAGTTTGAGCGCGATTTATGTTTAATTTAATTTTGTTGGTTAATATTTATTGTCAACTTTGCATGTTTATCCGTGTTTTAATATTAAACTGTAATCATATGATATATATAGGCAAGCAAACAGGCAGTTTTGATAAACGTCTTGTTTATAGTAGTTTTTCGTTCTACAAGCACCTTTTACAATACTGTCCACTAATAAAAATTGGTAAGACACTTGGGTCTTTGAAAATTGGGGAAAAGTTACACGCGCTGTAAATTTAAACCAACAAAATTAAATTGAACATTAATCACGCGCTCGCACATTCCAACAACGTGAGTTATTTAAAAGTACTTGAGTGGTGATGAGCAATCTGGGTTATTTCCCAATATAACAAATGACAAACGTTACGACACACCAAATTCACAGCTCAAAGCTCTCTATCTATTCACAGCTCTCTATACTCAACCACATTTAAATTCGCAATTTATTTTATTCAACGCAGTTCCCTTCTCTTTATCAGCTCAATGTGCTGTTGAAATACAAAACGAAAACAAGAAATTATTTCTCTTGAACAACGTTTCTAATCTTTCCATTACTTAAATAAATAGTGAAAACTCACAAAAAATGCACTGGATTTTCAAGGAATTTTTTTAAATTTCCACATTGGTAATGTTAACACATTTGTTGAAGATGTATCAATTTCGCAAAATGATTTATCGAGTATTGAACACTCGGTGTTTGTTATTCGTCTGAAACCGTTAAACTGTAAACAATTTTTCCTTCACTCACCTACTTAAAACAAATGTGTCATTTAACCACCCTAATGGTAGTCTCGACAAAGTATATCTTCACAAGCAGAACTTAATAGATATTAATGGACGAGATAGCGTATCTATCAAGATCTCGTTGTCCCTAACCATAACAAAACTATCCAGATCTTGTTAAAGTCATGATAAAACTATTTATGTCGTTATGATGAGGTCTCTTGCCAATAAAAAAATTGTCCAGATATTGATGGACGAAATATCTCGTTGAAACCACTTGGAGGGTTAACGCTATTAGAATTGTGATAGTCAATTCGTGTTAGTTCTCAATACAATGACTTGCCAAAGAGAAACATCCGACAACGCACCAAATTCGCAACTCAATATATCCCGTACCACAGAATTAAAATCTGAATTGTTTTTGATCAACGCAATTCTCAACTCGCTATCAGTACAAAGCCCAAATGAAATAAAATACAAATATACAAATTTATTTTACTTGAACTTGTTTGTCACTATTCTTTAATTAAATTGTGAAAGCTAAAACATTGATGCGGAACTTACTTTTCATTTCCGAATTGGAACATAAATATACGTCAATTACACAAAATGATTTATCGAGTACTGAACATTCACTGCTTCTAATTCTACTGAAACCGATAACTGAAGACCATTTTTCCTCCAGTCTTCCACTTCTTAAAACAAATGCGTCAAGTATTTAACACTACGGGAGTGGTGATGAGCAATTTGTGTTATTTCCCAATACAACGGATGACAAATTCGACATCGCACCAAATTCCCAGCTTAGCTTCGTCCCCGTTGCGCGCCCAGAGAAAAAAACGGTGCGTGTTAAAACATTCCATTCGTGTTTCCCAATTTGATAACACTCATTTCAATCTCAAAATGCCCCGAGCAAAGCGGTTGAGGCGTTTCGTGCGAATTTGTCAATCTCCAGCAAGTTGTCACAAAGGTAGAAGACAACGCGGTGATTAAGCTTTCCGCTGACAGAATTGTCCCGTGAATTGTCAGGAAGGCAGGATGGCAAAGCTACTTAAAAAGAACAAAGGCGTCACACCGCGTGCGAAGTTCCGTCTTACGCTCTAATTCGCACGGAGATTCATTTTCTAAATCAGAGAGAAGGTCAACACTTTTCCTTTGCATACTGCGTTACTTTGTTTCGATTTGCTCTGTCTTGCAGGAAATTTGAGAATTACTTGCTTTTGTACTTTCGGTGTTTCTATCAGAGTAGACACTATGGTAGACTTTGACCATAATACGATCATGACGATCATATTCAGGTAACGTAAGGCTGCTGAATTATGTTAGTTCCAAGTGAAATTGAAAAGCGAGGATGGTATTCTCTCACACAAATAAAAAAAATAAAAGATATAATTTTATTTTTTATATTTAATGTGCATTTGAATGTTTTATTTTCCCGATAAGGCTATTAAGGAATGAGGGGAAGAGTTTATATTATTTCTGAAGATTTAAGTGGCTTTCTCTTTTGTTCGTATTTTGTTGATTAAACCAATAAATAACTGGGCATTGGTAACCACCTCAGTCATTCAGATTAAGGTAGTCAATAATGTTCTATTAGTGAATCCGACTGGAATTATGTTACATAAAATGAACACTTAACTCATAGGAATTCGAATGTATTATCTGGTAGATTTTTTAGGGGTCTGAAAGAATCTCATCTATTAAATTAGCTCCTTTTCCCACCTCACGATATCGACTTTTCTGATTTTCAAAAAAAATTGTACTCTGTCTACTAAAAGTCTCCCGTCCGATCCACTAAGATCTATAAGACTTGCGTGTTTTCTTTTTCTCATTGCACACGACATCCTACAAAATTATCGATACCTAATTAGCTTGTCAGACTCTCCAACTCGCCTTCTGTGTGGCCTTTCAGACATGCCAGGAACCCACCTCAATAGCTCTGATATTACTGACATCGCAGTGGGGAATACTGCTGATAGAGTTACACGTTTTATTTGTTTCTAGACTATACTGTTGTCAGACAGAGACTTATAGCTAAAAGACTGAGGTCTGAGGTATGATGGTAATATATTTTTAAGCATTGTTGCTTCGCGAAATTATCCTGGATGGATCTCCCAAGACTCAAAACCCAACTAATTTAACTACAAAAAGTTGCTACCTAATCAATCTTCCTCTGAGCTTGAGCCCACCCTACAGTTAACTTTAGAATTTCTGAACCAATATATGGGAAATTATGCAAATTGAGATAATGTGATATTGTCGCTCATGATATCATTAATTTACAATGATGTTGTTTTGTCATCTGACTAAAGAGGTAAAACTTAATTGAATTGACTGATTCTTCAAATTTGTCGGAGGTGTGGTATTTTTTGTGCATGACGTGAGGGGCTATTGAGATCTATGACAGTTGAAGTATTTGGATGAATGTCGATTGCAATTTTTACGAAATATAGATTTTAATAGAATAATTAATGTTCTATGCAGTTTTATACATCGATTCCTACTGTAAATTCCCAATGTTGTGGGTTCACTGGATAAGGCTGCAGGCGTTTTTGAGTGTGGAATAACGGTCTATGTGGAAACAACTGGCTTTCGCTTAGACCGAACTCTTATTTGTTAAAGGGGAACGTTATGGAATCGCTAATTCTCACGCTTGTTTTGATATGGTCTTCTAATTACTTTACTTACATTAATATATCTGTCATGTCCATGGAAAGATGGGAAAAGGTGAAACTTTCCCCTTGTCATGTTAATCACCTTAAATCAGATTTACGAAATTGTGAATGGAATAACGGTCCATGTAGGAACTTACCTATGTAACACTGACATCAGAAATATTATTGAGCGTATTTCGTTCCTTCTATAAAATTGTTGATAGGTACCACTGACCGTTTATAGGACGAATACTTCGATTGAAGAATATACAACAGAAAACTGTTAGACCACATTTGGCTGAAACTAGAAATAAATGTTGCATCCACGTGAACACACACTCAGGACAATTCCCGATGGTAAAATATTTCTGTCAAAGAGCACTCAAGAATAGGTCGGATGACAAAATATTTAAAAAAAAGGACACTCAGTAATAGACTTGATGGCAAAATATTTTCCTCCCAATATGGGACATCTAGCGTCAAATCAATACATTTCTATCAATATAACATTTGTATACGAGTGTTAACCGTTTTTACTATAATAAAAATAATGATTATAAACTAATTAAAAGTTTATATACAGGGTGTGTTTAAACTCCACCGACAAATTTGGAGGGGGTGATAGTACAAATGAAGACGAACAAAATATCCAATGGAACACAGAGTAGCAAATGACGTTGAGTGGTTGAAAATCGCGAAAATGCGTCTGCAAAGTGTGACGGGGAAGAAACAACGAATGTATACAGAAAATATTTATTGGACATCATAGTCCAATTCGAGGTGGGTAGCTTGTTAAGAACAAACAAAATTGCTACAATAGTTGTTCAAATAAGCGCCCATGGACGTCATTGCACAGTGCACAACGATGCAGAAATGACTGGCGGACACGCTCGAAGGTTCCGGGTGTTTCCTGGATTTCTGCTGCATCGGTCACAATCCTCGCAATCAGTGTGTCTCCACTGGTGTTTCATAAACCAGTGATTTCAAGTTACCCCAGAAGAAGTCCAAGGGATTAACGTACGGTGAGCGTGGAGGCCAAGCAACGGCGCCTTAGCGTACGATCCATCTTGCGGTATACGTTGCATCGAGGTGGGTACGCACGGGGGAGGAAAAATGGGGTTGGTCATCGTGTATAAACTACATTTCCCGCGACACGTAAGCAGGTGAACGATGCCGTGTCAACGCGGATGGTGTTCGACAGCTGTCCCGTTGATTTTGAGTGCAGGAGATTTTAACAGATTCCCTAAAAAATATGGATACATAATTCCTTGTAAAATAAACGCAAGTTAATGGTAAATTAGGCTGTTTCGTAGTAGTGACAGGCACATCAATCGGTCCACTACGTTACAAGGGTGCGTCAACCGACGACTGACGAACCCAATACACGGCTGGTCGTCTGACGATTCCTAACGACGTCACACTTTGCAGACGCATTTTCAAGATTTTCACCCAATCAACGTCATTTGCTACCCTATGTTCCATTGCATTTTTTGTTCGTCTTGATGTGTACTACCCAAATTTGCAGGTGGAGTTCGAATACCCTGTATGCATGATGAATCACGTCGGATTGGTTTGGAAATTTGGAGGGTGGGGTGCCAGCTCATATATTGCCTCGTCTTCTGGCCATTGTTCAAAATTACTTGGCGACACACCGAATGGCTTAGGCTGGGACGGTAAAGTGAATAAATGACGGTGACACCAGCAGTAGTCGCCAAGGTGTTGGTCGTCCACGAGTCATCAAAGAAAAAGGACGTCGGAGACTGTCCCGCTTGGTAAAGCAAAATCGGCGCGAGACAGCGGATCAGCTGGCAGCCCAATACAATGCAGGTCCAAATGCAAGTGTTTTGGAACACACAGTTAAGCGGACACTGATAGATATGGGACTGTGCAGCAGACGTCCCACTCGTGTGCCTCTGTTGACCAAGCGAATACGTCAACTACGCCTACAGTGGGCCCGTGAACATCGAGACCAATGGATGAGTGGAAGAGGGTTGCCTGGTCATATGATGGTCGTGTCAAGGTATGCCGTCTGATAGGCGAACAGTTGCTCCCCTCTTGTACAGAAGATCATACACAGGCTGGTGGCGGAGATATTATGCTTTGGGGGACGTTCTCATGGGCGACTCTGGGACCCTTTGTTGTAGTAGAACAGACCATGAACGTTGCGAAGTATCTGAACATCATTGCGTTTCAGTTGCAACCTTACATGGCGTTTGTCTTCCCAACTGGAGATGGCATCTTCCAGCAGGATAACGCCCCATGTCATAAGGCTCGGATCGTGTTGGAGTGGTTCGTGGAGCATACTGATGAATTCCACCTAATGTCCTGACCACCTAACTCACCGGATCTTAATCCGATAGAGCACATTTGGGGTGTCATGGAGCGGCAGCTCTGAGCTCAAACAACACAAATTCCGAATATCTCGACTTTGCGTGACCGCCTCTTGGACATTTGGTACAACCTGTCTCCAATCATGTATCAAGAACTTGTGACATTTATGCCCTGGCGAGTTGCAGCTGTTTTGCAGGCCAAAGGAGCCGCAACGCATTATTGAGTAGGTGGTAAAATTGTTTTGGCTCTTCTGTGTAGTTCAATATATGATGAATTAGGACATAATTGATGCAATATTTTAAATTAAAATGCTGCTTACACAATTTAGTTTTATACTTAAAAGTATTGGAATGCCAACCTTAATCTCTGTGCTCAGATGGCAAATTGTTATAAGTCACTTTTTTTTATTTTTCGTGACAGCAATATTAAGATTCAAGATTCAACATGTGGTTCTGTGGTTTTTGACCATATTACAACTTTCCCACCTTTGTTTTCTCATAAACTGAAAGAAAAAGACTAACGACATTTTGCCACCTTCTAAACATTAACAAAAAAGACTACATAATGGGAGTTAGTCAATTTTTTGGGAAAAGTGACTTGTAACATTTTGCCAACTGAGCACACAGATCTTATCTATAAATATGATTAAAAAAGGGAATTATATTTTATTTTCATAATTTTATTTTAGAAGTTAAACGATTGTTGATCAACATTAAACAAACTTTCTGAAAAATTCGCTGCAACAAAAGTCAATTTAGATCACTGTTCACACACAGGGAGTAAGTTTTTTTTCAAACGAAGCAAAAATTTGATTTAAAAAAAAACTATCTTAAAATACTCAACAGTTTTTAAGAACATCAATAAGATGTGATCTACATTTAATACCGGATTCTTCAAAAGTATTGCTTTGAAACATAGTTAAAATACCTCCAATATAAAATGTCAATCTACATTAAACAATACAACGGTGGTATAAAATATACATTTCGCTCATTCATATGAGAAAAACTGAAGCTTCTGTCACATAATTATATGGCTACTATTATAACTACTATAGATGCCCTGAGAAAGATGTCTATGATTAACTATTTCGTTTGTTGTCTTGCAGGAAAGGTGGGACCTAATGCATGAAGAATTGGCTCATAGAATAAGGAAGTCCGGTTGCGTAAAAAGTTTAAGGAAGACGAAAAACAATACAAGGTTGGAAAGCCGTACTGAAAAAATTCAGAAAAAGTAGACAACTTTTTAATTTTTTGTTGCAGAGAATGCTTTTATTTCTGGAAACAATGCAAATGAACTAAGTATAGTGCTATCCTAGAAATAGTTAATGGAGGTAAAAAAGGTTTTACTGACTAATTCCAAAAGTTATTTTGGACCGCGGTAGCCCAGTTGGAAGAAAAACGTATTAGCAACAGGAGGGTTGCGAGTTCGAAACTAGGTCCAGCCATAGACTGAAGTGTACACGGAAGCTGGCAAACTTTAAATCTGTAGTGGCCTCAAATATCTTCACGTTGACGTGGTCTGTAAGTTTGAAGAGTGAGATGCTTGCTCATGTGTTTTTCAGATATATTTTTCTTCAGAAAATTAGAGCATATTTTTAATTATAAATCACCCAAACTGTTGTGGCATTACTCTTCAATTATTTTTCTGTTGCAAGCCAAGAAAATACTTACGACAAAACAAAGAATATATCCTTCTACAAGTTTAGCTCTAATACAGATTCATTAGTGGCGAAGTTAAATTTTTCAAAACTTTTGTGGTGTTGACTTTTTTTGAAATATTTCGAGGGACCACGATATCCAGATTGGTAGAGTAAGAGCTTAGCAACATGATTGTTACGAGTTCAAAACTCGGTTCAACCCAAAACCGTTACGTTTTTGGAGTATGTTACATGTTATATCAGACGTGGTCTCAAATGTCCTCCCATTGGTATGGTTTGGAAATTTGGAGAGTAGGGTGCCAGTTCAGGTGTTGTTATCGTCATTTGACCGAGGTTCCAATTTACAAGGCGTTGTGTGTTGACTTTTTTTAAAACATTTCCAGGGACCACGATATCCAGATTGGTAGAGTAAGAGCTTAGCAACATGATTGTTGCGAGTTCTAAACTCGGTTCAACACAAAACCGTTGAGTTTTTGGAGTATGTTACATGTTATATCAGACGTGGTCTCAAATGTCCTCCCATTGGTATGGTTTGGAAGTTTGGAGAGTAGGTTGCCAGTTCAGGTGTTGTTATCGTCATTTGACCGAGGTTCCAATTTACAAGGCGTTGTGTGTTGACTTTGTTTAAAACATTTCCAGGGACCACGATATCCAGATTGGTAGAGTAAGAGCTTAGCAACATGATTGTTGCGAGTTCTAAACTCGGTTCAACACAAAACCGTTGAGTTTTTGGAGTATGTTACATGTTATATCAGACGTGGTCTCAAATGTCCTCCCATTGGTATGGTTTGGAAGTTTGGAGAGTAGGTTGCCAGTTCAGGTGTTGTTATCGTCATTTGACCGAGGTTCCAATTTACAAGGCGTTGTGTGTTGACTTTGTTTAAAACATTTCCAGGGACCACGATATCCAGATTGGTAGAGTAAGAGCTTAGCAACATGATTGTTGCGAGTTCTAAACTCGGTTCAACACAAAACCGTTGAGTTTTTGGAGTATGTTACATGTTATATCAGACGTGGTCTCAAATGTCCTCCCATTGGTATGGTTTGGAAGTTTGGAGAGTAGGTTGCCAGTTCAGGTGTTGTTATCGTCATTTGACCGAGGTTCCAATTTACAAGGCGTTGTGTGTTGACTTTGTTTAAAACATTTCCAGGGACCACGATATCCAGATTGGTAGAGTAAGAGCTTAGCAACATGATTGTTGCGAGTTCTAAACTAGGTTCAACACAAAACCGTTGAGTTTTTGGAGTATGTTACATGTTATATCAGACGTGGTCTCAAATGTCCTCCCATTGGTATGGTTTGGAAGTTTGGAGAGTAGGTTGCCAGTTCAGGTGTTGTTATCGTCATTTGACCGAGGTTCCAATTTACAAGGCGTTGTGTGTTGACTTTGTTTAAAACATTTCCAGGGACCACGATATCCAGATTGGTAGAGTAAGAGCTTAGCAACATGATTGTTGCGAGTTCTAAACTAGGTTCAACACAAAACCGTTGAGTTTTTGGAGTATGTTACATGTTATATCAGACGTGGTCTCAAATGTCCTCCCATTGGTATGGTTTGGAAGTTTGGAGAGTAGGTTGCCAGTTCAGGTGTTGTTATCGTCATTTGACCGAGGTTCCAATTTACAAGGCGTTGTGTGTTGACTTTTTTAAAAACATTTCCAGGGACCACGATATCCAGATTGGTAGAGTAAGAGCTTAGCAACATGATTGTTGCGAGTTCTAAACTCGGTTCAACACAAAACCGTTGAGTTTTTGGAGTATGTTACATGTTATATCAGACGTGGTCTCAAATGTCCTCCCATTGGTGTGGTTTGGAAGTTTATAGAGTTGGGTGCCAGTTCAGGTGTTGTTATCGTCATTTGACCGAGGTTCCAATTTACAAGGCGTTGTCCTCTCCCTTTGTGATTAATCCCAGACTGTCACCTATAGCCCGTTTTTTTTTGCTCCAGTTTGACGTTAATTAACTACCTACCGAAGCGTATTTTATTTCTGATATGTAACGAATTTATTATTTATTAATTCAAAACAAAAATACAATTTTACTCAATATTTGAAAACAAAAAAAAATTATTTGAATTGTTTTGACAAACGAAGTTGTCGTGTAAACTTTTGATACATTTCAAGAATCGAAACGGAAACAAATGCGATTAAAATTGTATAGCTTTGCTATTTCATAAAAAATGTAAAAATGAGTTTATGAAGCATATTCAACAGCTAAAATCCAAAACTAAATATTCGTTTACGTTTTCAATGTGATGTTCATGAAAAAATAACTATATTTTACTGACACGTGCAATAAACAAAATAATCTCGTTCATAATGTATCACAGTAGTTATGAAATATACCTTATGTGTTTCATTGGATTGTAAACTATTCTAGATCGTTACTAACGAAACCTTATTTATTCGTTAATAATATGTTCAATGTAAATCAGTTATTCACTTAGTTCATAACCTTGCGATAAATAATGGTAAAGAAACAAGCATTTGTTTTTTTAAGTTCATATATTTTCAGTTTATATTACGGATGTGTTTTAGGCAAAGTTATTTATAAGAAACCTCAATAAGTTATAAACAATCAAAAGATGTAAGATGTTTATTCTATTTAATTTTATAATTTATAAATCATCCTGCATGAATTACGCACATTAGGAATTACTTACTTGAAATCAGTTAGTTCCATACATCTGTGATTAGAGGTGAGGTCACGTAATGCAAAATAGCATGTAACATGAAACAGCAGAATCTACCTGCAAGTATCTATCAAAATCTATCAGAATTGGCACGTAAAGCTTCTAGAAGTAGGCATCCATATTCTGTTTCGAGCACTAGTCCAAAATCCTCCTTTTTAAAATAAAAGCATTTCTGTAAATAGATTGACAAAATATTTCAGAGGCCAGATCAAAGGCAATAATATTACAAACAGTCAATTATTTGAAAGAAACTAAGCTAAAAATATTTTTATTTTGTGTTTATAAAATGTTTTATCATAAAATATATCTGTGAATGTTGAATTGTTAGTTCCTATTAAATATATTTTACTTTACCGGAAGTTCAACTTTTCCGTCGAAACACACTTGGAAGTAATACTGTTGGTTGGTTTTGTTTATGGTGCTAGTACCATATTTGGCCAAGCAGTGCCAAACTTGAAATAGAAAACGTCAATTAAAAAATGGCGTGAAAAGGAAGAAAATAGGGATTGAGGAATAGAGTTGTGTACATAATATGGAACTCCTAGACTGTACTCAATATGGAACACTTTCCAAATTTCTTTTGTTCTCCATATTCGAAAATCTGTTTTCAAAATACCACACTTTTTATGTGATAGAAAACATCATTCCATGGAAAGTTAGTATGTACTGAATTAGGTTGCATTATGTAATTTAGTTTTATTGCTATGATGGTATGCAAATGTGGAAGCAAAAGAAAATAATGAGACAATGTATGATTGTTGAGAAGCTGGTTAAGATCTGACGTAGAAATTGGAACCACCAAAATCGGTAGACACATCATTAGGTAAAAAACCTACATTGTCAGAAATTTCACACCAAAGGTTGTTCAATCTATATATATAATTCTCTTACGTGGCACGCAAAAAAGACGTTATTTGTAATCGCGTTTTGGCAACACTGTACGATTGTTTTGTTTATCGCAAAGTCTCGCGCATCGATTGAACTTATAGCGTTATCGGATGAAATTTTATTGAAAAAAAAAGAGGAAATTTTAATGAGCTGTTGTAGTTAGTTTATAATAGAAATCAAAGAAAGCGGAGGATCTTTTCAGGGCCATTTAAAAAACGGTCCTTTTCAGGGCCAACAATTATAATTCAACAAGACGCTTGCACTACAACTTTCGGCAACAAACTCAATGAAAAAGTGTGTGTCGTTTGAGTGCTGGGAAAATGTACACACAAACAACATGCTGGGTATTCAATTTCCAAAGCAACGCTTACATTTCGAGTCAAAATTTGCACAAAGTTTTCATTTGAATTCTGATTTTAGAGATACTGTATATATTTTTTCTGTAATACAGCAAATTTAGATTTGAAAAACATTTTTTTGGTAACATATTTTGTAAACAATCCCTTCTGCTAGGATACATGTCTTCATTGAGGCGAGCGAAGCGAGCATAGGTTCGCGCAGCGAACCAATGAGGATTGCGAAGCAATCCTCCGGGGTTTGGCGAGCGTTAGCGAGCAGGGGGCAGGCCCCCTAGTACAGATAAGATACGGATAAAGTTTTTTTACGTTTGAGGAAGATCTATCCTAAAGAATGAAGTATCGAAAATGTTCAGAAAATTTTCTCAATGTGCAAAAATGTTAATGAACTAAAAGTTAGTTAAAAATATTATAATTATTTCTTTATACTAAGTACAATGTAGAGTTAAGAATTTGTGCATTTGTGACAAATTCTTGAAGTGTTCCACATTATGATAAATAGCATATTGTTTGACATCGACAATTCTAACTTTTTACTATTTTTACTAAAACATTTTTTAAAGTTTGATAAACTACTTATTACCTCCCATGAATATTAATTCATTTTCTCATGATTTGTCGTTCGATCTCTTCATAAGTCCCCATTACCTAATTTTGTCAATCGTTCAAAATCATTTGTTACATATCACGTGCCTGTACCATACGTGTTTAAATTTTAATGAGGATGATGTCAATAGAATAACATTGAATTCAAGCCATTGACCTAACATTTTCATCCGTAGGTAAACTAAAAAAATCTTGAACTTCAAAATTTATGTTGAAAAAATCAGATCAAAACAAATGTGTACCCAATATCTATATAGAATGAATCTCATCAATCCTAATCCAATTATTACGTTGAAACACGTAATGAAAAAAGTTACTTGGAGGTCGTTATCTTACCTACATTAATTCTTACAATTATAACTATTTTTTTAACCTATATTTAAACATCATTGTTTTTTTAAGCTATATATGAGGGTAGAGACAATCTATAACACTTCGATGTCATCATAACCTTTTATATATGACACTGACATTTATCCTAATAATAGATCGGGTGTATTTCAATACAGAACTTGCAGAATCTTATCAATACCACGAAACCTCATTGAATAATTAAATGAACTAATGTTGCACGTAAAGCAAGCAAACCGATTTTATTTTATAAGGAAAAATAAAAACGGGTGTGTAGAGAGAAGATTACCAAAGCAACAAACTGCATAAATTATGCGAGTTCTTTATTTTCAATGCTGGATTGCTTTCTACGGAGTTGTAGGTTAATGGATTTATGAAAATCGCTTATTTTTCGTACATCAAGTCAATTACAGGTGTAATTAATATATATTTTCAACAAAACCGCAATAATTACTAATTGTAGGTACGAATATTCAATGCCTGCAGACGTATTGGTTAATTGCAACAATCCATTCTCTTACCGTGATTGCTGAGTGTAATTGTTATTCTCTCGCGAGGAAATTGTTGCTGTAAATGTTGCTCTAGCTAGATGAAGCTATTTTTCTCATTTCTGTGCAATACCCACTATTAAATCGCTCCCAGGCATTAATGCTTGATAGGACGTTTAACAACTTACAAATTCATCAGATGTCATCGAAAAATTTATTAAAAGATTTGGAGGAAATTTCTTACTAAATTGCGTGTTAGTGAGCTATTTGGCTCCTATTTGCAGTCTATACAATGATTTGAGTTACATAACTACTAGTTTTTTCCTTGATCATTTAAATAACCTTTTTAATTGTGGGATTTATATTCATAGTGTGTTAGTTTAAATACGAAGGTTATACTATGCAATGTAAGGTAAGAATTCGGTTTGCGTGATTGATTAGTCAAGTTAGAAAGTCCTGTGGCTATCAAATTGAATAAATCTGTGACACAGATACTAAAATCCCTATAAATAAATGTTAGGTTATTGATCGAATATTAATATCAAGTTAATAAGAATATTCAAAATTTGTTGATAATAATGAATTTCGGGGGTAAGAATTACTCAAGCTTTAAGACTTCAATTACGGCAAATTCCATGACTATAGATTTTAATGATACGATGTTTAGTTTCGTTTAGTTTGTCACTTAACTGTCATTTGTAGCTGCACAGATCTGGTGATGCCTACTTAAAGTACAATTCAACTCAGAATAAGACCAGGAACTTTTGCTGAGATACTAAAAAATTTTGCTGACTTTTTTTTTCACCTTTGAACCGTATGTTTTAATTGGTATTAGTTATGATGTGACTACATTTTGATGTAAATATTCTTACTGCTTTGCAGAATAGCAAAATTAGATTCAATAATGCTACTTCTATTGAATATGTAACACAATTCAAAATACTATCATAAATAATAAGTTGCATAGCCCTATGTTTTCGAGTATTGATTGGTTGGTTTTCGTTTTATGGTGAAAAATCCAAAAGAAGCAGTCTTCCTCTTAATAATCACGCTGAATAAGCTTGCCATTTAGCTATTGCTCTTTAATGCTATTGTTAAATTCAACGTCAAGTACTGGAGAACGAATTTTTATACTTTTGATAAAGTTGGGCATTTTCCGTCGAACAATTATTGAATTCGATATAGTTTATAAGTAAGAAGTAATTTTATTTTTTAAAGTTGGTGTATAGGTTGTTTTGGGGGGTGCAAGGTCCGTTAATGGACAAGCTAAGACAAAATTAAAATCAATTAGCATAGATAACAATTTCAAAATAGTCAGTCAAAACAACAGTAAAAAGTTTATTAAAAACAATACGATAGGACATTGAGAAAAAATTTAATCAAAGTTAGGGTGAATATAAGATTAAAATTTACTATCATTCATACAAAATGTATAAAATGAATATAATTAACTGATGATCTAAAACATGTTGACCAGTAAGTCCCTGTTCACATAAGGCGTTTTTTAACGCGCGTGTTCTAGGTCAGCTTCCCGTAAGAATTAAATTATGTTTTATAATTCCTCTAATTCAAGTTTCTATCTTTGCGATAGTTGAAGACAGAAAGAAAATTTCAATGGTGAAAACTGCGGAAAATTTTACACCAGCAAATGGATACCTTAAGTGGTGATTTTCTTTAAACAAATAATTAATTATTTAATAAATAATTAAATAATCAGATGGTAAATAGTTAAATAATCAAATGGTAAATAATTAAATAATCAAGTGGTTAATAATTCTATAATCAAATGGTAAATAATTAAAGAGTACATCTGTTTTTCGTATCGATCTGACTGAATCGATAGGAATACTGAGTTGTGTATAATATAAAATGCGTGATTAATAAATAGTGAGTTGTGTATAATATAAAATAAATCTATATAAATAAGACTGGAGTGTTTGTTTGTACTTTGAATATTTTCGACCCATTTCAAGTTTTCTTTCCGTTTTAAACCCTTCTGATGCCAAATCCGCCTCTTCCGCGTCAGGTGTCTGTCTCTCTGTATGTATGTGCCCTACACACGTCCACACGGTTTAATATATTTTCATGGAAATGTGCATTTATTCATTTACTGAGTACTTATCTTCATTTAGTGAGTGAAATTGGTTACGAAAGTCTATCTGTCTATGTTCGATTTTGTGTTTGTGTGTTCTTGAAGGCATCGCATGAATTTTATTCCATATATTTGATTGCAATGTGTTTTATTTTTTACATTATAGATTAGTTTAGTGAATGCAATATTAAACATTTCTTTACTGTTTTCTTAGATGAGTTTGAAGCTAAAACACCTGATTAAATATACTTAAATCAACAATAATTTGGTTGTTAGGGAAATAATGTATTGTAAATATATTGAGTATTACAATTCCTTTGATTGTTTTACCAGTACTGCTAAAAAAAGCAATTATTCTTCAAAAAAATAATTTTTTTATTGAATTTCAGCTCTGATACTTTATTTATTTCGAGTCTTATTTTTGTTCTTTGCGCAATGTAAACGATTTCCGAATATTTGGGACATGTGATATTTTTCAACGACAGGGAATGAAACGAAAATTCGTGTTGGTTGATGACGTGCAGTAATATTTTCTGTTTCTTTTGCCCTGAATTAATTTCGCATTTCTAAATTTTGTGCACTTTTCAGTTGTAAGACGTGGCAACTGCGAGACCAAGAGGTAAAAAGGAATCACAAATTAATATCTTTAGAACCACTTTTTTTCCCGATATCTTTTATTTTGTTTTATTTTGCTGTTTTCTTTTGTTTTCTGTTTTGAATATTTATTATTTTAATAAATTGTGTTTCTTTTTCATAACACGCACCACCACCACAAAGTATTCTACTTAAAGGGGCAGGTTAGTCAGAATAAAGCAAATTTTAAGTGTAATTATGCCATTATTAAAAGAATAATGCCGTTACTGAAATAATAATAATATTTAAAATATCCGGACTAGAACTTTTCAAACATTAAAAAATTCTTTGTCATAATGACAGGAGAAGATTGCGAAATTCCACAATGCCGCTTACCGGATGCAAGAGTGCCACAAGTAAAAAAATATTGTTTTGTTGACTATGAGGGCAAGAGTACACGCCGTAAATCGTCGTTCTTATTGAGTTGAACATGAAAAGAACTTAAGAAAGGGTATTCCAAATCTCTCTCTCAAAACTGTCTTTTGTAGTAGTAACCTTAGTGTAACCTTTCGACATATTGTAACTTTCGAATACAGCAAGGGTGTGATGTATGTGAAATGTATTACATGAATGGATATGCATGTGTAGGATTTGTGTCCAAAGTAAGTGGTAGAAATTATAAAGATAGCGAAGTGGTGTTAAAATATTATTCTATACTACGAAAATCGTAATTCATCATATATTTCGATCATCTCTTCAATCTAGAGTAAACCATCTCAAACCGAGTGTAAGGTCGGGTATTTTGATAGTGATTAATAAATGGTGAGTTGTGAAAGGTAAAAACTTATAAGTAGTGAGATTTATAAGGCCAATATAATTTAATCATGAGACGAGATTTGAATGTGGATTTCCTGCAATCACTCTTGTAACGTTAAAATATATCTTAAAATATTTAAGACGGTGATGATAAAAGTTGGACATTCAAATAAAATGTAATGTATCGTAAGCCGAACTACACACGCGTCACACACTGGTGTGCTCTCATCTTACTAAAGATGCATAGGAGGTGAACGGGTGTGGTCGATACGTAAGCGAGTTTGTTTACTTCAAGGATGTTCACCATCGTATTGTTCATTACTCCTGTATAAGAAAAATAACTTTTGTAGTCTGTGGTGATTTGTTTTAAATACTCCTTTTATTAGCCTTTTCTACCACAAAAATATTTGTCAATATTCAAGTTACTACAACAAAATTGCTGTCATAGCTATGACGTAAACATAAGCGAGTTTATTTATTTTAAGGATGTTCACTATCGTATTGTTCATTACTCTTGTACAAGAAAAAAAAACTTTTGTAATTTGTAATGATTTGTTTTCAATACTCCTTTTGTTTACCTTCTCTTCCACAAAAATCATTGTCAATCTTCAAGTTATTACAACAAAATTGCTGTTATAGCCATGAATGCTATGTTCACTCACGGCTATAGTCCGACTCCAGCATGTTGGAATGAGTCACGTGGTTTTGAACGAGTCTATTGTTTAAATTAGGTGATAGGTTGGAACTTAAACAAAGCGATTGAGCAGCTGGTGCCTTTTGGGCAATTTTGTTTCTATGTTAATCGTTCGGTGCCAAAAGTGATAACAATAACAAGATGACAAGGTCAAAGCCACTCACTGTGATCGATATTCAGGCTTTTTGCGTATGGCAACCTTCTCCAAACAACCACACCTGTTCGAAAATCGTCTGCCCAATGTGGAATGCCTTCTCATCGGCGATTACATGAGGAAGATTGTCAATGAAAACATATAAACCAACTGAAAAAGTAAAATGTACTGCTTATCCAATGGTCTCTCAGCAGATTACGAAGTTACCTTAAAATGTAGTCACCTTAAATGTGAGTCAAATGTCAGTTCTCTAACAAACGCGTATTATTGAAGTGTACTTCAGGCCTGAGTACGTACACAGTTTATGGAAGTTTATTTTTTGCCGTTTTTTAGACACATCGCTTAGCTTTTATAAGTACAATAATCACTGCACATTTCAGTTGTTAAACTATCGGATCAAATCAAAAATATTATCATATATTTGAACATCTATATATATAATTCTCTTACGTGGCACGCAAAAAAGACGTTATTTGTAATCGCGTTTTGGCAATACTGTACGATTGTTTGTTAATCGCGAAGTCTCGCGCATCGATTGAATTTATAGCGTTATCGGATCAAATTTTATTGAAAAAAAAATGAATTTTAGTCGAGCTGTTGGTGTTTATAATTAGAAATCAAAGAAAGCGGATGATCTTTTCAGGGCCAACAATTATAGTTCAACAAGACGCTTGCACTACAACTTTCGGCAACAAACTCAATGAAAAAGTGTGGGTCGTTTGAGTGCTGGGAAAATGTATACACAAACAGCATGCTGGGTATTCAATTTCCAAAGCAACGCTCACATTTCGAGTCAAAATTTGCACAAAGTTTTCATTTGAATTCTGATTTTAGAGATACTGTATATATTTTTTCTGTAATACAGCAAATTTAGATTTGAAAAACATTTTTTTGGTAACATATTTTGTAAACAATCCCTTCTGCTAGGACACATGTCTTCATTGAGGCGAGCGAAGCGAGCATAGGTTCGAGCAGCGAACCAATGAGGATTGCGAAGAAATCCTCCGGGGGTTGGCGAGCGTTAGCGAGCAGGGGGCATGCCCCCTAGTTATACTAAAATTGTTAAATTAAAAAAGATTAATTTACACACATTTTTTGTTTTGTCAATTAGAATGTTTTTTTCAGTGAGTAAAAAAGATTTTACCTTCTATCGGACAAGACAAAAAATTATTTACTCATATGTTCAAAAATGAAATTTGTATACTAATATTCAATTTTGTATGAAAAATGGTTGAGAAATCCTTGCCCTGAAAGTGAAAAGGTTCAGAAAATCCCAAGTCACTTCGCAGCGGTGTTTAAAATAGCACTTAAACAAATAAAAACGAGTGATATTATTTGGAGGAAGAAAAGTTCCGCCGCAGGAAATAACTTACTGTTTATACATTGCAATAGCAAGGCTGAAACATCCGAAATCAATCAAACAATTCTGAAAAAATTTCAACCTTAACTGATTTCTCTTCAACTCGATTATCGGGGGAATGTATAAAAAGTAACACATGCTACTTACAGGAAACAGTTTATGTACACCTCGTATAAAATATTGAGATGCATATATTTAGTATTTTAAGACTCAAATGGACATTCTATTTGATTTGATCCATTTTTAGAATACTCAACATTCCTTGAACTTTGCATGATTTAATATATTAAGTAAATAAATTAAATATACATTTTAGGAACATTTATTAATAAACAGCTACTATCGAAATCAAGATTACTATGAACTTTCCTGTAGATGTTTGTTCTTACATATTCCATAAGACCGAGCTAAACAACTAGTACAAGACCATGAGTCCGAATCGGCTCAAAAATTCCTACATTGGATAAGGTCTTTCTTGAAGAACTGATTGTTCAATTTAATAGAGCTTGATTGAATTTGATTTGATTTATTTTCTATTTTAAAATTAGAAACGTTAAATTTCTAAATTACCTGTTAATTACTTGATTTGAGTGAAATTAATTGATATTTTTTACATAAATAAACTTCACAAAAAAAAATGGAAATATCCCCAAAACAAAGTTTGATCGATAAGAAACTTAGTACTATGTGTAAGTATATGAAGAGAAAAAAAATTATGCAAGCATGAAAAATAGAGGATTCTTTATTAATAGAATTATATTAGAAAATATATAAAAACTAGTTGGTTTTAAAGCCTCGCAGTTAGCTATTTATGACTTTATAATTCGTGGAATGGATGCAAATAGTGTTCTTGTGTTATTATGTTGCAAATTGCGTCACGCATTCTATAGCTTCTGCTTCCTATCCCTTACAATACATGTGTGGTGTAATCAACGGATTAGCATATCCCAGACATGCTGGCTATAATATGTCCTCTATACCACTGGTGTTGTCCAGACTACCTTCTTTTTTTTCTTTGTACAAGGAGTTTATTTCTTCAAAGGTAAGTGACTTTCCCTCGGGCAGATGCAAGTTATAACTATCCTTAGCAAATTCTACCATTTCTCTAACCGGTATTCCACAAGAGAAGAAATCCACATAAAATGTACCGGGAAATGTCTTGAAGCCCTCCAGAGCTATCCAATTATCGCAATTGAAGAAGGAAATCTCTTACTACACAGTACGTTTCAAGTGTTAAAATGCAGTGATGCTATCTATCCGTAATTAACTAGATTTCCTCTACGAAGTCTGTGGCCTAAAATGTCTACACGTTGGCTTGGTGTGGAAATTTAGAGAGTGAGGTATCGGTTCAGGTGGAGTCTCGTCATCTGACAAAGGTTCACAATTTCGTGGATCTATCTTCAGATCTTTACTTCCGGGATTGATCCCGGACCTTTGCCAATAGCCCGTTCGGTTACTCCATTTTGCGATGTCAATTAAATACATAACCTAACCTAAAATAATACATATTTGACGCATGAAAATAACTTTCAATGTAAACGAACAAATCTTTGGAAGACCAGGATTTTACTTCCCCTCATCAAATACCGAATACGAATAAAATTTACTCTATCTACAATTTTTACGTATAAAGCTTCTCGAATGAAGAGTTTTCGCTTGACTAAGTATCGATCAGAAATTTCGCTGTTAAATAAATCTGTGGTCAGGGAAAATAACTGGAGAAGTCGAATTTTGGAAAAATAAGATAAGTGGGTCTGCTGGAGGATTTGTCTTTGGGCCTTACGCATCGTGGAGAAATAATGCGCAGAAAAAATAGTAGCAAAGAATATAATCAAGACAAATTATTACAAAAACTCGATTTACAAGAAAATGGCAGCTCCTAAAAACCCGCTACTAAAAAGTAGTTTTTAGACTTATCCAGTTATTCCCTTTGGCCACAGGAATATGGTCTGATAAAATGTTTAGCAGAAATTTCTCTTTTAAATAAATATTGCTAGACATAATATATAGCAGAAATTTTGCTTTTAGGTAAATATCGTTTGACAAACTATGTGTCAGACATTTTCTTTTAAATAAACATCGTTTGACAAAATATGTCAGAAATTTTGCTTTAAAGTAAACATCGTTTGACAAAATATGTGTTAGGAATTTTGCTTCTAAATGAACATTGTTTAACAAAATATGGCAGAAATTTTGCTTTTAAAAAAGCTTTGTTTGACAAAATATGTGTTAGAACTTTTGCTTTTAAATAAATATCGTTTGACAAAATATTTGTCAGACATTTTCTTTTAAATAAACATCGTTTGACAAATTGTGTCAGAAATTTCGCTTTTAAATAAGCATCTTTTGACAAAATATGTGTCAGAAATTTTGCTTTTAAATAAACATCGTTTGACAAAATATGTCAGAAATTGGGCTTTTAAATAAACTTTGTTTGACAAAATATGTGTTAGAACTTTTGCTTTTAAGTAAATATCGTTTGACAAAATGTGTGTCAGACATTTTCTTTTAAATAAACATCGTTTGACAAACTGTGTCAGAAATTTCGCTTTTAAATAAGCATCTTTTGACAAAATATGTGTCAGAAATTTTGCTTTTAAATAAACTTTGTTTGACAAAATAAGTGTTAGAACTTTTGCTTTTAAATAAATATCGTTTGACAAAATGTGTGTCAGAAATTTTGCTTTTAAATAAACATCGTTTGACTAACTGTGTCAGAAATTTTGCTTTTAAATAAATATGTAGAATTTTATCCTGCGAGTTTTCCTCTCAACCTTGCAAAACGCTGAGAGAGTGTTTCCCTTCAATTTGCAGACGCTCCCCCAACCTATTTCCCTCCTTGTCTTCCCGAAGCCGGCGCGCCTCCAAAATCGGGTCGCTTTCGCAGAGAAGGATGTGGCTCGGGGGATGAAAACGAGGCTAACCCGCTGGACATCGCACCACGTGATTCAAGGGTGGTGGATACGCGAGAGAAAAGACGCGGATAAAACAAAACCGTTCGCTGTCGAGCGTTTCTGTCCCACTGAGCAAACGATTCCCAACGGAGACGGTCTGCTCTGATCCCCAACCTCCCTCGCCGTTCCGCACTGGATCCCGCACTTCTGCTCTAGCTTGTGTCAGTAGTGCCAATATAACGGACTTACTTTGACGGCATTCCTCTCTCGTAAAAGAACCGTGTGATATTTTTCTTTAGTGCCATGATTAGTTGTTGGAGGTGAGTGGTGCTCGTTGTTTGTTTCGTATTGATAAACAAATGATATTTCAGGATATTATTGTTTTTAATATTAGATTATAAATATTAGATTATATATAGAGATAAGTTAATTTTCTTTCTATTTAAAAAAGTTCTAATGCAGTGAGCCACAGTATATATTAGATTATATATAGAGATAAGTTAATTTTCTTGCTATTTTTAAAAAGTTCTAATGCAGTGAGCAACAATATATATCCGTTCTGTGTGTTGCAAAGAAATTGTTTTAGTTTTTAAAATATTGCAACAGTGAATAATCAATATATTTGTTCATGTTATAGCAACAAAATTTGTGTGGATATTGATACACAAGTGATATTTCAGGAGATTATTGTTTATGATATTAGATTAGAGAGAGATATAAGTTAATATTATTTTAAAAATTTTTAAAAAATGAAAAAATGTGAGCAACAATAAATATTTGTTCAATTATAGGAAGGAAATTTTAAATGTGTGTATTTCAAACAGTGAATAGTAAAAATATCCGCTCTGTGTATTGCAAAGAAGTTTTTTTAGTGTTTAAAATATTGCAACAGTGAATAATAAATATATTTGTTCATGTTCGTCACAAAATTTGTGTGTATATTGATACACAAGTGATATTTCAGGAGATTATTGGTTTTGATATTAGATTAGAGAGAAATATAAGTTAATATCATTTCAATATTTTTAGAAAAATGAAAAACTGTGAGCAACAATAAATATTCGTTCATGTTATAGGAATGAAATTTTTAAATGTGTTTTGTCTAAACAGTGAATAGTAAAAAAATCCGTTCTGTGTGTTGCAAAGAAATTTTTTTAGTGTTTAAAATACTGCAACAGTGAATAATAGATATATTTGTTCATACTATAGTAGAGTAATTTGTTTGTATATTGATACACAAGTGATATTTCAGGAGATTATTGTTTTTGATAATAGATTATAGAGATATATATATATATATATATATAAGTTAATATTATTAGTTTAGAGAGAAATATAAGTTAATGCCATTTCAATATTTTTAGAAAAATGAAAAACTGTGAGCAACAATAAACATTCTTTCATGTTATAGGAATGAAATTTTTATATGTGTTTTGTTTAAACAGGGAATATTAAAAATATCCGTTCTGTGTGTTGCAAAGAAATTTTTTTAGTGTTTAAAATACTGCAACAGTGAATAATAGATATATTTGTTCATACTACAGTAGGGAAATTTGTTTGTATATTGATACACAAGTGATATTTCGGGAGATTATTGTTTTTGATAATAGATTATAGAGAGAAATAAGTTAATATTTTTTTAATATTTTTAGAAATTTAAAAACAGTGAGCAACAATAAATATTCGTTTATGTTATAGGAACGAAATTTCAAATGTGTGTATTTCAAACGGTGAATAGTAAAAATATCCGTTCTGTGTGTAGCAAATAAATATTTTTTAGAAAGTTGAAAAACTGGGAGCAACAATAAATAGTCCTTTATGTTATAGGAATGAAATTTTTAAATGTGTTTAGTTTAAAAAGTGAATAGTAAAAATATTCGTTCTGTTTGTAGCAAAGAAAATTTTTGAGTGCTTAAAATATTGAAACAGTGAATAAGAAAAATATTTGTTCATGTTATAGCTGCGAAATTCGTTTGTGTATCGATAAACAAGTGGTAGTTCAGGAGATTATTGTTTTTATTATAAGATTATATTATTGTAGAGATATAAATTTAAATTTTTAATATTTTAAGAAAGTTGAAACAGTAAGTAAGAATAAATATTCCTACATGTTATAGGAAATAACTTTATAGATATTTTTAGAAACATAAACCTTGAATAGTAAAAATATTCGTTCTGGTTTTGCGAAGAAAATTTTTTTAATGTTTTCATAAGTTTTAACAGTGAATAGTAAAAATATTTGCTCGTGTAATAGCACCGAAATTTAATTTTTTAAATTTGAAACAACGAATAGTAAAAAATATTTGTTCATGTTATAGTGATGGAATTAAAAAAATATATAGAACTGGAATTTATTTAAAAGGGTATTTTTTATATGTTGAACAAGGAAATATAAGAATATTCGTTCATGTCATCATAAAGACCAAATATTTTAACTATTAATGAGAGTAACAAATAGCAAATATTTTTAGATTGAGATTGTGAATAGAAAAAATTTCAATGTTATATTTAAGACAAGTTACATTTATATTTTTTTCTTTTTTAGTCTTTTACTAATTTTCTTGTTACCGAACAAATGTAAAGTTTATCGCTGCTGCAAGTGTCATTAACGAGTTACAAATGATTCGTCTTTTATTACCTATTAAGAAAGCAATTACTTCCCTTTAGTACTATAAAATATTCAGGTACATCGCTATTTACATAAATTCACTTCAGCGTTCATAAAAAGGTAAATAAATGCATGTAAACAATTTGTAAATTTTTATGAACTTGATAAAGATGTAGTCAGTGACATGATTAGTAGTTGGTAGTAAGTGAAGTTCATTGTTCATACATATGGTTATGTACAAGCGATATTTTAGGAAAATGCTATTATGTAATCAATCAAATAAATCAATTAAAAATTATTTTAAAAACTTACAAAAAGTATTCGTTTATGTTCTAACAAAGACCGCATGTAATGTAATTATTAGATGAGATTAACTATGAAGAAATATTTTTAAAGTTGAAAACTGCTAGTTGTAAATTCTGTATTTAAGATCAAATTAAGCTATTATTTTCTTTTTAATCTTTCATTGGTTTTCTTTTTAACTAACAAATGTTACATCTGATCGTAATGAAAATATAATTTCTAATTTTTTCAACTATAGCACATTTTACTAGATAATTGTTTTGGAAAAATATTGTAAGAAAAATATGATTTAATAATAACAGCTTCCTATAGCTTACAAAAGAAAGATTGTCGATAACAGCAAAATAAATTTAGACATTTATTTGTTTGAAGATTTGAAACACATACGTATAATACAAATTTTATAAATATATTTATCAGTATAACTAAGTACATTTCTTGCAATTTTTCTCAATGAGTAAAAATTAATTTAAATGGCTTTTATCCGCATACTGATCCTATTAGAAGCTAATCAAAATATATTATATCAATCTAACATTTTACAAAATGTGAAAATGTGTCGATTCATGTTGTGTTGAAAAAATCTGCTTTGTTACATTTCGTTTATAGGATAATATATGTTTGCTTTCTGAATGTAAATGTATTTCTAAAATACGATTGAAATTCATTTTTATTGTAAAATTCTTTGACGAATGATAATATTTAGAAATTTCTATTTAAAAAAAAATCTTGTTAATTTTACTTCTTTCTTTACCTTAACGTTTTAAATGAAGTTAATTATGTTTTACAATTATCTGGGACTAGAGTTTTTGCTTTCTTTTCTGAGAGATATTGAGTTATTTGTAATAATAAAATACTTGGTTATGTTAACGAAATAACAATCTAACCCAGGTAGATTGCACCAATTATGTTTCAACTTTATATTCACATGTTTCAGCTATGCATTTTGTTTCCTTTTTTTAATCTAAAATAAAAACACTCTTATCAATAAGTTAACTACAAATAAGTGGCTACTTTTGATTTCACTTAGCCTTCATTTCGACTAGAATCCTCGAGTTATACTGAAATATATTTTTTGTTTTGTATTAATATAAAAATCTGACTCATCATTTTGGGCATTAAAAGGAGAAACCAAATTTTTTTATATCATTCATAAATTTTTGATGTAATCAGCACAGAAAAACAAACTTTTGAAGCAAATTTTATATATTTCAGAACTATAGATTTCACAGTCTTGGTAATGATATATTACAAATGCTTTACGCTTGAAACTGAAATTTTGTTTTCATTATAAAAGTAGACTTTTCTTTCATCCGACTTATTATTTTCATACGACATCTTTATTTAGACGTTCACTATTTGTTTTAATAGTAATAAACTGATTTTAACTAGTAATATATCATTATATTTAATCAGATTTGAAGCTTACAGTATTGACGAACAAAACAAATTAATTTTTGATAAGCTTTTTATTTATCCAATTCAAATAGGAAATGAAATTTTTATTTAGTTTAAATTTCAGTTTAATTTTGTTTGAAACAAAAATAATACATTCATTTTATAAGCATTAAATAACTGTTGTTATCACTTTTCACTTAACCAGAACCTTCTATTGCTTTAGATATAATTAAGGAAGTTGCTTTCAAACCACTGTGAAATTTGTAATATTTAAACATTCAACGGTTTTCAGTGTTCTTAAAAGAATCCAATTTTATAATTTACCACGAAAGTAAAACACACAGGAACTAAAAGTGCTTTGAAACACACAACAGAAAATTTTTCATAACAAGGAAACAATTTTTTATTTATAACTGATTTATTTATTCTTTAGAAACACGTGATCAGACTTCATAGACAACCGTAGTGAAATCAAGTTTCCTTTCTATGGAAAGATGGCTCTGGATCCAATACGCTACGGCCATTAATCTAAATTATCTGTTTCTATTTGGGAATCTCACTTGTAGACAAGGATCCTCATTTGAAAGAAACGTGTTCAAAATGAGTACCTTTCTCATTACGTACGCATCGCACGTCCTCATGCTCTGTCGTCATCATTAGCCCAACAAATTGAGAAAGAAAAGCGAGAAAAGAGAGAGAGAGGGAGGGAGAAAGAAAACAACGAAAAGACGAAACAAAAAGCGTATTGTCTTAAGAAGGATGAATGTCCATTTAATGAGACTAGTGCTTTGTATTTTAAGGAAATTTTGCCTTGTCCATTTTAGTTAAGAATGAAAAATGGCGTGGAACGTTGCACGCCATTGATTGATTTGTGAGATACTAGAGATACATTTGAATGTAAAGAGAAAGTCACATCCATTGTCTTCAGATTTTAGATCAATATCTCACAAACACGATACTTGTGTTTGTGGTAATTAGTCCGAAACGTTTCACTAACGAACACAAACAAAATTCGGATGTCTATAAATTGCTTATGGTGGAACATTTAGACGAATGTATTCTTAGATTAAGGGCTCATATAAAAGTCGTAATATACTTACTTATTCGAATACTCTGCAAAAATGTTATGCAGCAAAATCATCCAAACTATCAAATTACAGTTTTATTCCCACAAAAGCATTTTTAAAATTCAAACCTAGTGCAATGGTAAGGCAATTTTAGATTGTTGATATCCTATTAAAGGTCAAGCAAGTTATATTTCTATGTTTCAAAAGTAAAACTAAAATAGTGGGTAAATGTTTTAATTGTCTTTTAAAAAACAACATAAAGCCGACAAAAAATGTTTCAAACCAAGTTAGATTTCTATATTTCTTAAATAAAATTTAAAGAGTGTGGAAACGTTTTCATTGTCTCTATCTCTCTCTCTCTCTTTTAAAGTAAACAACATACCCCCGACAAAATATATTTATTGATTTCTTCTGCAAAATGAGTATTTTAAATTATTTTCCCAAAGGAACCAATAATTTCTAAGAATTAATTCAATGTAAAAATATTAATTCTATTCACAACATACCACTGATCTCAGAAAGAAATTAATCATACCAACTATAGATCGGAACATATTTTCAATCCTTCACCTCCCTTTAAAGTTCTGTAAAATTACCACGTGTGTGATAGAATATTGCGTTTGACACATGGTTTTTAATGTAAGGTATGTACAATATTTGACGCTTCAGAGCAAAATAGAGTTTTCATACAAAAATATTTGTTACAGATCTTATCAGAAATGTTTTAAGCAAAATACGATAACAAAATTGTTTTCGCGCACCATTATTGGTTTCAATCTCGAGTTAACCCCCATTAGTTTACATTAAACATCTTCAATTTATAGTTAAAATTCATCAGTTTATCGCAACATGTATCAATTCATTTGATTAGATAATAAAATAGGAGTTAATTTTTTTAAGTACAAAAGCTTTTACAGCTCGTGCTATTTAATACCAACACATAAATACATCAAATAACAATTGTTAGCATTTAAAAATAATCAAGTTATGAATTTATGCACAACAATGCGGAAACATTTCCATTTCTTTGCTTGTAAATATGACGAGATTGATCGTCAACAAAAGTAACTAAACAACCACAATGAATATCAAAAAGAAAACAACATCGTTTGTATCGCTGTCCGTTAACACCCAGACTTCATAAAGAATAGCTGTCGCTCTTTAAAATAGACAGGTATAACGAAATAGGCTTGGCAGGACGACGTTAATGGTAATTTTGAACTTGAACGCCGCTGACAAACCTACTTTGAGTCCGTTCTTCTGTTTATATATTTCTACTCCTCCTAGAGTTTTATGAAAGTTCATTGAAACATATGTTATTCTAAAAAGTCGGTCTTTCTCTCTTGGCTTTTCAGAATTTAGGAAAAGAGGTCCTAAATGTGTTAGTCATTAAATTATAGATTTGGATTTGAAACAGAATTTCAAAGATATAAACCGTTTATTGGCGAAGATAAATAGATTCTTTTGTGCACGAGTGTTTTTTCACGGTCATTTTGGAACAATAGCAAGTTGGAAAATAGGCTGATATTTAAATAGATATATGATCTCAAGAAATGATTGTATTACATTGTATATTTGTATTATGAAAAAATACATATTCATGGTAATTATGTTTGCATTTTCAATGGTAAATAAGTAAATAATAAACATACTTATTTTGCGTAAACATAAATTATTTATTCAGGCGTTGAGAAGCTTTTCTGTGAAATTAAATGCAGGCATAAATATTTTTTTTTAAACCTTTATCTGAACTTTTGGCTTAATACTCGGGTGCAATTTCCCCATAGCACTTATATTAAAAATTAACGTCAAATAATTTATCTATTAAGCAGACGTACTTTTTCTTCTCTGGTAAAGTATGTGTTTGTTTACACTGAAAATTCTTTCCGTACTCCGTAAAATTCCAAAAATGATTTGAAATATGAAACTTTTCTTTCAAATATTTAATTAAATAACATAAATAAATTGTGTTTAATTAAATAAAATTTCGTCCATTTAAATGCGTGTATAGTGTTAACAACAGACACCATACATAATGCTTGATTATATAACGTCAAACAATGCCATGCAATAAAAAACCTTCGCCAATATGTGATGTAATTAAATCATGATCGTATTATAACTAAATGGTTTGGATAAACTATTGCAAATCTTATAAACTTTAGTGATCATTTATGAAATAACAGTAGAACATTCCAGAAAAGTTCTCTTACCAGGAAGACACGGATGTAAGGTAGCAGATTAAGGTTAATGTGTCTAGCTATAATCAAACGGTATAAACGAGCATCGAAGCAAATGTATCGATTCGCTTTACAAGAATTATTTTTCTAGGCCTAACTTTCGGATCGTATGATTCATCAAGCATTAACCCTCCTGGTGGTTATTTTAAATAGTATTTCGTCTTAATCAAAACCGTTAGCAGATCTTGATGGAAGATCTGGATGGATCTTCATTATAAAAACACTAACCAGATCTTAATTTTGTCATAAAAAAAATCAGCAATTCCATGATGACGACATATCTTGTCTTTGGAAAGATTGCTCAGATCTCATCAGATGACATATCTCGTCGAAACAACTTGGATGTCTGATTGGCTTTTATGTGTCAGTCTATGTCACCCCGGGGTACTATGGGAGGTGCTGCCATATTACATTCACCTGTGGGGGAGGGTCTTGAATATCTAGAGAATTTTCGGTAAGTAAACCCGTATTTTCTGGATGCCTTTAAGATACTAGAAAGCTTCAAGTAGTGAACTCGACCTTAGCACAAATGAGATTCGAATTCTGAAAGAAGCGCTTCTGTTTATCAGTGACACCTTTTTCTGGTCAACCGCTTGTAAGGCTTTTGAGAAAATCATGTTTATTTTTTTAACTAAACCTTTTACAAAGAGTTAGTTGTGTTTTGGAGGCGTAAGCATTTTGCCTTTGTTTTAATATGGCTAATTAATAATTTTGGTACTGACTTAATAGGGAGTCTTTTCTCAAATCAATCATCATTCATCACATTTACCAGCTCTTAAAACGAATTACTTTTATTTCCGTGAACGGATTTATAAGCACCATAAACAATTGTACAAACAGATATACTTTTATTCAAAATAAGGGAAGAAAACAAAAATTAAATTTATAATTTATTTTGTTGTACGGTATAATAATGTTATTAATCTAAAAGTTAGACTTCCAACTAAGCTTTAAGTTATACTGTCACTAACTATGCATACTCACTGAATAAATAAGTAAACTTACAAATATTTTAGTTTATAATAAGCTTTATGAATTATCTTGTGCTATTAAGTTGAACAGAAAATATGCAAACTTCTAATTTGTGTTTACAACCAGTTTAAATATTCGATGCAAAAGTAATTTTAAAAAATTCATTGGTTAGTTTATCTAATGAGAGAATTTGTCTATCCGAATATTAATAATTTAATGCTATTTATTAATATATTTTAAGTAATAATTTAAGAGTATTTTAATTCATTTAAGCAATAATTTAAGAATATCTTTTAAATAATTAAAGAATAATTTCTATCTTTCTCTTCAAAGTAAAAGGTTAAATAAATTTGCTCGATTTTTAAGAGTTTTTTTTTTTACTTTAATTTCAATTTATAAGTCTCCGAAACAAATTTTCACTCTCAACGGAAAAAACAGTTACATCATTGCGCCTAAGATATGTGTTAGAGGAAAGATAAACAACATTCTGTAAACCGTATGACGTATAAACCGATGTTAAATCCGCCCATTTTGTTCTGTGTCACATCCTGGTCGAACGTGTGCAACATATAAATTACTCTGACAACTTTCCGTGCCTGCAAAGGGATCGAACTTGACACTACACTAAATGACCTGTGGCCTCCTCCTACGAGCAGAATAAACACAACTCGAGTCATTCTTTTTAAAGAACTTGATGTGGGACAGAAATTTAAATTTTGCACCACCTCTCAAGTTCATTTTATTTTTGTTGGAACAATTAAGGGAGGAACGCATTTATTCATGGATAAGAATGATAATGGATTTATAAAAAGGATGACCCTCTCACTGTGGAGTAATTAGAAGTCTGGGCTGGAGTCCTGATTTAGATGCAGCTGCGATTACTTTTCACTTCTTGTACAAAGGTGTCAGCAGGATCTGAGGTGCATGGTAGTTTAGTTTTATGATATTGCCTAGAGGTATCAGAAACATTCAAACGAGAACACATTCAAGAAATGTGTTCAAGTTCATTGGTTTCAGACCAACTGTGTTGGAAGCGTTAATAAGCGGGGGATTTGAGCGGTTTCAAACTTTCTAGACTAAAATCAAACATTTGGAGGGAGTATTTGAATTGTTT
The DNA here is from genome assembly GCA_947359465.1 of Metellina segmentata. Lineage (NCBI taxonomy): Eukaryota > Metazoa > Arthropoda > Arachnida > Araneae > Tetragnathidae > Metellina > Metellina segmentata. The sequence continues at coordinate 94,394,438 of OX375879.1, forward strand.
TATTGTACATTACTATCTCAAACCTAACAAGAAGTATTTGATCTCGTATATCAAAGAATGACCGTTGAGTGACAAACCAAATCAAACTAGACAAGAGGTATGAAAAACTTCACAATGGGATCTTATTTTATCTTGACCTCAAAAAGTATATAACCTCTTGATTTAAAAAGCTATCTTATGCAAGACCTCATCAGTTTCGCTAAGGATGAGATATATCGTAGAGGCAAAACTGTCCAGTTACTTATTCTAAGGGGAAATAAAGATCCAAGTAGGAAACCAAATTGTACTTTAACCAAAACTGGTGTACAATTGGAACATTTATTCCAAGATCTCACCAGTTTTGCTAAGGATGAGATATATCGTAGAGTCAAAACTGCCCAGTTACCTACTCTAAGGGGAAATAAAGATCCAAGTAGGAAAACAAATTGTTTTAACAAAAAAAGGTCAAAATTTGGAATAGGATTTTGCGCCAGATCCTAGCCACTACCATGCAGTTTTCGAGAAGCTAAGATAAACCACTAAGAGACTTAATAAATTTTAATATGTTCATCGTCCACCATCCTTTAATTTCACACCAATTTTATATTTAAATAAAATATTCTTGGGGAATCATTATGTGGATTGAATAGCTTATAAATGATTATCGAACGTCGTCTGCGAGTTTAGCTTATGGTGTGTTAAAACATAGCTTTATAAACAATATACTAAAATGTACGATCCTAACAGTCTTTATAAAAATTAACAGTGCAAAATTGTGTTATTCTTTGTATGCGATCGTACAGTTGCACGCATATCCAAATTTTAAAAATAAGTCTTAATTCATATCAAGCACACAATGTCACCTGATCTCAATCCAACTGAGTATGTTTGTGATGATCTCTGATGTCGCATTGCAGCCTACATAGCACCACCAAAAACCGCAGAATAGCACAAATGCACCTTAAGTCACGAATCGGGCTTCTTGTGGCAGTAACTCTTAGACTGCTTTGTGGAAAGCATGTCTGCACATCGTGTCCTGCTTTAGGATCAGAAGCTAACAAATTTCATATTCGATTGCTTTTAACAGAGCATATTTTTTTCGCGAATTCACCTTAGCATTTTGTTCTAGTTTCTTCAGTCTCCAGTTACACCACAAGGCATGTGTGTGTATTTTATTGTACATAGCTTGTGGAGTATTCAGTTGCCATTTGAGATGCTTCATTCCACATACTTGACACGAGGTTTAATCTCGGATTGCTTTGTTTTTAACTTTTGGACATGTGTTTATTTTTATAACTATTAAATTTCCCTTTGAATTTTTACCCTGCATTCACAAACTGGAGAGCTAGAATAAGCGTAACAAATGTGACGTAAAGAAATTTTAGCTCGTATTAAAGGTTTAACTCGGATAACTTCCAGCAGCATATTCTATTCATAAACTTTTCGATACCTATTACTTCCGTCTTAACTACCTTATTTGCATTTGAATTCAAATGAGGTTAGAGTCTTTTTAATGTTTTTTGTAACATCATTTGATAACACTTTTCCTACTTAAAACGTGAGTATTTCATTTCACACACTCAAAAAAATCACTTCTGTGAATACGCCTTCTAAAATTAATTCAGTAATCACACCATTGAATGCGATTCTCACAAAAATATTGATCTAGATATTATTGGCTCGGAGTGTGTATGCATTTCTTGGTAAATTATTTTACTGATCTTTTCCCTTTGTTGCATTTCTATTTTAGATACTTCCTCATATGTTATTACATCAGCAGACAACTCCCATCGATTAGAGAAAATAACGGGTTCAATCGCACGACAGCGAACGGACTTTTCTGTTAATAATATGCGAAAACCTGATTCAATGCCACGAGGTATTTCGCTCAAGTGATAACAAAAAGAATAAAAGTATTCCCCACACCAGGATTCGCTTTGAGGTCATCCCTTCGCACGCAAACCAGCAATAAGATTCCAACCTCCGTTTGGGTTTTAATTTTTTTTTTACCTAAATGATCAGACCAATTTTGATATTCTTGCGGAATAACGTCTTCACTTCGGGAATAAGTCCAGGTCCTTATCTCCTAACCCGATAAGTAACAAAACGATTCGTTCTCCTTGGCTTAATTGAAAGGCGAAGATGAGAGGGGAGGGTTGTTCTGGAAGGAGTGATATGGAAGACACCATTTATATAGTGCAGAAACGCTGGCGTGTTATTGTAATTGTGTCAGATACCGGCGAGGCTCTTTTTTGGGTTTATGATTCGATAGCAATGAACTTCTTAAGGCTGGTATTTATTTGTTGTGGTATTTGCTTCAAATCGCCTTTTAGCTGTTTGAGAAATAACTGTTGTTCTCGTTGGGGTGAGGAAAGGCGACCGCAAAAATCCGTACGGGTAGGGTATACGTGTTGTAACGAATAGGTTTACCTCAGACCTTCAAACCAGGAACGAGATCTCTTAGGGTTTAATCGGCCTACGGACCCTTTACGGCCCTTTGAATAGTTTTAACCGGCATGCAGAGCATCTCCGAATAGGTTTAAAGGGCCAATAGGCCAAATTCAGCCTGCAAAATATGTTTATCCGACAGGCATAGTCCTTTAAAAATGCTTTCCCGTTCCTCAGACCAGATACGATGCTTTTAAAAGGTTTCTGCGGACCACAGGATAGATACGTTCCTTTAAAAAAGTTTGACGGCCCACAGAGAATATCCTTTAAAACGGATTTCCCAATCCACAGACCAGATATGGTCTTTTAAAAATGTTTTACCAGTCCACAGACCAGAAACGGTCCTATAAATTACTATCCAGACGCACAGATCTCAGTCGGCATACGAACCCTATACGGCCCTTTGAATAGTTTTAAACGGCATGCAGAGCATCTCCGAATAGGTTTAACGGGCCAACAGGCCAAATTCGGCCTACCAAATATGTTTATCCGACAGGCATAGTCCTTTAAAAATGCTTTCCCGTTCCTCAGACCAGATACGATGCTTTTAAAAGGTTTCTGCGGACCACAAGGTAGATACGTTCCTTTAAAAAAGTTTGACGGCCCACAGAGAAGATCCTTTAAAACGGATTTCCCAATCCACAGACCAGATATGGTCTTTTAAAAATGTTTTACCAGTCCACAGACCAGAAACGGTCCTATAAATTACTATCCAGACACACAGATCTCAGTCGGCATACGAACCCTTTACGGCCCTTTGAATAGTTTTAAACGGCATGCAGAGCATCTCCGAATAGGTTTAACGGGCCAATAGGGCAAATTCAGCCTACCAAATATGTTAATCCGACAGGCATAGTCCTTTAAAAATGCTTTCCTGTTCCACAGACCAGATACGATGCTTTTAAAAGGTTTCTGCGGACAGCAGGGTAGATACGGTCCTTTAAAACAGTTTGATGGCCCACAGAGATCCTTTAAAAATGATTTCCCAATCCACAGACCAGATATGGTCTTTTACAAATGTTTTAGCAGTCCACAGACCAAAAACGGTCCTATAAATTACTATCCACGCGCACAGATCGCAGTTACGGTCCAAGGTTTTACCAGCCCCAAGACCAGATAAGGCTTTCCGAAAAGGTTTTTCGGTCCACAGACTAAAGTACGACGAAGTTTACTTGGCAGACCAGATATGTATATCATATATTTATATAAAATACTTATTCATAGTAATAAAAAATACATATTTAAAAATAAGCATTTGAGCAAAGAGTGGCGTTATTTTGCAAATAGTTGCGTTGAAATTGACTTAAAAAGATTTGTAAATATATATTCTCGTTTTATATTGATATAGGAATAGGTTTATAAACAGTTTATTTTTCATTTAATCTGTGCCAAAAAAGATTTTTCAAGAGGGATTGAAAATGCAAGGAATGCTAAAACGCATTACCAATATTAACTTGAAAACGAATTTTAAAGCTCGCAGTTTTGTGACTGAATTATTTTATGCAAAATAAAAATTGTTGTGGTATAAAATCGGTTTATGACAAACTGCCATTACATTCTGGAAATATTGAAAATTATTGGAAAAATATAATTTCCTGATTATATGTCTCCAAAGCCGATTACAAATACACTGTAATTTTTTTTTTAAATAAAAAATGTAATGTAATTTAGAATTTACTTTACATGTGTTATATTTATACTCTCCTTTCATTAAATTTGTAAATTTCTCCATTCTGTGTCAGTATATTTTGTGTGTATAATTCCATTTATTTGACGTTGTATAGTTTGTGTGACCTGCAGCTTGGCCAAATCTCTCCCTTGTGCCGTAACAAATTAAGTCAAACACTTTAATTAAAACTTCAAATTCCTGATTGATTATATTAGACTGAATTTTATAAACTATTTGGAGCATTATACTTTACTGTACTTTTAGGAAAATGTATTAAGGTTTAATTAATTATTACGTTTTGTTTTTAACTCAACATTCTTTAGCAAATATCGGAGGCTTAAAATTTAAAAAATATAGAAAATACTTTTGAAATTGTATTTTATTGATGAGACTATCGAATAACGTTACACAAGTCTCAAAAACACATCTAAAGTACGCGCTGATTATTTCCAGAAAATGCTTCTAACAAAATAAAAGTTATTCCGTGAAAGTACAAATGGTTTACTTTGGCGAGAGAAAATAATGTGCCGTGGAAAGCGAGTAAACTCTTAATTACCGGCCTTTACCTTAAAAAAATCAGATCACATCATCCAATGCCAGTAACCGCTGGGTACTTACTGTTCGTCTGACAGATCTCCGATGTCTGACCTTATTTTCAAAGCACCGGCGGGTTTTAAGCGCTTCAAGGTTATTTCATGGCTTCCATCAAAAGTAAGGTTGAAACGCTTTTGAGTACAAAGTTGTATTTTTGGTATTTTTATTATTTTGTTATTCCGAGGAGTAGTAAGGTGCCAGTCAGTAGTTATTGAACTCGTTCCTTTTCTCTGCTTCTAGTGTTGGCCAAAATTTGAAGCAGAGTGTTTTCTTCGAACAGGCTCCTATTAAAAATATCAGTTCTTAAAGGTATAAATTTATTTCATTTAAAATTTTAAAGGATTGTAACAAGGAGTTTCAATAAGGTGGTAGGAATTATCAGACTTAAACCTAAATAACTTTTTTTTTTCAAATTTCAATACAATTTCAAACTCACTTTTAGATGAGATGTTTATTTATTGACACGCATTTTTTTCCTTCATTCTTCTGGAACTTAGATTTTAAGATAAATAATTAAAAACGTTTAATTACTATTAAAACTACTATGATAGGTAGATAATTAACATCGCAGTGGAGAAGCACAACGGGCTGTTGACGAAGGTCTGTGTTAATCCCGAAGGGACCAAAGACAGCACCTCGTCATTTTGAATTACGGTCAGATAACGAGGTCAACGCCTGAGCTAGCACCCCACTCTCCAAACTTCCACACCACGCCTAAAAATTCCTAAGAAAGTTGTCACTTAAAAGCTTTTCCAACATCGAAGTTTCTTTTAATTGCAAATTGAATTATTGTTTTGCTTTCCACTTATAAATGTAACTTTTTAAAACTCAAACCAGATAGACGCCATGGGCAAGGTTATAACTTTCCTAGTGCTGAGTAAATGTGAAGATTTTTGGCTGACTTCGATCGAATGAATCTACGAATACTTGTGCTTATAAATTAAATTTAATCATTTAATTTACAGTAAATGTTTAATTACTACACTGATCAGTTTAATATTTGCTGACAACGAACTGTACAATATTCGTAAGATTTGTTCTCTTTAGAACTTCAGAAAATCGTTCATTGTTTTCACATCAAGGCCTGTGCAGAGTAAAAAGAGGCTAAAATGGAAAATATCTGTTTCCGCTAGTTCCATAAGTTATTTTTCGCTCTTATATCTATGTGTGAATCTTCAGTTGTATCTCACTTACTTGCTTGAAGGCGATTCCATAAACGCAAAATATAAGTAGACTAAGTATTGCTATTGAGAGCAGTTTCAAAAAGTGTGACCAACTTGTCGAAAGGTAGTCACTTGCTGTTCTGTGAAAAATACACTTGGTTGAGCGATTTGGCATCTTAGTGCCTCGTTTGGCGGTATAACGTATCATGATGAGGCAGATCGAGACATATCATCAGCAAAATTGGCCGGATCTTGATGCACGAGATATCTTGTCCAAACCAACTCTGGAGGGTTAAAAGTCATCTGAAGTCATGCAGGGAAACCGACAGGTTACACATAAATGCTTGAATGGCTCACAGGAGGTTAATAATGGAGTATTAGTATAAATACCATTAATTAATGAAACTTTGATGAAGTTATACAAGTAGTGATAGCATGCCTTAAAGGTAATTGGAGTGTGTCTTAAATTAAAACTTCATGTACTTTTGTATTTGAAGTTGTGTGTTGAAAATAAGTCACCTTTGGGTGATATAACATATAATTCCAGGAAGAGTTTTCACTCTCTGTTACAGGGCAGGCGACGCAATATCAGAAATATATACCTATCTATTAAATATGGTTGGAACCAGCGGCCTGGTGTATTATAGAAACCCACTTACAAAGTATAGTGTATGAAGGCTAATGATGAAAAGCAATATATCTAGTAAATCAATACATCTATTAATGATGGCTGGCACCAACGGCTGAAGGGTTATATACTTTTGTATTTGAAGTTGTGTGTTGAAAATAAGTCACCTTTGGGTAATATAACATATAATTCCAGGAAGAGTTTTCACTCTCTGTTACAGGGCAGGCGACGCAATATCAGAGATATAAACTTATGTATTAAATATGGTTGGAACCAACGGGCTGATGTGTTATAGAAACCCACTTACAAAGTATAGTGTATGAAGGCTAATGATGAAAAGCAATATATCTAGTAAATCAATACATCTATTAATGATGGCTGGCACCAGCGGCTGAAGGGTTATATACTTTTGTATTTGAAGTTGTGTGCTGAAAATAAGTCACCGTTGGGTGATATAACATTTAATTCCAGGAAGAGTTTTCACTCTATGTTACAGTGCAGGCGACGCAATATCAGAAATATAAACTTATGTATTAAATATGGTTGGAACCAACGGGCTGATGTGTTATAGAAACCCACTTACAAAGTATAGTGTATGAAGGCTAATGATGAAAAGCAATATATCTAGTAAATCAATACATCTATTAATGATGGCTGGCACCAACGGCTGAAGGGTTATATACTTTTGTATTTGAAGTTGTGTGTTGAAAATAAGTCACCGTTGGGTGATATAACATTTAATTCCAGGAAGAGTTTTCACTCTCTGTTACAGTGCAGGCGACACAATATCAGAAATATAAACTTATGTATTAAATATGGTTGGAACCAACGGGCTGATGTGTTATAGAAACCCACTTACAAAGTATAGTGTATGAAGGCTAATGATGAAAAGCAATATATCTAGTAAATCAATATATCTATTAATGATGGCTGGTACCTACGGCTGAAGTGTTATAGAAACCTAATTACAAATCATAGTGTATGAAGGCTAATGATGAAAAGCGATATATCTAGTTTTTTAGGAGAAAGTAGAGCAAACAATAATCTATTTTAGTTCATTGTTAAATTTAATTCTGGGTGACCGATGTTCGCCTGTTACCGGAAGGAAACTTGACGAGGCCCTGTTTCTGCAAGTAGAGCACATGGGCTTCAAGCTAGGGTATACTATACACCGTTTTTAAATTGCCGAACTAGGTCAAAATTTTCAACTATGTAACTCGATCCTGACCTTATGATTCATTAAAGTAATAGGGAAAATAGGTCATGCTGTACCCCGAGGAAAACCCAGCGCAATTCAATGTTATCATTTTAAAAATTATTGTGAAACAATACTCTACTTTATAAGCACTAATTTACCAACTGGGTACTACTTAAATTACATTTTCAGAAAGGATTCTTATTTGGATTTTATATAATATGCACTATAGACGCTAAGAATAAAGCTGAAGTAACATTTTTTCCATTTCAACTTCGATAAGGCAAATAATTAGGTTCTTTAAGCAGTACTAGAAACTAAGCTAAACTTATATGAATTTTACTAATGTGATGAACTTTAGTAGTCATTGAACTTATAAGCTAGAGCAGTACTCGCTTATTGGTTGCAATTTGAATTTCGTTTTATTTTTTTTAAACTTAGAATAACTTTCATACTATATTTATGCTGTCATAATTAGAATGAAATTATGTAAATATTAAAAAACTTGGAGTAAAAATATTTAGCGGTTTGTTTCGAAAAAAGAAACAAAAAAAAGCATAAACGAGGAAAAGTGGAATAAATAGTTTGACGATTTTTTATGTGATATACAAGACTTTTTTTTTTAATTATACTGTATTATTGTCAAACTACAAACTGTAATTTAAAAAAATAAACTTGGGAAAGCATAATCTGCCAACAAATTCTAATGCTGATTATTAACCCGGAACTCTTTGTTTTATTCTAGTTATTTATCGTCTGCAGAGTACTAGCACGTGGCAATATATTCGAATATAAAACCGATAATGTAATTTTTTGGGGGAAATTTATCTAATTAGAATTAAAATGTATCAACTACATATACAAATTTAAATAAAGGTACAAAATTGCCATTCCTTTATAAAATATCAAACAAAGTATAGTATAAATTAAAAAAGTTGTATTAATCAACATTAAGATACGGAACACAATATTTGTATGTTGTCATAAGCATTCAACGTTATACCTTTTAATAGCAACTTTCAGTAACCACGGTTGAGAATCTAATGTTGCGGAAATGCATTTAAAGCAAAGGTAAATGAAATTCAAGCATATTTACTTTCGTTTGAATCCAGTATTCACTCCAGCAATGGACAGCAACTTTAAACGCATCACCGAGAAGACAGTTTTGACAATAGTGACGTATAACCTGAAGTTCACTAAGAGAACTTCAAAACAAATTGTGTTAACAAAAGAGGTTGGAATTGTAAATTATATCCGTGTTTTGGGGACACTTTAACATTGACGAATGTTATGGTAAACAGTATTTCTTTTGCACAAATGATTGATTATACTGATGACAATGGTGTTCATCCATCAAAGCAAACTAGCTCATTAAGTCAGTCAGGTCAACGCAATTTCAAGCGGTTCATAGTATAAAGGGTTTGACTGATGGCATCAATGTTTTTTTTATTAATTATCAACGTGTTAACACATTTCAATGATTTATTTGTAGAGCAATATGGATTTAGATTACCACATTGAATTAACGTTCGTTAACCTTTAAAGTACAATAATACATTTAAAATTTTTTTATTATAAATAAAATACAATTCTAACTAAAATACTTTAAAAAAGGAAATTTCGATGCATTATACTAATACTTTTGTTTACCTAAATTCGGAAGAGAAAAAGAGATAGTCGTGGTATAAATATTGTGGGCAAAGTTGGTTACTTTTTGATCCAAGGGCAGTTCTAATGAGTCATTTTAAGTGAAATAAAACCAAATTATGGAAGGTTTAGTTCTTGAATTTTGCAGTTATTACATTAAAATATAAACATATATCGTTTTAAGCACTTATATATTCGACTCCAAATTATATTCCTTATATATTCCTCCGACTTATATATTCGACGACAAAAGTATACGAGAGACTTTTTGAATAGAACTCCATGTAGATGGCATTAATGTTGTTGCGATAGAACCTATTCAAAAGTGACTTCTCCTGGCTACACTTTAAGGTAACTGTTACCTGACATTGGGTAACCGGAAGTAAAACATTAGTTTTCCGTTGATTTGTTCACGCTAAAAATTCCTCATATCATCTGTCGTAGATTCATTAACAATCGATCTCAGGCAATATACATGTAAATATGTTTCAAAGCAATACTTGATTGATTTTTGAAAATCAGTTGAACGATAAAAGACAGAAATTTAGCTTTGTAAGCAAAAGTAATAATTCGTAATAAAAAAATCAGCTATAGGATTATACGTTATTAGAAACCAACAAAATAATGCTGACGAATTAACATTAAGTTACTGTTGGGAAACCAATCATGCCTGTAGGGCCCACATTACTTGACAACATTCCCCATCAATTCTGTCATTACAGAATTTATTGTCACTACTTTAGAAATATGTCCGCCAAATTTTTGCCTTAGCACATTAAAAGCTGACTAAAAATTATCTAACCACATTACCTTATTTCGGGTTAGTCTTCAGTGAGGGTTAAGTTCTTCAGTTAGACACATTTTGCGTGCCAAGTTCTATTCCAATCGATTGCTGAAAGAAAAACCAACAAATTTACATGTTTCAGTTAGATATAAAGGTTCCTTTTGTATGAAAAATTTCGTTGCCAACCTCATGCGTGCCTTACTGTAAACCAATTTTTAAGCTTGTCGCTACTTTATTTTAACAATATTTCTTGAATATCTGGATGTTTTAACTGATAATGTGTAGCTTCAAATAGAAACATAAATATTCTCCCGTTTTTATAACCATTACGATAACTGAAGTTATAATCTAAAGCTAGTTCTAAGATTTGTTATGAATCTATGTATATTTCAGTTAATAGTTCATATAATCTTATTTTATAGGACAATTTTGTAAATAAGGAGATAAATTGGAAGTCAAATGCTTTAAACTTATGGTCGAAGTTTCACGTGGTTTTTTTCTTACAGTTTTTGTGGAAGCTACTTTTATTCCCAAGAGAGAAAACATTCATCCGATAGATAGATATATAAAAAGTATGGGGTTTCTTCCAGAGTAAAGTAAAGGCAGTTACAAGAACTCTTTCGCACTTACAATGCATTAAGAGCTTCACATCCTATTCCTTTTATTAACCCACGTACACAATGACCTTAAAGACACACACAATATGGCATTTTTTATTGCTTTAGGTGTGTTTTCACGTCGGGAAGATACCCGTAATTATACGAGCATATTTTTGCCGGCCGTGCTGCAGAATGTATAGCGAAGAAGCCATTAGCTGACTACCTGTTATGTTAAAAATAAAAGAAGGGAGAAACCTTTTCTCTCTGTGCTGTAGGACAATGTGGAGCGTAACGTTCCTTTTCTTCGCCGGAGGATTATTTCACCCTATTTTAAAACTCTTTCTCGTTCGCTGACTTTGACCGCATTTCTCTTTCCACAAGAACAAATAACTTACTTCAGATGAGCGTACATTGAATATCAAAAGGCATCCGCCTGAAGTGGACAATTTGACGGAGAATTCAGAAGAATGAAACTGCGATGCCGTATTCGCGAAATTGAGTTTGTTGGAGATAGACTTTACTCTGATGTTTTCACACAGTTCACTGTTCGTAACCCTCCAGGTGGTTTGGCAGAGATATCTCGTCCATCAAGAACTGACCAATTTTGCAAATGACGAGATATCTTGTCAACAAGATATCGCCAATTTCTTTAAGGGGGTCCGGGACACATCAGAAATTTTTTTTTATTAATTAATTTAGAATTTTGAATTTTTTTGTACTGATTACCCATCCAACTAATAAACAAAATCCGAACACAAAATTTTTCCAAAAGTTTTTTAAAAATTTTAAATTAAAATTTTTTGAAAAAAAGAGGGGTCATTTTAAATTGCTAAGGCTCAAAATATTCTTGGTCGATTTTTAAAATTCTTGCAGTAAATTATTCACAATTTTATAAACTTTAATTTCGATTCAACAATTTAAAAAATATTAATTTAATAAAAAATAAAAAATATTTGAATGAAAATTTTTGAAAATTTTAAGGTACTTCTTTTTTAAAAAGTCATATTTTTAAAAGTAAATATTTGTTTCAAATTTGCTGAATCGAAATTAAAGTATAATGTTTGAAAAAGATATATTCCAAATTTCAACCCTTAAACAATATTAGTTTTTGACTTATAGCAATTTGAATACAGGAAATCTTGAAAAATGTATCATGGAGAAAAACGCATTTAAAGTTTTAAAGACAGATGTTGTTGCCATGACAACCACTGTCAAGAGTGTTAGATTTTCAAAACAACGCACCACAAAAATTATTACATCTCTAGTTCTAATTAAGATAGAAACAGGATTTAGACGTCATTTTAAGCAGAAAAACACAGAGAATTTTTTTAAATAATAAAAAAAATTTCGAAAATTTGACGATTTTTGTGTCCCGGACCCCCTTAAAACGACGAGATTGCGATCGGGTCATTTTTCTTCAAATGATGAGGTATCTCGTCTGTCAAATCGGATCATTTTTTCTAATAACCAGATACCTCAGAGATGTAGACAAGCCCTGGGAAGGTTTAAAGTGTTCTGTCGCTTTCGTATGCAAAGATATGTACAAAATTGCAAAGGAAATTTCAAAAATGTTTGATATGAAAAGTAATGTTAAAACCCTTAACACACACTCACACACACAAAAAGGTAAAATTCAGATTTCCTTCAAATGAAATTGTGATTTACGGAGTGACAAATACTTATCTTTTTAAATGCCTAAATTAAACAAATGATATTGTATACTTTAAGAAGTTCTCACAGTCAATTGACGTTTTTGCAGCCAGGACATAATTGGGCCACTCAAGTGCATATGTACAGGTTTCATCTTATTGACATGTGAAGTGTATATTTGAAGGAAGAGGAGGCATTAGTACATATCTCATTTTAATTCTCTGTGTATAACTTTTTAGAGATCTTTTGACAAGACTGTGTACTTTACAATTGGTTATGATTGTTTTTCTAGTACTACAAAATTTTGTAAATACAAAATAAAATGCTTAAATTTAAATCATTCATCATTCTAATAGCATTGTGGAGCATTTAACTCTTTCTTTTAGCTATTGATTATCTTCTCAGGTCAGTATCTGACAGTATATTTGTACTTAATTTTCGAGGTGTATTGCGTCTAGTAATAAAGTAGCTGTGAGATCACCCTTAAACATCCAAGTTGCTTCAATGAGATATCTTGTCCGTCCACATCTGATCAATTCTTCTGCAGACGAAATATCTCGTCATCAAAATACTGCCATTTATTATGATTATAAGATCAAAATATGGTCAGTTTTTCTAATGACGAAATATCTCGGCCATCAAGATCAGGTCAGTTTTGCAAATGACTAAGTACCTAGTCCAGAACCAGGAGGGTTAACTTTAATATAGAGTCTGCAGTAGAGTGTGGGAAAGTAGGTGAACACTTCCTGCCTGGAGAAAACTACCAACTTAAGCTTGACATTAGGGTGCAAGTGCTATCTTCAGCTACCTCTTCTAAAGCACCACCCCTTGTTCATGTTGTTCTATAAAATCCCCAACTTAATCTTCATGTAAGGTCAAGTTATTTCATGTATATTTTAAATTCTCCACGTTTGTCCTCGCTTGTCTATGATTATATAAATATGCACTCGTCCTAAGATGCTTGCGCCATACATCATAATATTGAACCAATTTCGTAATCCAACAACAGGCACATCAGATTTAATATGATTAGGTTAAATGGTTATAGGATCCCATTAAATAATAAACCGGAATGACCGCCATAGTTCTCTATTTTTATCAACCTACGTTCATCACAGAAGATTGTCCTTGCCAAACTACCCTTCAAACAGGCTCGGAGACTCATGTCACATGGAATTACGAGCTCTATTTAAGTCAACACGAGCCCGAGACATGCACTTAACTTGCAATTTTCCAGAATCACAGCATATCCCAATCAATCCCGTCAGAATCCCACCCGAGCTCCCATTTCGAATCCCATCTCGGGTTAATTTCTCTCCAAGCGTGTCTAATCACGAATTTCTCCAAACCCTTTCGGGGTAGGGATTTCATTTTCCTCGTCTTCGTCTCCAGGATGCCCAATGGCTTGAATTGCATTAAGACAAGGCGTGGAAAGCACGCGTAAGTGAAATCTCTGTGAGAAACACAATGACACACATCTTTCTTTCTCCGATTCTTGTCTGGGTTTTTTTCTTTTCTTCTTTGTCGATGGTTTCATCTGAGGAAACGCGGATACTTCGCGGCGGAGCCCACATCAATGGGAGGGAAAGCCACAGCACCTACGGGTATAACAGGTTGTTGACACAGTGTTATAGATTACGGTGAAGGAAATAGTCTATGGTTTCATAATCGTCGTTTTGATCCGGTATTAGTGAATGTCCGCCTGAAGATTCCTTCCCTCCCCCCTCAAAGTTGCAGCGATTGCGAAGTTTTTTCTGACGAGGCTTATCTTGGCGTGTGTAAGGTGGGTGCTCTAATTTTTGAAACTGGGGGTCCGTCAGAGAATTGGGTTGAAGACATTTTCTTTTTAAATGAAGGTGTCGTCCAAATATTTCGATTGCACTACTTACAGGCCAGTTCTTTACAGTACGTTTAACGTCTACAAAAGGAATTATTTGCGTAAACAAACAAACCAGATGGGATACGAAGAGTTTACTTCTGTTTTGTGTAAATGCTTTCACATGATGCACATTAGGACTACCTTAAAATGTAATTTATCGCCATTTTGACAGCGTTTGGCTTTTAATCTACTTTGTGTTCACCTATCAACTATGATAACTAGGGCAACTTTTTTGCTGCAGTAAAAATGGAAAAAGTTGCATTTATCATTCCCTAAAGTTGCATTTATGGAAATAAAGTTGCATTTATTTTTGATACTCTAAAATCTAAAATAAATTATTCTACTATACATGCAGCGCAGGACGTGTGAATAAAAGTTGCATTTGTTGCAAAAAGTTGCCCTAGTGATAACTTAATTCGGAATTTATTTGTAATTTTAGTTTCATTATCGTCGTTTTGATCCTGTATTGGTGCATGTCCTCTTGAGAAATTTTACTGATGCTATAGAGAGGTTTTTTTGAGGCTTATCTTGGGCATGAGTAAGATTTATACTCGAATTTTAGAAAGTAAAAGTCCACAGGTGAATCGATTTGATGTTTTTGTTATTAAACATCCAACAAACATCCATTTGTAATTAAATGTCAAGAGACAGATTTCGTAATTTCTAATGTATAGTTTCATAATTTTAAGATTCTTATATAACTTTCCCCAGGTATGATTCTCATATCATTGCAGAAGGATGATGAGGCCAGATTGGAGATTCAAACTAATTAAAAGATAATGTAAAAAAGTAACGGAATATTAATATATTTGGCTTGTCTTCCATACTAAACACCGCCACACATTTAAGTCTTATTTAGTGTAGAAATTAAGTGTACCGTAAGGAACTATAAATACACTGAAGTGTAAAATTTAATGAACAGTAGCGTTTTTATCTGCTACCTTTCAGTGAAGTGACCTGGATGTGGGAAAATGATATAAATTGTACGCCTGGAGTTACCGAACCGATGAGAAAAACAGAACGATAACAAGAACACCAGCGAACAGTAAAACAAATCTTTGAACTGAAGTGTTGATTCAGCACTGAGTGTCATACGACAGAAGGGCAACTATGAAAGTTTGAGAAAAGTGGATGGGGTTCTTTATAGATTAAATGACCACCTCGAACACGGATGCAATTTTTGAACTACGTTTTCATACGAAACATAAGGTTGCGGATGCGTTTTCTTATCTTAGAACCTCTGATAACATGATTGGAAAATTTGAATATACACCGGCTTTTTATTGAATATCCTCTGTTATACAAATCGCCTTAGGCTACCTTATTAAATTTTGAGGTTGTAATCTTAAAAACTAACGGTGCTTCTTTGCATGCCCGTGTAGTGCAAATGAAGGATTTGGAGGACACTTTTATTATTGAAAAAACTAGCTTTACATAATCTAGGTACGACTGTAAGTTTGAACATAAAAAGATTGGTTGAGTTTCCAAGCACAATGGCTATATTGGTCCAGGTTGTTTCCAAACACTTGGTAGACAACTTCAAGTAATCGATAAAACAACACAAGGAAAGTTTTATTGGCACAGAAGAGAGAAATAGTACCCTAAGTAAGTTACAGTAAACGAACCTGTGACGCCAACAAATAAACGGTTGCTAGCACGGAAGGCAATCTCCCTGAGAAATCATACATCAAATGACTATGTGCTACTATTTAATCATGCATTTTAGAAACTACTTAGACGATACGCCTAACTGATTCCCTTATAATCATGGTGATAATCATTTCGAGGTGAGAAAAAAATTGAAGTCAACGGTAGTGCATTTTAAGGGCTGATTGCTGCTGCTCTTCGTGATAAATGTCGTTAACACATCAGAAAGTATTTTGCTCATGAAGATTTTTCAATCAATGGTATGAGGGTAGTTGTTTACGTCGAACATGCACAACGAGACAAATTTCTAATATTAGTTATCTTGCGTGTGAAACTGATCTAATTGAGCTGCATACCATTGATCATGCGTGCATTAAATTTATATCTATTCCCAGCATATCATCCTCTACTCATTGGTATCATTTTACAATGTACGGGTAAAAAGAATGAAATCACGGTAAATGAATACTTTGAAAAAAAGTTAAACTGGTTTATAAAACCTTGTTCAAATGTTTTATAAAATTGGTGGGGAAAGTGTGACCCAAATGACCTAACAACCCCTCTGTCATAGGGCAAAAAAATGGTTTGTTTCCTGTAACCCGACCAAAATTACAGTACAAAAATTCTGACCCTAAATTTTTTTTAGACTTTTTTTTAAAAATTGAATTGAATTGAATTAAAAAAACACGTTCGTTAAAACGATTAATTGATTACGATGTCACAGCGATCGTAATCGATTAATAATTACCCACTAAAATACTCAATTTGGGTAAATACCCGAGTATAATATATACCCACGATATTGACCCGCAAAAATAAATATGCTCAGGTATTTTACAACACTGATCACATCTCTGATCAATTTTAAATCCAACATTAATACTCAGATAATATTTCCTTTTGCGTATTTGCTAAAAATATTTAGCAAAAAAAATAACTTTTTCCTAACTACCGACCCTAATAGTTTTGCTTATGTTACAGGAAACAAACCTTTTTTTTTGGCTTTAGTCTTTTTTTTTTAATATTATTTTCATACTTTTACCACACATTTCCAGAAGATTTACAAATATGTTTTCGCTCTTATTTATTCAAACTCCTTGATGTTATTTTTAAAAAACTAGTAGAACTTTTTTAACACCACAAGAAAGATGAAAAGTCGTCTTATGCCTAGAAAGGAGGGTATAGTGTGATCCAACGTTCTTATAGAGTGTTGGATCAAGTTATGCAGATTATATTAGGTATCGGATAATAGATATAAATTGAAAATTTATGTCATACTGACCACATGTTCCTATTCAATGCGTCCCGTAAGTAAGGTGTCAGGCATTCCAAACATTTACAAATCAGTTGGAGGACTGTTGTCAAAATAGTGTTCACTGTCTGTCTTCACAGCTTGGGAGAGTATCAGAATGTTTATAAACGGAATGTAAAGGGTATGAAAAAACAACGTAGTACTATGAATGTCATAGGTAATTATCGTTCCCAAACTTGAAGAAATTCTCGCTATCATTGAAAAAAAACCAAGAGGGGAGATGGTATTTCACAATGGTCACCACAAGGCCCAATCCGTCTTTCAATATGGTTCTATATATCCAGTTCTATACCCCACTACCAGTTTGGCCAAAATAATTAACCTCCACACCAACGTGAAGGTCGCGGGTATTTCTTAGATACACTATTTAAAAAAGTTAAATTAAATGTAAAGGGTGTTAAAATTTAAAATGTAAAGGGTTTGTTTTTTGAAATTATGTTTTAAATAATATCAATAAAATATAATAAAGAAATAAACATTGAATTGAACTTTAGAAATAAAAAGGAATAGACCAGTCTTCATAGTCATTGAATCGCAGCGTTACATTCTGAGCAAATGTGCTTGGAATGCTCCAGACATATAAATTTCTGGTAAATTTCACAGTTGAATCTTGTGATCTTAGTATGCTGGTCATTTTGGCAGATTGTAGTAAGATTAACTTAATAAAAATTTCTTGTAACTAAAAAGAAAACAGATATAATAAAAACTTGCCTTAA
Source organism: Metellina segmentata (assembly GCA_947359465.1). Taxonomy (NCBI): domain Eukaryota; kingdom Metazoa; phylum Arthropoda; class Arachnida; order Araneae; family Tetragnathidae; genus Metellina; species Metellina segmentata. The sequence goes on from OX375879.1 coordinate 94,412,348, forward strand.
CGGTCGCGCGTATCTGTTAAATGGCTGTCAAATGGCGGGCTGCGATTCAAATGGCGGGTCTTCAGAGACCTATTAACGTCTCAAAATTCCAATTAGGACTGAAAGTAATTCTAAGTGAGCGGAAGGAATAACCAAGAGCGAATATTCGTAAGGGCCATCATCATATATATATATATAAAGAATCATAGAGGTATCAAATATTTTACAAACGAATTCGTGGTTTTACTGCGCTAACAAATCTGATTTCTACAAACTGTAGGAAAATATATTTAAATCCGCATAGTAACCGAATCTATCAGAGCCATTTAAAATGGATGAAGCTTATTCAAAATCATAAAACCAGCCAGTCATATCACTCCCATGAAAATTACTTAAATCTTGTCAATAACATTGAGAAAATGCCAATGTGATTGGAAAAACCATTGAAACCACTTACGAATGTGGATAAATTCCTTGAATATACGCTCAACCCGATGAGAAAAAAAAACATGAACACTTAAATGCGAAAAAAACGTTCCTTTTTTCTTATTTCTTATACCATTAGTGACAGTCAGCAGCAGGTAAATATCCAAACATCAGGAACTGATTTGAAGAATTTATCAGTGCCTATGAAGAACTCTATTGAACTGGGTACCGTGAGAATTTCTTACGAAATTGCATTTAAGATTACGCTTTATTTACATCACAGTTAGTATTTTCATTGAGTTCCCCATACAATTAAACGGATGAATTCGTTCAATCGATTCAGAAAAAAAACCAGGAATGTGAAACGTGTCTGATAGCTGTGTAATTAGTTTGTAAAATGTTTCTTTCAAACAGAAAACAGGTTCCGCTTAAATTTTCATGTTGGTCGTTTTCCTGTATTTCCATTTATTTCCGTAAAATTATTTCATTTAAATCGATTGAGCTGAATAACGGATCTTGGGAGATGTTACCGGTAGGATCAGTAAGAGTCGTGATAACCTGATGCTTTTAATATTAAGTCGAGTAGGAAATAAGAAAGAGAGATTATCTGGTGATCTTGTTATTACTAATTTGCTTTCGTTTTAACTTAAGAATGTAAGCAGACTGAGTATTGCTATTGAGATTAGCTTAAAAAAGTTGGACCAACATGCCGACTAGTAGTCACGTGATTGCTATTGTAAAAATTGACTTGGTCGGCCATTTTGGTATCTTATCCCTTCGTTTGGCGATGTATCACTTAAGACTGATAGGAATGTGAATCCGCATTGCTAGAGTGGTGACAAAAGTGGTTAAATCGCCAGCTTACTATATTATCATATGATCAATCGGATGATATATCAATGGATCAATCAATGAATCGATGGATGATTGTGTCTCCTCTCGTTCCATGCATCAATCAGATGATGAATGTTAAGTTGCACCAAGCAGACGAAACCAGTCTAAGGGTCATGTTATTTCTTGTTTTGGTATCGTGATCATATGCGCATTAAAAGGTTGACATTGCTCACTCTACGTACATTCTTCCTCTATGGATTCAACCCTAGACCTTCTCCAAAAGCCTTTTGTTTTGCTCCAGTGTGTGACGCAAACACAACTCCCCACCTATCAAAAGGAACATCGTAGTGCAGAAATAGACTTAGGGCCGCCATGTAGTAAAAAAAATGTTTTACCACACCCGAGATCTTAAAGACAATGGGATAATTTTTTGAAATAAAGACAGAAATACTTGAATTTTTTCATTCCCATATCAACACGTCTTGAGACAAGAAAACACGCAAGGAATGACGAAAAAAGTGATGAAATTATGTCAATTGGTGTGCACTCAATCCGCAGAACAATATACCATCAATTCTTACGTCATTCACTTGTCGAGAAGAATAAGTCTGACGCGAGAAAGGTGTTGTTTACCAGATTCAACGATATCGCTTTCGATCATCTCTCCAATGGCGTCTTTTTCTTTTCCATGTTACGCAGACCAAGAAGACTTGTTGCTTCGGCAACTCTGACACTTTTTTTTCCGTTTCAAATAGATTTGGTGTCCAATGTGGACTTAGTTTTAGTACAATTCTAGAGTTGGTTTTTCAATTGCCTCTTCTTCTCTGTCTCATTGGGTAAGCAGGAAGTGTGGCTAGTTTGAGTGATGAAATAGTGCAAAGTGACTTAGCCCTCCTAGTGGTTTTAACTAAATGTCTCATCTCGTCATCAAGATATTGCCGATATTTTTATGATGACGAGATCAAGATCTGGTCAGTTTTTTTCTTATGACGAGTTATCGCGTCAATCAGGATCAAGCCAGTTTAGTTCTAATGACGAGATAAGTACCCTCGAGACCGGTACCAAGAGGGATAAACCTTTCAAGTATATGACGTCAGTTGTGATGAGGCGACTTTGTGTCTTATTACCATACATTGCGCCATTAGATCCCATACCCAATCTTTTCATTTACTTGTAGCTAAACACGGAAGAGAGTACTTCTGTGGTATTGTTTACCTGGAAGTTACAATGAAAACAAACATTTTCCATTGCAATGATTGACATTTATAGGTTGTGTTGTTTTATAACATTTCTGGTATAAGTTAATGTTTTTTAGTTTTAACGCACTGGTTGCAACTGTTAAAAACAACCAAACGTCAGATTGTTTTTTTCCGTTTTACTTCCCTCACTAATTTTGGCAAGAAACTTGATAAATCTAAGCAGAAAGTTCATTGTCCGTTGTATACAATAGATGTGCGCAGTTTCTAACTACATTTCTGCATTGAATGATATGAGAATCCCATAAAGAGACGAATAGAAAGGACAAAACATAGGTTTGAAAATACTTTAAAAAATTTAAGATATTTGGGGTAATTTCCTTTATGAGGAGAATAGATATCTGTCTTAGACTATCAGTGATTGATTCTTGCTATAACAATTCCGACTTTTAAGTAAATCTAGTCCTGTCTAAGCTTTCACCTTTTACAGTTTAAATCATTTTAACCCTTCCAGTGATTGCCTCTTCTAAGTATTTCGGCATAAGCAAAACTGATCTAATTTTGTTCGACGATATATCACGTCATTATAAGACAGTACGACCACGATCATTAGAATAAAACTGACCCGATCGTGATATCGTCCTCATCAAAATATAGGCCATATCTTAATGACGAAATAACTTGTCGATGGTAAAACGTATCAGATCGTGATAGACGAGATATCTCGTCGAAATCACTTGGAGGATTAAGAGTGTTTAGAAAGTGCCAAGTACTCAAAGAAACCATTGATATTCAATAGCATTCGCACAGAAAACTTTAAGAAATCCAGCTTGATTATTCAGCCTGGAAGCATTCCCAATTGCAAGTTTCTTGAATATCAATTTCGCTCTCCTCAATACATTCATGAAATTCAAGCAATTACTTAAAATATAGTAAAAGAGTAAAGAGGTATACTATACCAAAAGGGTTAGCAAAATTTAATTTTAATCTTAATAAATATTCATATACTGTGCACTTATATTTTTTTATAATCTCCGTACCGAATATTTTTATCACAATTATTTAAGTGTTAGTAGCACTATTATAATACAAAACCTTCGAAGTCTAATTTCGAAATCTAAACTCTGCCTTCACAAAATCATCACAAAATCACATCAAAATAACAAAAACATCACAACAGATATCTATATTTGATAAAACTTCTTTCGTTCTTGCTCGAAGATGTTAAAATTGGAACAACGTTTAAATGCCTTTGGGTGTACAACGAGAAGAGAACTGGAGATGTATACATCAAACCCCAATGCGCAATGAGGCGTTGTCTTTTCTTTGTCTCACGCATCAGTGAGGATTCGAATCGAACATGAAGAGCAAACGATAAAAATGAATAGCTGTTATCTGTCAAAGGAGGGGAAAATCAAATTGTTATTAATACTCGTACTCATGTGATCGGTATATCAAATGCGGGGTATTCTTTCCTTTTTTGGCACTGTTTTCTTTAACAGTTTTACAAATACTCGATGTCCAGATGAAAGATACAAAAAATACTGATGTAATATCTCGGAAAAAATAGAATTTAGATATTTTAGGAAATTAATTGTAGTTACTTTTCTCACTGTAACTGTCGAAATGAATTTTCAGATGAAAAATATTCAGTCCAATGGATATTCATAGTTGTTAATTCTATTCTGAATATAGCTAAAGTAGTATTATCAAGGGGGTGATGGTTTAATATGATTCCTGGTGAGCACTATGACAATCAATCTTACGATAGTCAATAGCAATTAATTCTCAAGGAAAATAAAATAACATTGAGATGTAGAAGTTTATATTTTTATAGCGAAAACTATCACAAAAGGGTGTTGCACTTTAAATGTAGAACTCACCGTTTTAATATGTTCAACTACAACCTTGAACTACCAATTCTGGAGCAATGGTTACCTTAACGATAGGAAAACGAATTTACATATTAGTTTAGAACTCCAACAAAACCGATTTGGTATCATAAAGGTGAACCACATTGTAGCCACTTTTTATTAGCATACTTGACAACATCGATGTCCAAATGGGCAATTATGCCTGTCACAACTTTAAAATAGAAGAAAATTCCGAACAAATTTATTTTCATTCAAGGATCCTTGAGAAATAAATTGATATCTGTCATGAGGGGAACAGGATATAGGTATCTTGTTACTTGTTATCGAAGTTGACTTAGTACGAATGCAAATAGCTAGCATTCCTGTCCTATTGAGAATTAGAAGTTCTACCACATTAAATTCAAGGTCTATTTTCAAAAATATTTAAAAAATGTTAACAAGTATCCAATTTCGATATGTAAATCATCGCAGAAAAAACATATTTCTTCATATTTTGACACACGAATTCTTAATTTTAATTTCTTGTCTCGTAGTCTAACTTTCTCTAGGTTAAAACATTTTCATATTTATCGAATCCTTAGAGTTTGGAATCAGGATACGAAATTCATTGCAAATATGCTATTCATTAAACAGAATGTGATGAATCTGAAAATGTGTTTTCATTCACGCATGAACCAGACTAGTTAATTAATTCATAGACTCCTTCACCTGATAGCTTCAAAGAAAAACAAAACCTTAAAAACAAATCTGGTTAAAACTACTTAATCAGCACAGCAATGAGACTATAGTCAGTTTCGGAAATTATATATTCGTGAGTTTTATATTAAGCGATTTCCCCTATTTCTGTGTCAATATATATCTTCAATTCATAACAATACACGTTCCATTTGTTATGGAACAAGTTGAATAATTAAAATTAATTAATTTGTTCCTTAACAAATTTATTTTTGAGTATTATGTAAATAATTAGATATTAAGTTATTAACTTGGGTACATTATTTTTAAAACAAACTATATGCATATTTGTAAAGGTCCTACTTTCAGATGCATATAGCACATGAAAAGGCACTCAATGCTTACATTATTGAAGATTTCGATTGTCAATACTAAATAATTTTGGGCATTCACAATCTATCTGCAAAATACTCTTAATTTTAAACATAAGAATAAGATCCTTAGATTTTTTAAAATTAAGGTCAATTGTAAGTAAATTTTTTCTTATTGTTTGTGGAATTATTTATTCTGATGGGTAGCATTGTGTAAAGGAAACAGCACTGTGTCAGGTTTTTTTATAGGAATCGATCTTTTGACCTTTTGCATTACTAAGAGAGAATCTATTTTTATACGGTTTCCTGACCACCTCTAATTAAGGGTATGACTTGTTAGGTTATAACACGGAAGTGTTTCTTCTTTCTCTTTGATGGCTTTAGAACTTTATCCTACTTTTTATTCAAAGGATGGCTGAAGTTGGAGAATACCGTCTGAGTAGTTGTATAATCAAGTTCTCTCTCTGGCACGCACACTCAAATCTCGTGACTACCGAGAACTTCAAACATAGTATTGCATTTAGGTATCTGACTTGAAGGAAAGGATTTAACAATGGAAATGTACCCCAGACATTAACAAACTTGTTTCCTGTGATATAAGGTCTTTCCGTTGGAAGTACACATACGTGTTTGAGTTTGGTTGTCTGCCAAAAAAAGGTTAAATAATCTTGAGTTTGATTGATGTTATAACTTGATATGCGATAACCGCGTCTATTAAATTATACAAATGCGATATGTGTTAATTTATCTTCCTGATTACTTAACCCTTCTTGTGGTTGTCTCAACGAGGTATCTTGTAATTAGCAAAATTAACCAGACTTAATATTAAGACATGGGAATGGTCTTGATGACGAGATATCTCGTCATTTGCAAAATTGCTCAGATCTTCATGTACTAGATATCTTGTAAAACCTCTTGGAGATTTAAGTACATGGTCATCCCTGAGTGGTGCGATGGGCATGTATTTGCACGTTGTCAGAATAAATAGGACGTCTGTACCACAGAAGTCGTCTATCTTCATTAAATAAACATGCTCCGTGACAAATGTTCCGTTGTTACTTCATACTTATTCGATCCTTGTACGGCGATTGTAATAAAATATATCTTTGAAAATGAATTTTTAGTTTTTAATTTTTATTGTATTCAAAAAGTATTAATCAATGGTAGCGATGTTTTGAGGGGAAGAGACCCATGGTCGTGAATCGTTTATGAAACGGTATTTGAAATAAAAAAGCGATCTAAAACGAATGCTGAAGCTAGTTATATCAGAAAAATCAATCGTCGTAAATCGCAAGAAGTTCGTCTCAGTTCGTCCATAGCCTGAAAACAGTCAAAAAAACATAAAATCAGGTGCTAATTTAACTTGACGGTATTTAGGGAACCGGGAGAAATACGAACCTTCCGAAGTTATGAGCTTGATGAAGTATGCGTATGAGCTTGATGAAGTATGAGTATGAGAGCTTGATGAAGAATAAGTATGAGTTCGATGAAGTATGAGTATGAGCTTGATGAAATATGAATATGAGGTTGATGAAGTAATCATGAGTATGAGTTTAGGATAAGTATCAGGAGTATGAACTTGAAGTATGACGAGAATGATCTTAATGATGGGGTACGATGAGTATGAGCTTGATGAAGTATCATGAGTATGAGTTTAGGATGAAGTATCATGAGTATGAGTTTAGGATAAGTATCAGGAGTATGAACTTGAAGTATGACGAGTATGATCTTAATGATGGGGTACGATGAGTATGAGCTTGATGAAGTATCATGAGTATGAGTTTAGGATGAAGTATCATGAGTATGAACGTGAAGTATGATGAGTATGATCTTAATGATGTACGATGAGTATGAGCTTGATAAAGTATGAATAATGGTAATGATGACTGTAATAAGGAAGTACGATAGTAAAGTTTCTCGATGAAGTATGAGTATGATCTTGACGAAGTATGAGTATGATCTTGATGAAGTATGAGTATGATCTTGATGAAGATTGATCTGTATAATTTAGTTAGAGTACAGCCTAATACAGCATATATTTCTGTATAATTTAGTTAGAGTACAGCATAAAGTGGTGGATAGCTTAAACGCATCAACTGATAAATGTACAATGCGTATGAGTTTAGAATGAAGTATTATGAGTATGAGTTTAGAATAAAGTATGATGAGTATGAGTTTAAAATGAAGTATGCTGAGTATGAGTTTGGAATGAAGTATTCTGATTATGATCTTGATGATGTGCGATGAGTTTTAGCTTTATAAAGTATGAATAATGATAATGATGAATGTAATACTGAAGTAAGAGTATGATCTTGATGACGTACAATGAGTATGAGTTTAGAATGAAGTATTCTGAGTATGATCTTGATGATGTACAATGAGTGTGAGCTTTATAAAGTATGAATAATGATAATGTACGATCAGTGTGAGCTTTATAAAGTATGAATAATGATAATGATGAGTGTAAAACTGAAGTATGATAGTGAACTTTCTTTCGAAGATCAAAAATTTTGATGAAAAGGGGTCGGAGATTTCTGAGATAGCATGTGTACAACTCCTACTGCAGGACGGGTCCTGCTTAAATGCTGCTATTTATTTTTAAAGAAATTACAAAACTTCGGAAGTTAATATTCAAATAGATTTTCTCTGTTTTAGTGACAAGGAAGTTGGTTATAATGTATGGAAATAAGTCCTTGAAAGTTCGCTTTTACTGGAGATATCACTTTTTCAGCCTCACGAAAAAAAAATTCCTACATCAGATGCTACAAAATAATCCCAAATTGCGCACAACTTCCATTCATAGCTTCACGTTCCATTTCGTTCTGGAAACGCGAACATGGTATCGAGGTTCTTCTCCGCGTTGCACCTACTATTAAGGCCTGACAGTAAAGGAAGAATAATACATAAATAGTCAATCACATTAAGCCTAAAATTAGGGCACTTGAATTTGCCTTTCGATCGAGACACGCGTTATCCACTTAAATAATACAGAAATGCGGATTTTATAACTAAAGTGAATAATCTTGTAAGAATACTCATTTTCATATTTGCTGTCGGATTCATTTGGGTGTTTACTGTCATTTGAAATAGTAGGACAGGGATTTGATAGTTGAGTGTAACAATTTCTAGTTTAATCTCAGATTTAGACAAATATGTTCAAACATCCAAGCCCTTGGGGTAAACTAGCGTTTTTTGTGAAAATATTCGTACCTTCTCAACTATTCCCTGAGGTGATTTTCTATTTAAGTATTCTAGGTTATGTTTGCTTACAATTTGTTATTTTAAGCATGCGAATAGCAACACTATTTACTTAATGTTCCTGAATATTGTATTAAAATGACATTGCTTTATTGGATTCTTCTTAACGATCGATACATGCACTGCGTTTTGTAAAAATAGCTCTCATTACCGTAGTAAGACTTACCCTGTTATTCAGACTTGAGCGCAATAAATCTAGATAGACTTATTTAATAGACATGGACACAGCGAGATCATATTTGTTGAACTGATCTGCTCAAAACACTCCTTTTACATAAAATTACCTATTCCATTACCAATTAAACCAATATGGCATCGTATCCACTTGAAGCGAGTAGAGACCGGGAAAAAATTACAACTGTAGCTTCATTTTAGTGAGGTATTGTAAAGGCTTAAGCCCAATATGTACATGTTCTGCAACTCCTTCCCTTATTTTAAATTGTATCTGTGGCTGCGAGAGTTCTTGCTGGATGAATAGCAATTGGTGGCAGTGTGCCTTATAAAATATTGTCTGTCCAGATTATACCTAGACCAAGGAGATTATTAATAAAACTTAACCATTAACATAATTTATGATGACTGACTGCTATTTCATTTAAATTTGGAGCTTTGAGCTCACATTTTATCAATTTAAATGCAAGTGCTTAGATTTTTCGGACATTTAGAAAAACTTTAGTAAAACTTATTAATTAAACACGGAAATCTGCTATTTCATTTAAATTTGAGCTTTGAGCTCATATTTTATCAACTTAAATGCAAGTGCTTAGATTTTTCGGACATTTAGAAGAACTTTGGTATAACTTATTAATTAAACACGGAAATCTGCTATTTCATTTAAATTTGAGCTTTGAGCTCATATTTTATCAACTTAAATGCAAGTGCTTAGATTTTTCGGACATTTAGAAAAACTTTAGTAAAACTTATTAATTAAACACGGAAATCTGCTATTTCATTTAAATTTGAGCTTTGAGCTCATATTTTATCAACTTAAATGCAAGTGCTTAGATTTTTCGGACATTTAGAAGAACTTTGGTAAAACTTATTAATTAGACACGGACTTCTATCAATATTGCAAATGTATCCTCTTCCTGTCGTAATGTTTTCTGAATAATTTAGTTAAAGAACAGCATAACGTAGTGGATTGCTTAAACGCATCAACTGATACAAAAGTAAAATGTTGGACATAAGTTCACCTGTAGTGCTTGTTCATTAAAGCACGACTGAGTCGGAGTGACGAATCAGAGCTCAACCGCAACGAGCTTTCACCAACCGAGACACGTTAACTGATTAACAGGAGATCAGTTGGACAAAAGATACTTACCGGGGAATGAATTATCTTGGTATATAAATAGAACCGGAAGCATAAAGTAGAAGTTAGCATAAATGCATTTAAATGCGCTTCTTGTATTCTTAGCATATTTGCATATAAATTCCCTTATGTATACCTAGCATTACAGCAGTTGTAGATCTATCGCTGTATGCTTGACGAATTCCAGTGGAATCATACTACAGATAGTTGACATTGGACAAATTCTAGAGTGGATTAATCAAAGCACGTGTCTACCTGTGGAATGATCCTTTGGGCTGGGCTCTATTAACTATTCCAGTTTACTTTCAACGGAAAGCAACCATATTTTAATTAATCCAATGAATGAGGTAGATAAAATCAAATGCAAGTGTTGATAGTTTGAGATTTGATTAAACGGAATTATGGGTGTGGTGATTTTCCGAGGATTGAAGGTTAAAGAATGATGAGAAAGATAGTAGAGGGACTTTGAACTTTAATTCAATCCATTTCTTAACTCTCCTAGTGGTTTATCTTCTCGTCGTAAACTGCCTTGTAGTGAACAGCCTATCTCCATTTGGATTTCTATTCGCTTTGAGCAATAGGGCAGTTTTGTCTCAACTGTGTATTTCGTTATCAACAAAACTGACCAGATTTTGATGGACGAGATACCTTGTCATCGACAAACTTGATCAGATCTTGATGGCCCCTATATCTTGTCGAAACAACTTGGAGGGCTTAGGCTTGCTTTATATTTAATAGTTTAATTCATGAAAACCGATTTTCTAAATGTTAAACCAATAATACTTTTAATTTTGCAATGCAAAATATTGGAATTTTTTAATGTTACTATTACTTTTATTTGACAATAAAATCACCCACAACTTAGAAACAAGCCATTTTAGGTTTAAATCCGCAGGAAGACCGTTCTGAGATATGAGATACCCACGTGCAAATCGCCCCCTCTCCTCAAAAACGTTTCACTTTCTAACAGAACGCCCCTTCATCAAGTACGTGTTCGGAAAAAGAAATTGATGACCCAGTCTATTTTCTTCCGTTTCCTTGAATGTTGTAGCGTTAAATGAGCATCACGTTTAATGGTTTTCCCAACTGCTTTCAGACTGTTGACGAATACAGACGTGTTTTGCCTACAATATACAAGACATTGATTATATCTCAAAAAGCTCAGTTCATCATGAGTTTTTGCTAATTTGTTAGATATATAACCATTTTTAATAACGGGGATTTGAACCCCTTGGGTTCTCAAAAGATCCCTACTCTTGATGAATGCTATTTTAATATGTTACTGTAAATTAAGAACAAAATATGCAGATTCAAATGTATATTTTTTTACAATCAGAAAAAGCGCATACAAGTATGAAATGAATAATATCGGAGAATTTACTGCATGTTTATATAAAGTTGGAGGTAGCGGTTGTGTGTTTTTCGGTGAATTTTTTTTTTTCGGATGAAGAGCAAATGCATGTTGCGCACATTGTTTAGGAACTGCCTTGAACAGTCGCCTCTTAATTTTCTACTGTGTTATTCGTAACTTCACTTAGTCTAGACACATTAGATCAAGTTCGTGCTTTGACACACCTTCATAAAGTTCAAGACCAGCAAAGTATTTAAATACAAATCCTCTCTGGACAGTCCCAGACAAGAAAGGAGGTTAATTTGAAAAAGTAATATTTTTTAAATTGGTTTTTATTAGGGCATGAGTACAAGCATGGATCATAGAGATTAAAACATCAGAACTATTATGTGGGCTACCTCCCATAAATCAATTTTAAATTAGCAAGACACCTTGAAAACAAATTTTGAAATTACTCTTTTTGAACGATTAATCTTACCAAGTTCTGATTTTGGTATTTCTTCCAATTGGTATGGGTTTAAATTAAAAACAATATGCTCCCCCAAGTACTGATTAACGAATTATCAATCCAAAGAACACAATTCTAGAGTTTGACAATCTACCTCTTGCTTCTATTTGATTATGTAATAACTCATAACTTGCAAACATCACTTTTTACGTTTATAACCACCTTCTAATTTTCTAATTTGCCCAACCAACCAAACATCTAATTTTCAACTGCATTCGCCTAGTTAGAGAATGCGCACTAGCATAGATGACTATTACTAAAGCAACTTGACTGTAGTTGTCATTGAGACATTGAGCTATCTCTATATAGCTATAAATCATGACAAAAAAAAACTGAAAACAGCATCTTACCAAAGTCAAATTTGGATTTGATTTCCCATGGTAATGAAATGAAATTAAATATCTGATATACTCCCCAAGAATGAATTCACAAATCATCATACCAAAGAACATAATGTTAAAGTTCGCCGATGTACCACGTACTGCATCAGTACTATAGTACGTATTATTCTACATTGACCTATTTCAATTTAGCAAGACATCTTGGCGAAAACGGACATCTTCTGAAATGTTTTTTAAACAACATCTTACCAAATTCAAATTTGGGTCTGACTTCCCACAGGTGCGGAATTAAATTAAAAACCTTCTATGCTTCCTCAAGCAGGGATATATTAACAATCTCCTCAAGAACATATTAGCAAAATTCATATACATTCCACGATACCCTTAATTATGTATACTATCCAACATTAGATTTTGTAAACAGATGCAACTATGAGGTCAAGTCCATGGGAATCTGAAAGTAAAGCTGACTTCAACTTCAACCACCGGCCGCACCAAGAGAACGTTTCCATTCATATCTGTTTTTTAATTACTCATTTGATGAACTCACCATTCACAGGTCAGTTCCGTTGACTTTGAATGAGGTCTTTTAAACACCGTTGAAGGCGTAACATACGTTCTGTTAACATTCGAACACGAGATATTTCATTAATCTCAGAGGTGTGCCTTGATTGAGGTGGAGTTGATACCTATTGCATACCACTTCCTCACACCTTCACACGGAGTAAAGCACCTCGTTCGATTCACTTCCTTGGGAACGTTAAAAACTAGGTCGAAATAAAAGAGTTCATGTTGCGAGGATTTAAAACAAGTGCAACAATGAAAAGAGTATGTACGGAAAGCGTCGAACCCATTGTACTTTCTCCGTTTTGACCTTCGTGTTGAGGCAGTGTTAGTCTGGAACAAAAAGTCTTGGTTAATCTTGAGTATGTTTTTCTTAAGAAAACCAAATCCACTCTGTTCGAGGTCAGGAAATTCGAGAGAAAGTGAGTTAAATCAGACAATGCATGCGATCGAAATAGTTGATAGGTAAAATTCTTGTTTTTTTTAATTTTGAAAGCTTAGGAAATAGTGAATAAGTAAAACAATTGTACTCTATTATTTTTGGTTCTAGCTGATGATTTTGAAATAAAATAAAATAGATTGAATAATTTCATTTTGAATGTGGATTGTTTGTTCATGGCTGTCTTTAATACATCAAATCAATGTAGTATGTAGATTATAACCAGCATCAATGTATCGCATTGGGTTTGGGGTCAATTTTCTATATACAGAATTCTGTTATAGAACAAGGAAAATATTAAATGCTAAATATTTTAAAAGTCTATTGACGATTCAAAATGAATCAAACTGAAATTACTAAACTAATAAGACAGACAGATTGTTTATATATGAATAATGTAGGGGAGAACTTTTCCAAATGTTGAAATGACTTTATATATGAGCTTTATCTCAAAATAAAAGAAATCTAACCGAATTCTGAAATCTCCTTGCAATGAATTTCAATTTTGTATTTAAAATAAAACTAGTGTAACATCAAAAAGAAGCATTCATTTGGGAATATGGTCTAATTAGTGATGATTTTTCCTTATGAACTGTTAATTCAAATACTTGAATATCTTAAGAACTATTATATACATTATATCCTAAAACTATTATATACATTATATCCTATAACTGTTATATACATTATATCCCATAACTATTATATGCATTATATCCTGTAACTATTATATACATTATATCCTATAACTATTATATACATTATTTCCTATAACTATTATATACACATTATATCCTATAACTATTATATATATTTGTAAGACTATTATTGGAGTATTTTTATCATTAGTGTCTTATATGACTTAATATTTCAATTATGAAAACTTCTCCGTATAAGGAAAAAAACATTAAAAATAATGTTTTTGATCATCGTAGGTCTATACGGAAAAGAAAATTAGAATAAACAGGTTCTTATAGCACTGGCTTAGAGCAAAAACTCATAAACTGACTTTTTTCTGAAGTGCTTTTTTGGACACTAAATACTTGCTTTCATGATAATTTGAAACACATTGTCATTGTCATAATCTGATTAAAAAATATAACGCATTAAAAATGCTTATAATTTTTTACTGTCGAAATAAAATCTTTTGTTCGTCTTTAAACGTCTCTACTACAAAATTCACAAGTCAATGTCAGTCAAGAATTTCTGCTCTTTGCCACAATATGTGTATGGTAAACATTTTCCTATATATGTAGACTTTCAAGCAACTTTCTAAGAGACGGAACTAACTGTTGGTTTCATTCTTTTTGCAGGCTTTTGGTGCGGTTATCATTAGTGATATGCGCCTGTAAGTTGACCGTCGGTCAAGGGGTGATCACGCCTAGGTATGCCATCCTTCAGAGGACGCATTACGAATGGCTGCCGCAAATCTCAGAGTATGATATGGACCAGGCGTTTGTGGTCGCCGACCATGTGATCAAAGCGAAGCGAACGCACGAGGAAAAGATTTTCAAAGGAGGTAAGTGCAAAACAGAGCCGCTTCACTTGATATTGCATTTAAAGTACTTTCCTATGCATTAGCCTAATTTAACATTTCAAAAAAATATCTGATATTTTGTTGAGACGGTTGGAGTCTATTAGAACAGGACGATCAAAGAGTCTCACAATTCAACATGTACACAGCAGTAGATAATAGTAAAAAAATCACAAAATGTTTTTTTTTTTTTAACAGAATACCATAATCTCACTGGTCTAGTTCCAAGCTGTTGTAGTAATTTAAATTATTTACCAGCGGATAAGAAAAAATAAATAATTATTATTTGTTTTATTATTAACTTGTTGATCATTTAGCTATTATAAGTAAAACTTAAAGGTAATATATTGAAATTACAGAATAATTTTTATTTATAAAATAGATTTCTTATCACACAGCCATAAAAAATGTTATATATTGGGATATTTTTATTTACTAATTCATTTATTATTTCATTATACATACCAGATTGTGTATCTTCTATATTAGTAAAAATTCACATTGTAAAATATTGATTTAAAATAAAAAACATGGAATTTTTATGAGAAAATTATAATATGTCATATATACTTTAAGAAATGTTATGTCATTTTTTGTCTGCGTATAAGTTTAAAATAGAGTATAATGTGGGAACAAAAACCTGTAAAGTGTATAAGTGTAAAGTGCAAGTCATGATAATATTTACTCAAACTTCAGGAAGGATCATGAAACCTGGACAATATCCTTCTTCTGCGAGACATCAACATCTCCTGGCGCCCAATCCCAAGGCTTCAAAGATGGAGCGTGCAACGGAAAAGTTCGAAGAAGCAACAAATGTTATAAGAGACATGTAAGATTCCTATTACTTTAGTACACGGATCTTATTACAATGTAATTAATTAAGGTTTCTATATAAAATGTTTTAAAATTGATATTTTCTAATCATATTTCATGTTTAGATAAATAGTGCGATGATTAATTATCATTTTAATGAAAATGTTGCAAATCTTGACTGATGTAATACTGAATGTAATAAGTTACGATTCTAATAATCTCTCTTGGCTCTCTAATTGTTTTGACAGCCTTGACCTTCTCAATGATTATTTGTAATTTATTCGTAATAGTTCTCCAGTTCTTAGTTTTGAAAATACCTAAGTACAGTCAATACATGAGCAAATGTTTTAGTCTTCCTCGAAATCTCACTCCAACTGGCTTGGCCAGAAATGTTTTTTGCACACCTTTAAAGGGGCATTGATTGATATTCTCAGCCCAACGCATTCTCTGTATTTTTATATTATTTTAAAATATATGGTTCTTTTTCTAGATGCTATATATATCATAAAATCAAACCTTTTTTAACACACTCCATTGGTCTGTATGCTACCATATATTCTTTCTAGAACCTTCGTCTCGAAAGATCTGCATTACGGTTCCAAAAAATCATCATCTTTCAAGTCATTAATTTATTTAAAATTAAAACATAAGCACCGCTAAGATAGGCAAAACACTTTTGGGGATTGTGTTTGGATGACGTATTTTGGCATTAACAAAACTGACCAGATTGTAACGAACGAGGTATCTCGTTTTTAGAAGAAAACGGAGTAGATCTGGATCTAGTCATCTTCCAAAAATCGGCAGTATCTTGGCGACGAAATATCTCGACACTCTCCACTTGGCTTCTCGATACCTCTGTACACTATTGTTGAATTTCTTAAGTGCAGTGCACTATCAAAGTGTTGAATCGTCATAGGTTGTATACTATTACATAAAATACAGTCTGGTGAGTCAGCAATATTAAAATAAAATAAGTGTACACGCATACAATCATGCCCAGTCAGAAAACGAAACTTGGCAACTGAAACCTTTCTTGGAGAGTCTGGGATGCCTTCTCTGGAGAACAGAAAGAATTCCAAAGTTTTTACCCTGGCAACATTGATAAGTGTTTTTTTTAGACGGTGTTTGGACAACTCTTTAATCCAAAGTTTTAAAGCGTGAATCACAACATAGATTTCTGAAAATTTAAGTAAACCGTTGTTAAACTTGTACATGTTTGTAGCAATGAAATAACAATTTTATAGTACTTCAGTTAAAGAAAAAGTATGCTAGAGAAATTAAATCAACAGTTGTTGTGCTTATCCGGAGCAGTGTACAAAATTCATTCAAAATTTTGACTATTTTTTATAAATTTGAATAACTGTTTCTAGAATTCTATATAAAATTATACATTATTTATAAATATACGTTGAGTAGAAGTATCTTAAATAATTTTTTGAAAAATGCCTGTAAGTACCTGAAGTATGGTCAATGTCATTATTTAAACTTCAATAGCTCAAAATACGTATTTTTTTGAAAAAAGGAACATTTCTTCAAAGTCTATTCAAGCAAATCTGAGGAAAATTTGTTTACAAGTGTAACACACCCTATAACATATTTTAACGCATACCTTTTTTTCTAACTGCTCAGAAAACTACATTTTAACTGTTGAAAAGAATAAAAATTGGTCATTTTAAAAAAGTAAAGTATGAGTCGAAGAAAAATTATCTAAAAATTCCAAGTTTAAAGTTTTTTTTTTTTTTAATTTTTGTGTTAAAGTGTTTAAAAGTGTCGTCATAACATGTATTAAAAAATTAACACGAAACTCTACCTATTCCAAGACTTATTAACTATGAAGAAAAACCTAAGTTTTATTGAGAGTTTAAAAAATAATACCATAACACTCATTTGGTTTTGAATTACTACAGGTTCAGCCTGACCAAGGAGCAAGTTACTCTGGCTCTCCCCCATGAGGAACTGAAAGGCCGAGAGGCTATCAGGGCTGCCGAAGAATGTCACTCTCACTTCAGCTCTGGTTCCTGCATGGACTCCAAGTACAGATCCATGGACGGAAGCTGCAACAACCTCTACAACCCCACCTGGGGTAAGGCACAGACTTGCCTGCAGAGGTTGCTGCCACCTGACTATGCTGACGGTAAGAAGCCTTTTCCCATAAAATATATCTAAGTATTTCAAGGACATTGTACTAAAAAACGTTTTTCAACTTTTTTTTATGGGTGAGGACCTTGTATGTATTTGGCATATAACAAAAATTTAGTATGTTTAACTTTTTAAGTTGTGCTGATACCCCTTATGCGTCGTAGATTTCTCCCTTACCACCAGAATAACAAATGATAGAATATTTATTTACCTTAAGAGAAGACAAAGAAGGAATATTTATAGAAGAATAACAATGAATGAATATTTATTACCATTTATTATTTTACCTTTTTTACCTTACCCTCTGAGGGGTTCTCACATATAATTCCACCTTAAAACCTACAGTTTTCCAATCGATTTTGATCTTCACTGTATTTCCACGCTCTTTACGTATTTTATCTATGTACCATATATAGCAGGACTCGGATCAGGACTATGCAAAATAATAATATAAATTTCAACCTCTACTGTACGAAAGCTTTTTGAATTTCAATGTCAATATTCGTTTCACGCATATTTAATTTCTTTATTCTGAATGATGTGGCTTAATAAAGTTTCAATGTGAAGTTCAAGTTTAAAAAAAAAACATAAAACTATGTACCACCCTTTTTTGGTCTTACTCTTCAAATGGTATGGTCACTCAATACCTTTATCAACATGTAGCGGTGGTTTACTTTTAAGAATGTAACAGGAACTTATTCGAATATAATTTTTAATATTCTTAAGTACGTTTTATCATGGCTGAAAAGTACTAGAAGTCATGGATATCGTTAATTTCATTTACGAGTGGTTTTATTCGGTAACAGTTAAAATATTTATCCCTTTTAAAGCATGTAATTGCCGAGGTGTCTCTAACATTCAGATAGTGATGTGTTTTCTTTTATGCTTTATTAAGTTTTCTCAATGTGTAAATACAAACCACTGAGTTGAATTAACTTTTAAAATAATCTTTCATAAATTAAATACCTAAGTTTTTCTTTTGAAATTTCAGGTATTTCTGTCCCACGAATGTCGAAGGCTGGAAAACCTCTACCGCCTCCTCGAGTGATTTCTCTCTACATTCATCGCCACATGGATCGTCCTGCTCACGATCACACTCACTTGCTGATGGCTTTCGGCCAATTCGTCGATCACGATATCACGCTTACTCCTATAACTGGTATGCCGATCGGTACGTGATACGCCATGCCATGGCGATGTTTAGCTTTCTTCGAACTTCGACTTCCGTGATGAATGCATTTTAAACGCAGTGGTGCTGCCATCTGTTGGTTAAATATGAACTAACAGAATATGGGTTATTGAATCCATTTGGGCGAGAATAATTAGTCATTACAGGACAGTGGTGCTGCCATCTGTTGGTAGAATCCACACTAGCGCAAAATTAGTTCCAAATGGTGCATTTAATAGAGGGGATAATTTAAGCACAGGTCCAGGAGATAAATTAAATTTTCCCTTAGGTTGTGTGAATTGTACATTTCCCAAACGTTAAGCGTTAACTATCCATTTACAAAACACCATTTTTCTTGTCAATCAGTAATGGTGCTGCCATCTAGATTAACCATATACATTCAATAGCTAAAAAATCTTACAACTGTCACTATAATCACCAAACTTCTATTTGAGACATCATAAGAAGAAATTCAAGTATCTTATTTAAAGAATTATGTACATAACGAATCAAAGACTTTATTAATCAGTTTGTTTCTTTAACCCATTGACGTAACAATGCTAAGAAACATTATTTCGAAGAAAAAAATATAGACGAAGATTTGTCACTAAAAATAAATAAAATTTGAACATTACAGAATTAACTCTTTCTATTTTCAAACGGTAGATAGGCCACACGCCCCATCACCTAAATAGAGCACTTGTTGCATTTGTAATATAAAATGAGAAAATGTTTATAACTACATGAAAGCGGGAATAATACAACTGGAAAAGATACCATTAAGTATAAGAACACATTAGTACAAACATTTATATGGTATAATATAAAAATTATGTTTAACAACTAAATTTTCTTAACTAAATGAACGCTTCTTTTTTTAAATAGTATTTACGAACCTTGAAACATTCAAGCACCATATGTTTATAATTCATTATATCAGTCTATCGACCAGCAGTAAGCAGTTTGGAGAGAAAGAGTTCATAAATGCTTATAAATTAAAATCATAAAAGATGGGAAATCAGATGTCCCATTTCCCCTGAAATAGCTAATGGAAAAGGCATGGAGACATTGAAAAATTATACAAAAAACTGTAATACTATTTTACTGCTCGTGGTTCCATCTAGAAAGAAATATTCAAACTAGCTGATAGAACTATATTATAGGCATACACTAATAACATACTTCATTACCCTAATACAAAATTCCATGTAGTTATGATCAATTAAAAATAAGGTTTAGGAAAACCAAGCTATAATTTTTACATAAAATGCGTTTTTTATTTAAAGTTTTCACGAGAAAATTAAACTTTTAAACTTAAACTGTGACATGAATAGGCTTTAGATAATAAAACATTCTATTTATTTGGGAATCCATAACATCAAAGGCCATAAATACTAATGCAATGAAATATATTTTAAATTTATTTCTTTTGTACCATAGAAACACATGCATTCCAACAGAATAGCTAAACATCGAAATGGTAAGTCCAAGTTAAATAACAAGCACTAACAGCAAATAACATTCTTCAGGTAAGAATAATAAATCACACCATAACACATTAATCCAGTAAATCATAACACATTAATCCAGTAAACCATAACACATTAATCCAGTAAACCATATCGTTATCTTCACTCAGGAAACTTTAAAGGAAAATTGATAACCCCAAGTAAAATTCTAACACTAACTTCATAAATCGATCTAATACCTTATATTGCTCCAGCGAATTTAGAAATTCCTTACTAATTCACTACTTTAAATATGTCGTATAACAGCACATGCTTTTAATATATTTTTTGCACTTTATCCAACTAACTTTTGTTTTATTTAGCAGCTTTCAACATTAATGAATGTATTTATTATGTATAACTAATCTGAGTTTGAATGTATAACACTAGTATTAACCGTTTGATTGAAAGTTAATCTATAACACTTCTTGTTTGTATTTGTTATTTTATTTCGTGTTATAAAGTTGATAAATTGTTTTAAAGGTACAATTGTCTATGAAATCATCATTGCTATTATTTTTATAATCTTAGTACACAGTAGGCATTACTACTACACTAATAAAGATATTCACCATCCACTTATTGATATTAATAATAGCTCTTACTTCAAAAAATGTGTAAAAGGTATTTAATTTATATTTATTTAATTAAACAATACAAATTTTCACATATTTAGTTTATTTATATACGTATAAGCATATTGAAAAATAATGTGATGAATTAAGTGACTAATTATACGCTATGCGTATGAGAGTAATTATATGTGTAAATTAACCGTTTGATTAAATACGAGTATAACGTTTATGAGTTACAGTAATTTATTTACGATACCTTAAATAGCAAACATATTGTTTTAGACTAATAAATTCTAGTATCATCCGTATCCGGTTTAAATAATTTATCGAAAAAATATGTCGAAAGTTTAAAACATTTACTAATATATTTTTCTTTTCCTTTTTTTTTCCTTTTTTAAACATTTTCAGGTGGTCCTCAAATGATCTCGTGCTGTCCTCACAATAACGACACTCACCCTCAATGCTTCCCAGTGTTACTACCTCAAGACGATCCCTTCTATTCCAAATACGATCAGGACTGTTTGAACTTCGTCCGATCGGCACCTTGTCCACTCTGTACACTAGGTAAATATATCGATTGATTAACTCTTAACTGTGCTAATGAAATGTTACACAATTATGGTTTCCTTGTGTACCACATTTTTAAAACTGTGCCCTGTACACTAGGTAAATATGTCGATAGATTAACTCTTAACTGTGCTAATGAAATGTTACACATTCGTGGTTCTCTTGTGCACCACATTTTTAAAACTGTGTCCTGTACACGAGGTAAATATGTCGATAGATTAACTCTTAACTGTGCTAATGAAATGTTACACATTCGTGGTTCTCTTGTGCACCACATTTTTTAAACTGTGCCCTGTACACGAGGTAAATATGTCGATAGATTAACTCTTAACTGTGCTAATGAAATGTTACACATTCGTGGTTCTCTTGTGCACCACATTTTAAAACTGTACCCTGTACACGAGGTAAATATGTCGATAGATCAACTCTTAACTCTGCTAATGAAATGTTACACATTCGTGGTTCCCTTGTGTACCACATTTTTAAAACTGTGCCCTGTACACTAGGTAAATATGTCGATAGATCAACTCTTAACTGTGCTAATGAAATGTTACGCATTCATAGTTTTCCTTGTGTATCACATTTTTAAAACAATTTTTTTTAATTATTCAAATCGGTTAATTAGATTGTGTGTGCATTTGTTGTTAGTACTCCACACAATTATTACAATTATTCCAATTGTAAATTGTGTTTGTTAACATATTTCATTGCATAACGTATTTAATTGTTCAGAATATGTATGTTTTTCAAAATCTCAATTTTTCAAGCTTTTTTTAACGCAATAATTATATTTAGAACATCTATTGTAGATTTGTGTGACAAGTCTTATGATAGGGTGGACTGCTTAAACTCCTTATTATGGTTATATATGGAACGGAAAGATAGGGTTACTTTCATATTATTGGGGTATAATAGGGTGTTTTTTTTAGAGGTATACACGGGATGATATATTTAGTTTATTCCTCATTTACACTGAGGAGGTGGTGGCTCAAAGTGCTAATACATACATATGTCTGCATTATACCCTTACCAATTGAATTAGATAATTTCTTTTTTTCAATCGGTTCTCTCATTAAAATTCATTCGTTATGAATGACATATTTCTCCATTCACACTAATTAATAAGAATCAAGCCTTTGTTATAATCGTGAAAAAGAAATACAATGAGTTGAATGATTACAAATTATATTAGAAACAGCTGCACCGTCATGTAAGAATTTGACGGACAGCTGGTTTAAAATTAAACTATTTATTTACATAAATTAAATATTTACAAGAAAATTTAAAAAGATAATTAAGGGCACAGCCATCGACAACCGAATCCTGCCTGAAGCCAAAGTAACAAATGGCAAAACAGAGACGTCTGTCTCTCGTCGAATCTCGAGTCCGAATTCCTCCTAAAATCCACGTTCGCTTCGCAGAACCGCCGCTGACAACGAGAGGGGGGTGAATTCCGAGCCCTCTAGAGATGTTTATGTCCTCTCCAGAACAGAAACACCCCCACAGAAAACTTGATCCCAGACATGGGATTAGGGAACCGACGGAAACTCCAGCTGTGTATGGATCAAATGGAACGCCGGGCCGCCGACGAGCCGCACGTGCAAAGTCTGAAGTTGTTTTTACATTTCGAAACAGTCCAGCGTCCACGTGTTAGGGAAAAGGGTCGGCTAGTACCATATGGTACACAGCTATTATTCATTTATGAACTAGTGGATCCAACAAATTTATTTTAATAGATTTTTCTGAAATTCTATTTTTAGATAGAAAACATAATCTAAAGAGAAATTAGAGACTGTAAACGATTTCCATTGAGAAACAGAAATCATTTACTTTAGATCTCACCATCCCAAGTTCATTCCATTCACGCAAATATCAAGCAAATGTTTTTCCCACTGTAAATAAATGAATGCAGTTTTTTAATCTTGCTAGCTCAATTAATCAAATCTTTATTCCTGTAGGACCACGACAACAAATGGATCAGCTAACAGCTTTTGTGGATGCTTCAACCGTCTACGGAAATACCGATAATGAGACAGAAGCCTTGAGATCCTTTAGAGATGGTAAGAATTCATATTAATTTCCTAATGAAAGGCTGCTAACTTTATTGTAATATGCATCAGTGCAATACACATTGTAGCAAATTAACAATTTTATGTTTTGGTATGAGGGTTAGCTTACAGCTCATTACATTCATCATAAATAACAATAAGTCAAAGAAACTGGTCTTAAAAGTTTTATTGCAGTTTAGTTTCCATCCTTACACATTCATTAAATGCTGATGTATGCTGCATGAAACAATCAGAATGGTATAGATTTGTGAAATTTTAATTTGAATTCTGTTATACTAATTAAATTAGATAATGTACCTGGACCGTGTCAATAAAAGCCCTCCTAAATAATGTCGATTTATTGTAGACAAAATAACAAAATTTCAAGCCTAACAAAAGGCATAGAAAATAAAGTAAAGATATCCAGGTTAAGTACTTTCTCACGAGATCTTAAAAATAAATAATAAGATAGAAATATTTAATAAATCTATGCACCTATTGAGAGACACATTTTGATAGTAGTCGACCAATCAGTTTAGTGTTCGGGGCTCCAGCCTCTAGATCGAAAAGTTCCTTGTTAGAAACCATAGTAAGGTATGGATGTTTGTCCGTCTGGTATAAATGTAGAACCTCTCTTTAAACGGGTTTTACCTCGAAAATGTGCTTTATGTGCAACCTGGATCCACCCCCCCCCCATATTGTATCAGGATAACGATGTAGTCCACAAATCTACCCTTGTAGTAATGTTAATAGATGAAAAATGTTCCACTCGCAGGGCAATTAGAAGAAAAATGGAATTCAAAAGTAACTCGTACATTTATGATCTCCATTATGTAGATGACACGAATACTTGAATCGATTGTAAATTATAATCAATCCTCTTGATCCGTTAAGTGCTTAAACGCTGATGGTATAGTTTTTAAGACCCATGTTTAAGATTTTAAATCTCCTCTTATTAGTTGAGATAAAATTACTTTTTATATGAATTTTATACAAATAAACTAATGTACCTTGTTATTTTTACAGGTAAATTGATTGTAACCAAAGTACCTCACACTGGAGATCTTCTGCCACAGACAGATGATGCTAAGAAAGATCAGTGTAGTGTTCCTCAAAGGAATTTATTCTGTTTCAGAGCAGGTATGAAATACTGTACTTTCTTTCACTTCTCTGTTCTCTATATCTGATGCAATTATGATAATAAAATAGTAATATGTAATGGTAATATTCACTTGATACTAATAATATATCGTCATGCTAATCAGCAAAACTCGTAACTGCTATACGTTATAGGTATACAAAAGAATTACGATTTATGGTAATTAGCATGGCGCGATATACGTTGCCATTATAACTATCTTCTACCAATTTATGGAACTATTTAGTTACTTTTTTTACTGAAAAGAGAATCAATTAATGATTTCATGAGGTAGTTATGAGAATTGACGTATAGGAATATTTTATGAATGTGCTGAAATTTGTACAAGTTTTCGATGTAATAAACGTGTAATACATTATATTATTAGTATCGAGAATACCAGAACTCTTAATATTAATTTTATAACTGTAGTATGGATTTTAAAGTACAAGTAATACGAAGTAATTCTATGTAATATTGAGTTAATTTCAATTTTAAGTACATATTTCAATATTAGATTGTTGTTTTTATGAGATATGAAAATTTTATGGATAGAAATATTTTACAAATTTTTTTTTCTGGAGTTTATGCAACATAACATAATTATTTTTCCAAACCAAGTAACTGGTCGTTGATTTTGAGAAATGAAAGCAATTTTATAAAGGGAATATTTTACGAATATTCCCGAAATTCATACACGTAATACATGAAATAAACGGATAGTACGGTTATGTCTGTAACATAAGAACTTGTAATAACACTTTATGAGGCTATATATGTGGAGCTTATTTCAATTCTAATTAGTATATGAACAAAAATGTCTCGGCTTATTTATTGTTTTTGAGTTATGAATGGGAGTATTCTACAATGACCATGAAGCTTATATACTTATAGGATTATTGCTATAAATTTCATAAAAAAAGTAATACGGAGTCATAAGACACACACAAATTCTCCCAGTTATAGTTATTTTAAAAAACATGCCTCAGATGATTGGTTTTATGATGTAAAATGAACATTTTATGACTTTGGATATTTTACGAATACCCTCATATTTTTCTGCAGGTGACGCTAGAGTAAATCAACATCCCGCACTTACTTCTCTGCATACCATTTGGATGAGGCAACATAATCGGGTAGCTGAAGGACTCAAACACGTAAACCCGCACTGGGACGATGAAACTATCTTCTGGGAAACAAGGTTTGTTGTGGCCATGGCGGCTTTGATAAGAATTGATTACTATTCGCACTCTTCTTAAATATGCATAAATACATGCATTCGTATATTTTATCTGGATTTTGAATATGCTCGAAGTAGCATTCTGTGTTCAGAGAGCATTCCTTTTTTAACGCATATGTGTAGAAAAATGTCACTAACTTTTCAACTAGTATTTATGACTCACTATAAGTATTCAGTGGACACATTTATATATTGACAAAGAGAGGAATTCTCCCGCGAAATGTTACTTCTTCAAAGTATTAGGTAGATAGTTGAGTCAGCGTCAGCGCGGAGAAACACAACGGGTTAATTGCGAGGTTCCGAGATCAATCCCGAAGTGAAAGATTCGAGAACAATACCCTGCAAATTTTTATAAGTGACGAGGTTGACACCTGTGCTGACACTCCACTCCAAACTTCTTGTCGACATGAGGGCATTTGAGGCCACGACAGACTTAACATACACCTGCTCCCATGTACAATGGATCGAGTTTTGATATCGCAACTCTATTATGTGCTATACCGCTACCCTGCCAAACGGGCTACCGGTCCTTTTAAATGCATTAGGATTAGTGTTAATGTGTCCAGAGGAAAATGTCATATCTATCCATAGACAAAGTAGGGAGGAATATTGCTCTCTCAGAAAGTTAATTCTGAAAAACTTTAGGATTAGTTTATGTGTCTATAGGAAAGCGTCTTATCTATATATTGTTGGGAGGAATGTTGTTCATAAATACTTTAGGATTAGTGTACGTGTTCATAAAAAAAATGTTTCATCGATTTATTGACAGCAATTTGATGACATTCATCGAAAAATGTCATTCTCCTAGAAGGCTATTTCTTAAAAACTTTAGGATTAATCTGTGGATCCATAAGAAAATGTTTTATCCATTCATTGACAAAATATGAATGAATATTGTTCTCTTAGAAGGTCATTCCTTAAAAACTTTAGGATTAGTGTATGTGTCTAAGGTAAAATAATTATCTATTTATTTCTCAGGAGAATCATCGGAGCCCAAATTCAAATGGTTGTCTTCGGTGAATACCTCCCAGTCGTCCTGGGCTCTCATTACATGGACTTCTACAGCCTGTGGGTTCTGGAAAGCGGCTTCACTCAATACAACTCCAAAATGGAACCCACCATGATCAATGAGTTCTCTACAGCCGCCTACAGGTACGGGCATTCCCTGATTGACGGACTCTTCAGCGAAATCCAAGAACACTCGGGGCACATCTCTGGTATCATGTTGAGGAACTACTTCTTCTTCCCCTTCGAGCTCTACGATGGACAGTTGGACCCACTCATGAAGGGTCTCACACTCCAGCCCTCACAGAAATTCGATCCTTATTTGGTTCCTGACGTCAGAAACTTCCTGTACAGGTATACTTGAAATCAGATCTTTACACAGCAAATACATTTTATCTTATTAAAAACCTTTAAAACATATTTCTACACAACCTTTCTCATGTAAAACATTACTTTTACAGACGACGTGGAAATGCCACTGGTTTAGATTTAGCTGCTTTCAACATCCAAAGAGGTCGAGACCATGGCATCCAGGGGTACACTAGCTACATCCAATATTGTTTTGGAGTCGAGGTCAAGTCTTTCGATGATTTGGATAGGTTTATGACACCCGAAAGGAGGAAGAAACTTCAAGATATCTACCAGTAAGACAAAATAAAATTATTTCAAAAGTTATCTTTCGCATACGTAATGTGCGTAGACTTAAATAACTATTTACCCTTTTTAGAAGCTATTGTTTCTTAGCATATCTGTCTTAAAACTGCAGTTAAACTTCAGTTTTATGGGAATGAGATATTATTACACGCTATTATTTATAATATCTATCTTAAAATAATTTTAATATCAATAATTGTGTTGAACTTCAGTTATGAAAAGGAGATAGTAAAGATATGATGCCATATTACATTATCATTAGTTATTCATGTTAAAATAATTCGTAATATAACCAAGTACATGGCCACTACGTTTTCTCCTGAGCACCTCCTTTCATGTATTCTGTCTTAAATAATAACAATCTAAGGACGAGATATCATAAGCATGCTGCCATATATTTAAATTATTCATGATAAAATAATTTATATACAGTCACTAGCTTCTCTCCTGAGCACTTTTCTTGTATTTTAGTCGTTTGAAAGGATATTTAAAAGGTATTTTTTGAACCTGGTCTAGCTATAGTAGTAAATTTACATCTCTTATTTATTATTATCTTAAAATAAACCTCTTGTTTTGTAAGTTTAGATATAATCTTATATTTTATGAAATATATTAAAGAATTAACTTTAAAAGAGAACTGCAGAAATGACTATAAAATACATGAAACTCTCATGAAAATTAATTCAAGTACAAAAATATGAATGCTTTATATTTCATTTTCCCTTATAAATTTCGTAGACATATATCAGATTTAGAACTTTA
The DNA here is from genome assembly GCA_947359465.1 of Metellina segmentata. Classification (NCBI taxonomy): domain Eukaryota; kingdom Metazoa; phylum Arthropoda; class Arachnida; order Araneae; family Tetragnathidae; genus Metellina; species Metellina segmentata. The sequence goes on from OX375879.1 coordinate 94,440,624, forward strand.
GAAAGTGAGATACAAGTCTATAAGATAAGCAGCAATCGAGAGATATTTGGTATTATACAATCACACAAATAATACACGTAATAGATAATTCTTTAAATTGTACTTTAACTAATTGCAATATGCTTGTAACAGGTTTATTAGGTTATCTAATATTTATTCCATTACAAAATCTAACATGACGTAATTATGTTTTTATTTTGTACATAAAAATTATTATTTTTTAAATCGAGAATTAAAAAAAAAAACGTCTCACGCATAAATGATTTCGTTACAGTTAGTTCCATTTGCTTGTTTCACATGATAAAGACAAAATAAATTTTTATACTAATTAGAATTTCTTCACAAGTAACTTAATGAGGTTGTCAAAGTGACCGGTGAGATACTTTAATGAATGCATTACTTTTTTTTTTCATTGACTTCATAGTTTTCTTTTGCTTTTATCCTGCCCTAGGTTTCAACTAATATTTCTGTCTGATTTCCTAATTTTCCTTCCTTCTCTAGATCCGTTCATGACATCGATCTATACACTGGTGGTACCTCGGAGAGCATTGTTCCAGATGGTGTAGTCGGTCCAACCTTCGCTTGCATCATTGGCATCCAGTTCTACCATCTTAAATTTGGAGACAGATACTACTTTGAACATCACGGTGAAACAGGTTCATTCACGCATGGTAGGTTACGCCATACTTCAATTCTAATCTTTAGCTTTCATAGCTACATCCTTAAAAGGTGCTGAAATGCTACAATCATGCTCAAAGATGCTAATAGATAGAATCGAGTCTCATACATATTGGAAATGATAGTATGGACCATTAGGTGTTATTACTCGTAGACATATTAATGTAAGTAGTGTCGTAGGCATATATTGTAAGGTTCAATTAATACTTAGGGGTCGATACTCCTGGTGTCTCAAGTCTCTCTCTTCCAAGGAAGGCACTTTTGACACAACCTTCTCGTTCGATAATTTTATTGCTATTAACGATACGCAACTATTACATAACAGGGCGGCGTTTATAGGCAACGCCATCTACATTTATAACTTGAAGCAATACTTAGGCAACTAAAATGTAAAGTAATTGAGATCCTAATTTAACAATACAACCTATTTATGAAATTAACAATTCATAATATAGTAGACTGACTTGTCAACCTGCGTAATGATTGATACAGAGGTATTGACGTCTTTAAAGGCTTAGTTGGTTCTTACAGTCTGTTGATCTGAATAAAATTAATTTTTAACGAAATCCATAAACTTCACGCCATCAGAAGGCTTGGGGTTTGTATCGTGTTCAGGACAGAACTTCATATCTCAGTAGGGGCTATTACTTAAAGCCATTTAAATGTCTGGTTCATGAACACATAGGAAGATTAATTGTAAACCAACTGTATTCCAAATTTAACATTAGAATTTCTTATAAATTTTAAAACTTACAAATATAATAACTTGGCAAGCCTACTATCGTCTTGTCACAAATAGAAATCCTAAAGTGCAGGACAAGGCATCCTGATCATCTCATATCGCCGCAATAGGTATTACATACATTAACTTTCACCTAACGACTTTAATGTTATGCATTTTCCAACTTGCATTGATCATTGCTGAAAGTATCAAGTTAACTATTTGTATAGTCAGAACTCTTCCACCACGTACTTTACAGTGATATTCCATGCTTTGATCCTGAACAATGCAGCTTTGGTATTGAGAAAATTTCAACGAACTAACAACATACACTTTGATCGATGTTTTAAAATTTTCTTAACTTAAATGTTCACTTATGTGAATATGCATGCTTGTGGGTGAATATATTTTGAGTGCATTTCTTGTGTGGGATATTTCCTAAGAATAGTAGTGAAGTATTATAGGTTTACGTTAGAGATAAGTTGTGGCCAAATATTTTAATTAAAAGTTATTTGATTGTATACATAACTACACAATACTATAACAGTCTACACCAGTTGCTGTCTTACAAATTTCCTTTCAGTAAAAAATATAGCATACACTGAATTTAACCCTTTAAGTAGTTTCGACGAGATATCTCGTCCATTAAGATATTGTTAATTTTGCTTATGGCAAGCTATCCAGTCGAGACAAAACTAACCTAATACTACAAGAGAGAATGAATATCCAAATAGAAAAACAAATTGCTCCTGATCCAGAACTGTGAAATGTTTGGAACATGTTTCATATCAAAAACTGACCACTGCAGGACAGTTTTAGACCCTAAGATAAACAAACCCCCAGGAGAGTAAAAATCAAACATTTTTTTGTATTCGTCTCAATTGATCCATAAAACTAAAAATAAAGTATGTCCATGCAGGCAAATTGTTTCCATAATAAATTCTTAATTTTGAACTTGCATTCCATAAACACAGTAAAACATTGCCACTTAAAAAACTTTTTAAAATTAGTATCTCTCTTATAGTTTTCCAATTGCATATTCACATAAAATCTTAAATTTATAAGTAAAGTTTATAGTATAGATCAAATTAATTCATATTAACTTATGTAACAATTAAGCCTCATTATATTATGCTATGTATTGATTTCATAACAGTTTAAGGAAATAATAGTTGTACTATTAATATTTTCAGAGCAAATTGAATCCATCAAGAAGTCTCCGTTCTCTAAAATTATCTGTGCGAATACACATCTACATGAAATTCAACGCTATGCTTTCAGGTTTCCATCATCAGGGTAAGGAAACAAAATTTTCTATTTATCTAAGCATTATGCAAAGTTATGGCGGTGATGACAACATATTTTGTGGTATAATCACAAAAAATGAACTAATTAATGTTATCAGATACACAAAATTTCATAAATTTCTTTAATAAATTAATGTTGTAAACGTTTTATAAATTTAAATACGTGTATTTTTTTAATCTCAAATAGGTTTAGTTTTCATATAAGTAAGACAAATGTATTTAGAGTAAAATACATGTAATTATTTAGAAATCTCAAAGAGTGAATCATTAGTGATATTTAATTAAATTTTCTTAATTAAAACTTTTTTTTACCCAATAAAGGTCTTTTTACTTCGCTTGGAGTCAAGAATATTCACAGAATATTTATTATTAAAATAATATCCAGTGAGAAAAATGTATTTAATAAGACCAAGAGTAGGGGGATCATCTGCCATAAAATTAAAAGCTCTGTATGCAATCATATCTTTTAAATTTAAACTAAGATGTGTAATTTTAGTAATAAAGCTTTTTATGAGTTTTTTTAATCTGATATTGATTTTAAAATCAAGAATAATAAAGAATCATTATCCCGAATCAATATTTACTTTTGTAGCAATTAAATTTAATGACACATTTATGAAAATTCAATGAGTCTACTATTGTATCGATTTTTACAGTATAAAGCTTTTACACAGCCTATTTAATTACCTCTTTAAAAATATTTCATATAGAATCAATAAAAATTAACAGTCAATGGCTCATAAAAACAGAAATTAGGTTATATTAAATATAATTTACGATGAACAATAAAAGTTCCACTGATGGAAAATAAAAGTGTCTTGAAAATTTTGAATAGTATTTATTACCATATACATTTATATCAAAGCTTCTAAGCAAGCAGCCATAGTGAAACCTCAAAGAAAAGTAATCATTCGTTAAAATTATCAGTCGATTTTTATTGACACTTCAGCTTCTGAAAGCTTTCGTCGCATTCACAAACCCATATCAACACAAAGCATTTAACAGCAAATAAAAAAATTCGTTTTTTATCAACTAAAAAACAATAAAATCCCAATAAATCAGAAAAACATTTTACAGTCTCCCCAACTTCAAAATGCGTCTCAGTCCGTTAAACCACTCGAAGAAATACAAACAAGATTGCAGGAAAAAATAACTCTGGCATTTGACAGCCGCTATTGTTAAATCAGTTATTCGGATTAGCGCTGTTTCCACCTTCTACCATCCGTTACTCTTAAGAAACTCGCGAACAGTAAAAGGAGTTGACAGAAACGTATCAACTTCTCTTCCGGCTGCATGAGTTTTCGCAACTGTTAATCTCGGGCAGTGATATTAGACCACGTGCTCATCAATGCGTGTCGAACTCGTTCAAGAAGCGGCTCCCATTGGAAGAAATATGCGCTCCATACTTTCGAGGAATGGCCTGCAGGGGGAGTGTCTCCAAAGCATCCCATAATTGCTCCCACTTGCGACCCGAAATGGGGTCAGGAGAGCGTGGCGGCTGGAGAGTTTGCCGACTGGCATTGTGGTTTTCCAGCAAGGAATGTAGAGAAAGTCATCTTACGCTTAGGGTGTGTTTCAGTTAATGTTGAAATAAAGTCCATTCAGGTTTTCAGAAAATTCCTAGAACGCTATTATATAAAAGCAGGAATATTTCATCTATAACTTCAATTCAAAAAAATATATATGCGTCTTTATCCTAAAAAAAAAGGTTTTCTTTTGTCCCAAATAGAATTTAAAGTTTGAATAGAATGTTTTACTATTCTGTTTATAATGATATGTGAAAACATCAATAGAATAATAGTGGACAATACTTTTGCATTTTTAAAAGTGATTAGATACCAGCATTTAATTGAAAGTGAAAAAGACTGTTTTTTTCAGAAGCATTAGAATTTTTTATAGCTTATTAATTAATCTAAACAATTACTATTTTTTCCGTGCTCCCTTTTTTATGCGCTCTAAATAAAGAATATAAAATTTTCAGGTAATGATATTTTTATATATGTAACCTCATAATATAGTAGAATTTGTAATGAATTAAGATTGAAATCTTTCTGTTTTTCAAAAGCATTTGATTCGTGTTCTCAATAAACTGGAAAGAGGTTTTAGAGGCCTGAGGCATTTACACTCGATAAAAAATTGACACTTTATCTTTTTTTTAAATAGCATTAATCATACGCTCTAAATAAAAAGCAGACATTTTACTTTTATATAGGTATTTAGAATTTGATCTGAAAAAAAAGTGAACACGTTTTCTATTTTTCTTATTACATTTGGCATTCTTTTCAAAAAGCAACTGATACATTTACACTTGCTACAGGGCATTTCTATTTCCAAACATAATTGCTCAAACGATAAATAATTGAATGAAAATAAAAGAAGTTACAGATTCAAAAAACGCCATTAGATTTTTTTTGCAAACGATACTTTTTTTCGAAATTAGTTTTTAATACAATTTGTGCAATTTATTTTGTATTTTTAATATTGACATCATAGAACTTGAAAGAAGTATTTTGTAAATAATCAAATTGGTTAAATTATTAATGTTTAACATACTAAATTAAGTTGATTTTTATTTATTTAGAATTTTACTTCTGTTATACTATACTTTATTACTCTGTTTAACAAATAAACTTTTAAATTATCTTCATTCGAATATTTCTACTTAAAGATAAAAGGCAGTTTCTGTCAAGCTAAATATAGATGGTGGTGGTGTTTCTGAGGCGATACATATTTCCTGTATGCATTCTGAATGTGACGTCTGTTGGTTGTTTTTGGAATACGATTTCAGAATTTCGCCAGTAAAAATTCACAGTTGATATGATTATTAATTGATTAGCATCAATTACGTTAAACTCACTTCCCAAATGTAGATAATTAACATTAAGCTAACCCTAACATGTATCATTTGCAAGTATCTGGACAGCAAACGTAAAATATCAAACCATCTAGTTTATTTGTTAATATTAAAGCTCATTCTCACAACTCTATTTTTATTTTATTTATAATTTACAAAATGTTAAGCTTTACCATATTTTTCCTTTTTCCAAATAAACTTTTAAATTATGACTTGTTAATCTAATTCTTTTGTCATTTTCAGGAATCCAGTCAGCCATTGTGGTGACATGCCAGACCTAGACTTCAGCGCATGGGAGGACCTTGGACACAAGAAGAAAAAATAAGCTATTCGAATTTGAACTCTAAGTTGGAAGAAGCAACACCTCTCACCATTTCAAAACAGCCATAACACAAAGAGTTTTATATTGCTTTTTATTCCATTACCGCAACACTGTAGTTCTTTTATGCGGCGTTTGAGCTTTTGCCTGTTCATAAATGACCGGTACAGGCTGGACTCAAAGTATCTAGTCTACTTAACGAGTGTGTGGATTATCTGCCAATCCTAGCGAAGAGTGAGATTATGCAGCTCGTTTTGGCAACGATTCCGGCCAAGGGAGGAAAGGTTTCCATGCAAAAAGATTTTTCAGATCAGATATTGTTTTGTTATTGATATTTAGAAAAGAACTTTTCCCTATTGGTATGTCTTTATTGATGAAAACAAGTTCAAAACGATATTTTATTTTCTATGGCCAATAGATTATTTTATAACTATGTTAATAGGATTTAGGTTTTGAAACTTATAAAAGTATAAATTCATATCAATGATATAAAATACGTACTATTTCAGAAACTAGCAAAATGGGATTGTAAAAGTTAACTAAAATATTTAAAGTCCACAAGTAAGTAGAATATACATTTTAATCCATTGTAAGTAGAACAACAGTTGTGTAAACAATGAGTTTATACACACGAGAGGGATTTTCAGTGTAGACAAACAAACCATTGGAAGGCGAGTACTTTACTTTAGGTTATCCAATGCTAAATTCATATACATGAAACATGTAACGCGACCTTATCACATCAGATTATACCTTATTTAAGATAATTTAAATTTAACGATCTAGTTCAGCATATTATTTAATTTATACTTTTATGCCTTTCTTACTTTTCGTGTAATGTGAAATTTTTAATGTATTTTGTAAGGGACAAAAGAAAATATTTAAATTTTATGCAGTATTGAAGAACTTAAACTTGTTATGTGCTTTAAGCAGGAAATTTGAAGAGAAAAGTATTAAACACGAGATGGACACAATTTATAAATTTGTAGAAAACTGTCAAATTGTACAAGAATATGAATACACATAGTCGCTACTTATTTGGATTCTAAAGAACAGCATATTAAAATCAATTACTTAATTTAGAAATTTCTTCATAGATTTTGTATTATTTTGCATAAATTATGTGTAAAGAACTTTTGCAAAACCTTATATATTTTGTATTCTGTAAATATATGATACTATGCCAAATTCTTGTGCAGTTTATTTTAATAGTTAAATTCGAATTACTATGAATAAATTTAGATTGACATGATGAAGTTACTTTAAACTTCACTAAACCATAGGTATTTTTGTAACGAAATTGTCACCAGATTTTTATTGAAGCCCCCCCCCATAATTGGAGGATAGAATGTACAGTTATCCAATTTTAAATAATGTGCTAAAAATTCTACTGAATAAAACAAAATAATATGAATCTATTACTAAAAACGTTATTTCTGTATTCAGTTAAAAATTTCCTTTTGATACTTGTATTGATATCAGAAACAATTTATAAAAATATAATAGTGCAATTCTCCTGCACTTTACTTATTTGCATGTACATATTTTCTGATGCTTTAATTAATTCTTTTAGAAATAAATTCGTATATTTCGGTCATCTCCACCGAAATAAGACCAATATAATTTTAAACCTGTTATTTTTTTATTAGATGTATTAAATAGGATAACTTGTTAAATCGCTCTTTCTCACATTTAAGTAATCAACTAAGGTCTCAGTTTATTGATAATATGTTATCATTAATACATTAATTAATAAATACAACTAGTTATAAATTTTTTTAATATTTGCATTCTGTTCTTGGGTATCCCAGGATTCTTATGGTTACGGGAAGTTAGATTGTGCTCAATTTTAACTTTTAATGATTATGTATTTACGGTTTTAAATATACAACTTTTTATATTCATCTATGTGTACAGTGCTTTGTATATAGAGATGAAATATAAATATATAAATACATTTTATATGACGTTATTTTCGGAATATGGCAAGAAGTGCTAATAATTGCTGTTTATTTATTAGAGCCTATATGAATGTTGTGGAATGAGCATTGTCTTCCATATTTTATCACAATTCTTGTACTTAATTTTAACGATTGTTACGATTAACGATTTAACGATTATGTTAACGATTTTAACGATGAAGGAGGATATTGTAATTGATACGTTTCATTTTTTGTTTTTAAAATGACAATGTGTTTATAAATTTAAGAGAAAATATGTATTTTATTCCTCTCTAAATGTTATGTTTTGCTTCTGACGTGTACACCATTGACTAAGTACATGTTATATTTGTTGCCAATAGTAATATAATTATATGGGCCCCCCCTACTGTTCTGTAAAAAAATTGGGCCTAATGTTTGTGTTTGTTCTGTTTTTATATAATAAATATCTTAAAGATAGTGTCTTTTTAGTTGACTATACTACATCCGAAAACTGAATAAAAACACAGTTAAACGAAATGGTCGATAGATATTTCTATGGCAGAAGACGATCACTATTAACAGAAACAAAATAAAACACAAAAGGAAATTTAGGACTAAAATATGTTGTCTTTAAACTTTGTGTGTGGTCACCACTAACTTTTAATAAACTCTTCCATGGAAATAGGCAAAGGCGCAGGAATCTTATATCTAAATAATAATTAGACTTCTCTAATATTTAAAGAATAAATAAAGATTGGATTATTTTGGCCACTGTTATTTGAGGTTTCGAGTTTGTACACTTTCGTACTACTTTAAAATATAAATTATAAGAAAATTCCGGATAGTGTTTGAAAATGGCATATTTTTACTAATCAAAATATATTATTCAAAATATTCATTAAACTATTGATGCTTTTAGCATATAAGGTATTAGATCCAAACACTAAATATGACACTATATGACCCTCGCCTCTTATACAAATGCACGTATTTCAGAGTTCGAGAAATGAATTCATATATCAATGCGTTTGCTTAAATTCAAAATAGTTAATAGGAGTACCATTTAGCATACTTTGGAATAATTAATTTACTAATATTAATGCCGCCCAGCCAGTATGGTGGTTATAATCCTCGGTTTTCACCGAGTGTGCCCTGGTTCGAATCCCGGATAAGGCATGGATGTAAAACCTGGGAAAGAAGTCGGACTTTCGCTTGGAATGGATTCCCGTCTTGAAAGGAAAGCAGCGCACACCTTCTGTTCTTTGCTGGGATCATCGTCTGTTATAATAAAAATATTCTTCTTCTGTATTGTCTTGAATGTTTCTGTTCACCACTTGCTTTCATATGCATCCCAGAAGAACATACGACGACAACAACTAATATTAATTAGTGATACCATCTTTCACTCGAATATAACATGTTTAAAAAGTCATCAGATACCTGATGGTAAAATAGAAATTATTGCGTAACACGTAATTTCCTGTTAATAAATCTGTATTAACTCTTCCAAGTGGTTTTGACAGTATATCTTGTCCATTAGGATATGACCAATTTATTAACGATAAATCTCGTCAATAAAATATTGCGATAGGTGATGATGAGACGAAGATCTGTCAGTTTTCTTCCAATGGCCAGTTGCATCGGCAAGGGCGGGTAAACGGGATACATAATAAGAATAAAGGGAGATAACAATCCTTCAAGGGAGGTGTTGATATGGAAAACAAAAGAACATACAGAGTTAACCGACTTCCATATCTTCAGGTATGTCATTTGAGTAATTTACTTGCGTGTACGATAACGGCTAAATTACAGCATCCCAAGTCAACTGCTCAGGGTGTAATTTCTAAATGGGAGCATGAAGATATTACAGCAGTCAGGAAACGATCAGGCAGACTACAAAACCGACAGAATGGGATTGAAGAGAGATTTCAAATGTGTGGTACGATCTTCTAGTTATTATGTGGCTGTTTCATCACGCAAACACTTCCGCGAACGTTAGTATTTGGATAGAAAGACTCTCCCGAAGTTCCACCTGTTGAATATCTACGGTCGCATGGTTGTATTCAAAGAATGGTTGGTTTGCTCTGGATTTGACTTGAATACTTCTTTAAAATCAAAGCAGTACTAGGCTTCCAGCACTGGAATTGAGCAATACGTAAAAAAAAAACATCGAGTGTTTAATAATAATCATAATTTTTATAACATCAACACAAACCAAACCAATCTAGAGTCAATTTTGATAGCTGAAGGAACAAAGACTAATTGAGGACCTTGAGTTTGCACACCGTTAGAAGCAAGGTCACAATAGGGCAGCGTTTGAGGGACTTTAAGCTGCTCCCTCGCCAACTTCAAATCAGTGTTACCCCAATTCTGCGAAATACTATGATATAGATATTGGTCAAACAAAAGCTAACGTCCAATCCAATCTAATACAGTATTGGTTGTGAAACTTTAGATCTCAGAAAGAGTTGAAATATATTAAAAATCTCACATTGCTGGCATGTGCTCGTAGAAAACAAAGAAGAAATCCATCGAACGTTGTGTATGCGGAATAACTCGTCAGCTACGGAATTGATTGCTATATTTGTTTTTCGTTCAGTTACTACATCCAAATAAATATAATGAGTTAGCTAGACTTATTCAAGTAAAACCTTACGGCCGTACTCGGACGGAGTCTACCCTACTTATTAAGGGCTATATTTGGTCTGCGGGACAAAGTCTATCGGATAGAAAGCTCGTTGGAAATTGTCTCTGGATCAACAGAAAGAAATTTTACGGGTTTTAAATCACGTTTCATGTAGATAAAAACCTAATGGTTATTGCTGTTTATGACGAATGCCTGGTGAACGTAACTTGTCGTGCATTATCCAATCTGCGGAGATCGGTGGTGGTAGAGTAAAGATTTGGAGTGCTACTTGACGGCTCCTTTACTTGAATATCGAGACTAACATGGTATCATGATTATCTAGACTAACTTAGAAACTCTAGACGATTTTATGGTTTACAACATATCTCTAGTACTAAAGAAGAGGGACCGCACATCTATTAACGTAATACGCACCATGCCTTAATAAAGCGTTAGCATGTTGATAAATTAACGTTACGTTGTCGTACTTAAGGTCCGTTTAGCAGTGATTTCATGAATCAGAGGCGTGGCAATGGCGCCTTGGAATTCTCAAAGCATGATTTGAATCTTCTAGAGGCTCTTTGGGATGAACCTTATCCTCGTGTGCGAGCATTACCGACAAGTCATCATTCCCTGCGAGAAATAACTGTCGTGTACATTACATATATACCCGGTATACCATGTACGTACTAGGAATGCGACATCGATGTCGATGTTTTCATAACATCGATGTTTTTTAAAAAACATCGATGTATTTAACATTGATGTATTGGAGTCGATGTTTTCGTAACATCGATGTTAATACTTGTCGATGTTTTTACGTTGTAGATGTTTTATTTTTAAATGAAAGAAGTACCTTTATAAAAATTAAAAAAACAAACAAAGTAGTATAATTTTTATAATCAGCAAATTGAACATACTTTTAAACAAAAGTGGCCAAGGGTGAAGAATCTGAAAAGTAGGGATGCGACATCGATGTCAATATTTTCAAAGCATTGATGTTATATAAAAAAACATCGATGTATTTGTGCCGATTTCGCATCACTAGTTGCAAAACCAGTTTTAAGAAATAGGGGAAAAAGTTTAAATTCACTAAATTTTAAAAACATCAATGGTTTTAGGGCGATGTATTATCAACATCGATGTTTTGCTGTCGATGTCGCATCAATAGTTGCTGAACGGGTTTTAAGGAATGGGGGGAAAAAGTTTAAATACCCTGAATTTTAAAAACATCGATGTGTTTGGGGCTATGTATTATCAACATAAATGTTTTAATTTTGAACATCGATGTTTTACTGTCGATGTCGCATCCCTAGTAAGTACATACCATTCAATGTTAAGTCCAAAATGCCTGCTGCTCTCGTTAAGAAAAACTGATCCAAAGCATTTACAAAATAGTGCAGATGATAATGGTAGCCAAAACACATTAAACACATTAAAATGTCAAGAATAGCGACATTTTGTGAAACGCTCTGGTGTCCGAAGAATTTCTTTCATATAATGTACTATTGTATCAATAAAAACTCATTTCTGTACCGTTAGAAAGTGCTTTTAATAAATGGTTTAGGTGTATGAAAGCTGCCATGTTAATTAATCAACGCATCGTGTTCCATAATTAATTTATTTACGATTACTAATTACAGTCCAAAGAATTACATCTCTAAATCAACGCTATCTGTCAACATCTGAAATTTTTGTAGACCTTAATTGTTTCAGAACAGTAACTTTTAAATTATTGTTATAAATATGCTTAAATATGTAAAAGCAGATTAAAAACTGAATGGATTAACTTAAATAAACGGTTATTTTGAAATTTTGAACCCTTTGAAGTTCAACGAGTAAATAGAATACATTGCTAAGATCAACATATTGCTACTTAGTGCCGAATGTTCTTAAAGAAAAAAATTTGAACAGTAAAAGGTAATGAGAAATATCCAAATGAAGGGAAAACATTTAGAATATACCTGTCATCACAATGAACTGATGAATATATAATTATGTAATTTTCATCGATCAATGTTTCGTCAACACGAAACATGAATTATATTTCGTACAGTAAAATGGAATCGATATAGTTAAAGTTAATGGTATAAGTACTTCAAATATACTATTCAATAAATAATTGGAAAATAGTTATTTATCTCTGGTTAAGAAAACATGGGTGGAATTTAAATTGTTGAAAAGCAGTCGAACAATTTATATGGTACAGCATCGACTTTCAAGCTATATACTTAAAAAAACTTGTTTTTCTTGTAAAGGGGAAATGTAAAAATCCTCATATTCCGAAATTATGATGAGACGCCCAAGGCTATGATCCTCATTTGCTGAATCAAGCGTTTCTATACCAACAAAAACAATTTTCGCAGTTTGGTTCTGGATTCTTGGATTAAAGGACTTTCTTTTCCTTGTGGTGAAGGAAGAGAGATTCCTTCCTAACAAGCTTTACATTATTCTTTTACAGTTCCAATCTTAACGGATTTTTAGACAGTTCCTCTTGAAAACCAAGTGAAGGTATTTCTTAAGTAGGGGAATAAATTCAATGGAACCCATTTAAAAAATAAAAAATATCACACCAGATTTCGAATCTCTACAGTAGCTTTTATAATGATTACGTAATACAGCTACTGGTTACAGAGATTATGGTAATTTTAAAAGGAAAAATAAAATGAATGTAATAAAAGGAACTAAAATGAATAATGATAGCTGGAGTTAAACTGGTCTGCTTAAATCATTTGTTTCATTTTTATACCATTTTTCAATCTATTTTTTTTAATTCACAGTCACTTATGCACTTCTGGGTGATGCTTTTTTTTTTCGTTTGATCTGCATTGTTATATAGTATTTATCTATAAGTGATTAGATACAGTATTAATGTATAAGCTATATGCAACCAAATTCCTCTAGGTTTCTAAACTTACAACTGAGACCATTCTCATCTGTGCGAATTATATTTACTTTTTTGATTGAAAACTTTTCCATCAACTGAATGTCAATGGTTCGTATTTCTATAGGGTTTGTCCCTTCAAGCGGCATTCTGAGTGGGTTTTCAAAGGGTTTCAGGGCAGCGGGTGGCAGAGGGGATATTTTGAGGGTTGATATGTCCGAATATTTCTCGTTTGTCGCTTACCAGACTATACTTGAACTGAATTTTTCAAATTCTGTTCTGTCATGCCGCTTGTAGAGAGAAGCTTCATAGTAAATGTCTAGATTAATCAGGTAGGTAGTTTAATTTACGTTGTACAGGAGCAACACAACAGGCAACGTTTCTGGATAGATCAGAGGACAACACCTCATAAAATTTTGACAAAGGTCAACACCTGAGCTTGCATCCTGCTCTCCAAATACATCACTCCAAAGTGAGTACACATGAGGCGATTATAGTTTCAATATGCACCTGCCCCCACGTATACGAGGGTACAATGATTTATGCAGTGATCAATTTACTCTATTATTGTTTAATTTAAAAAATGAGTGACCATGTTTCAGTTAGGGTTTTGATTGAGATTTTAATATAATGTGTATATTTAGTTAATTTAAAGTTTAATGTCACTGTAATTTTACCTAAGAGTGAAAGGTTATGAGTGACATTTAAATATGCTTAGATACATTATACGGAAGACTATTTTCACAGGTTTCCACAGATACGGTCTATAAATTCAAGTAGTAAATTAAATTTGAATTTGTTTTTACATGGGTGTTGTGATAGCTAATTATTTATATCGTGTAAGATATAGTAGTTAAATATTAGATAAAAAGCCAGTTGTAACTTGCAGATTGTACCTCGAAATTTCTAATAATTATTCCTTTATCCCATAGAAATATGTTTGAATGTAGCTACCTTGGATCTCATGTAATCATGAACTGATTGAATGGATGTTGCTCTACTGTGATCTTTTCCTACACGAGGACCTACAATTATTTAACCTTTAACTACTAGCTTAACTAATTTAAACATTTATGACAAGGCCGAGAGATAGCTAACCACTCGGGTATCAGGACGACAATGTATAAGAATGGAAAACAAGATGTAGCTTTCAATGACGAAAAAGAAGTACCACGTTTTGATGAAGGCTAGGAGAAAGGGAAAGTTTTAAGCTGTGTAGACACTGAACTCAGACAATGGAGCTGTTCGGACAGATATGTTTTGGCTGTATGGCCCCTTGACTACTTATGGATTGGGCATAAAGACAAGGACAGAGGTCTGTAAGGTATCTGACTACGTTAAAAAGTCAATTTTTGACCAAAATTTCGAACTATTTTAAACTATATATTCTTAAAATATGAACTCTACTCTTTCCAAAACCGTTTTTGTTTTGTCTCTAACGAAAACAGAAATTGAGATATTTCAATTTGAAGAAATCTCGATACAAACTTTTCGAGCCGAAAATGGTGTTTGCGCGCCGGAAGATGGTTCAGATTTCGGTTTCCCACAAGATTTTAAATATTTAAATTACAGTTTATGATTTGTAGTTGTGTTATGTTCCAGCCAACATTTATTTTTAGAGTATATAGATAAAGATTAGTTTGTAAAAAATTGCATTTCAATCTTTAAATGCGTTTTTCTCTGAATGCTGTTTCCAACCAAATCATTGCACTGTAACAATGATAACTAAAAAAAGTAATATGTATATCTATTTTTGAAATTTGGTATTGTGGTTCTTATATGTATATTTTAGTGCCTGAAGCAGGACTTTATGTGTATCTTTAATAGAAAAAAACTGTTAGTCACTTCGTTATTATGTTGTAGAGAAAAATTTCAGAAATTCATATAATTTTTTTACGTCATCCCTTATAACTCCAGATTATAATAAAATTTAGCTTATATCCAGCTTCAGCCACTAGCTTATATATTTAAGAGTATTCGTGTAAAGTTTTATGTTAATATTTTGATGAGTGAGATAATTAGAGTGTTTTACGAAAACATCATTTTTTTAACCAAAACAAAACAGTTTTTTGCATTAAAAAAAATAAGTTTTGTTGGGTTAGAATGTGTTTTTTATGTTCATTCATCTTTTAAAAGAAAAAAGTGCTTTTGGATTACTTGAAAAAAAAAGGACTAGGAACGTAGTCAGATACTTCAAGCAATAAGCGGTGTAGTCGAATTTTGTCTTATGGTTACAGGACTGAAATGAGTATATTAATTAATATCGTAATATTTCTTCTTACACCTTCCCAATTCCATCTGCATTGGATTGCAGGTTTTTCTGTAGCCTTTACGAGTATGGGATAGGCATGGGACAGAATAGACAAAATGCGAGGGATGGGGAAAATACTAAGGTTTTAAAAAATTAGGGGTTCGTTATGTATTACAAGTTAAATGAAGACATTAAAAGCAGGGAATGAATAATCAGTTAAATAAGCATGTAAAAAACTGGTAATGAGATCAGTTTTTACTAGTTGGTCTAATTTACGTAGCACTGGAGCAACAAAAATGGCTTTTGCCTGTGACGGTCCGGGATCGTTTCCGAAGAGAAAGATGAGTTTACTAGATTTGAAGATTGGTGAGAAGTTCCGTTACCATTTTATTAGCCATGACACTTTATTATTTTATCATACTCTTGGTTGGTTTGGTTTATGGCTCATGTTTGACCAATATGCACCAATTCATACAAAAGGAAGGATACAAATACAGATCGCTTAGGTACTCGAAGCGTGCGTAACCAGTATCTATCAAAGACAGTGAGCCCCATGGAGAGAAGATTGCGTAGATACCCAAAGGGTGCCTAACCCGTGTCTATCAACGACAGTAAACCCCATGGAGAGAAGATCGCGTAGGTACTCCAAACGTGCGTAACCAGTGTCTATCAAAGACAGTGAACCCCATGGAGAGAAGATTGCGTAGGTACCCAAAGGGTGCCTAACCCGTGTCTATATCAAAGACAGTAAGCCCCATGGGGAGAAGATCGCGTAGGTATTCCAAGCGTACTTAACCCTGGTCTATCGAAGATAGTGAACCCCATAAGGGAGAAGATCGCTTAGGTACCCAAAAGGTGAATAAACCGTGTCTATCACAGTGAACCCCATGGGGAGAAGATCTCTTAGATACCTTTGGATCGCATATACTTCTGGAAAAGTAGCAGATCTCGACATCATATCGTTATAATACAAATATTGACATATTGTGTTCGTACAGGAGCAGTATATTTAGTACAGAGCAGTATGCAGTAAAAGTTCACCATTACAAACAAATTAGATGCTATGAATCAATAAATAAAAAGAAATAATTATTAAATATAATGCACAATCCACATAAAAATACATTTTATACACCTTTGCTCCTTTGACATTCTACCATTATAACCAAATGAAATATCTGAACATATTCTAAGAAAACGCTAATTATTTTGTTTCTTTTAATGATCAAACATTAAAAATATATTAAATTTGCAAACATACAAGTGCGCACGTGATTAAAATGCTTACAACTGCCTTCCTTCGAGATTATGGTCCTTCGTGCAAGACGCCGATAAAACCCAGCAACCTACGCCAACAAAAAGGTCGACAGCAAAAAAAATTCGTATCAAACCCACAGAAAATGATTTAAGAGAGAACCCGCTCTCTCATTACTTCCCTTCATTTCCCCATAATCAAGATCAGTTGCCGTTAGCCTTACGCAACCTTTCCACAATTTGCGTTTTTTGCCGTTGACCCACAAACCGTTATCTATCGGAAGAAAAGAGAAAAAACCAACCATAGGAAGCACGCGAGCCGACCATTGCCAAAATGAAATGTTTGAAGAGAAAGTTAAGAATCGGGGAGATACTTTTTTATGACGAACTTAAAGAACAAAATGCGTGCACTCGGCGAGATGTCTATCTTTTCCGACATTGCACTTTTACACCTGATCATCGTAAACTAGTTTGTTTTCGAAACGTAGCGGTGGAATAAACGGAGATCGGTATAACCCTTCTTGAATGAACCGCGTGTCCCGAAGGTTCGTTTTGAAAGCCAATTGCGCTTTATCTGAAGATCTAGGAAATAACGTTGCCAGTCGGCTATTAAGCACGGAGAATAATGCATGGATTCGTTTTTATTCGTAAGAGGTCGATGGGGTTAGTTTGTTTCCGGGGAAGAGAAGAAGGAACAGGTGAAATCTACCGTTAGATTTATGACTTCTGGTACAATGTTATGTCTTTTTTATGAAACAAAGGCAATATGGATTGGTACAGTAATCCACAGAAACAAATATAGCTTTGAAATCGCGATTAAAGGCAGTGCATGCTACATAAGGCACGAAAGCGTGAAAGGAAATGCAAATGGTAATGCGATTCATTAACCATTTGATAGTCACAAGATTTCTAAGTAGTGTAGTTAACCGCAAAATTTATTCTAACTACATCGGTTTTTGAAAGAAACCTTGGATGGATTCTATGGTCACGTTGGTAGTTTGTTTGGAAGAGAAGAAGGAACAGTTAAAATCCACCGTTAGATTTATGACTTCTGGTACAATGTTATGTCTTTTTTTATGAAACAAAGGCGATATGGATTGGTACAGTAATCCACAGAAACAAAATAGCTTCGAAATCGCGATTAAAGGCAGTGCATGCTACATACGACACGAAAGCGTGTAAGGAAATATAAATGGTAATGCGATTCATTAACCATTTGAACGTCACGAGATTTCTGAGTAGTGTAGTTAACCATAAAACTCCTTCGAACTACATCGGTTGTTGAAAGAAACCTAGGAAAGATTCTATGGTCACGTTGGTATAAAATTATGGTACAACGTTGTACCTTTTTTATGAAACAAAGGCTCTGGGGATTGGTACATTAATGCACAGAAACAGAAATAGCTTCGAGATCGTGATTAAAGGCAGTGCATGCTACATAAGGCACCAAAGCGTGAAAGGAAATGTAAATGGTAATGCGATTCATTAAAGTTCTAAACTTCACGAGATTCCCCTTTGTTTGCATCTGATTAACCAAATTGGATACGATTTCGGTTAAATTTGTTTCCTCACTCTCTCTTAACCCAATTCCCATACTATTTCTATTTTCTAATTGCTAATGAGTAAATGTAAGTATTTAATTATAACTGTGAAAACTAATTACTAATCATTAAATGTATCTAATTACTAATAAGTGCATATGTTATTAATTACTAAAAGTAAATATGTAATTAATTACTAAAAGCAAATATGTAATTAATAACTTTTCAGCAAATGTGTAATTAATTACTAATAATAAATTTGTAATTACTCACTAATAAGTAAATATCTAATTAATTACTAATAAGTAAATATGCAATTCATCACAAAAAAGTAAATGCGACACTAATTACTAAAATATATGAACACTAATTACTAAAATATATGAACACTGATTACTAATAAGTAAATGTAACACTAATTACTAATAACTATGGAAACAAATTTCTAATAACTATGGAATCTAGTTATTAATAACTATGTATTCCTTACAACATATAAGTAATTATAATGACTCCCGAGGAAGAATTTACTTTCTATCACTTTCCATCGTGTACGTTTAGGTATATTTATTTAGTAAATTAGAGTTATTGACAAGAATCTTACTCAAGAAGTGAAACGAAAAAATCGGTTGCATTTAATTTCCTACTCAAGCATTTCGTTGCTTATTTAAACTTCGAATTTTCATTGTTGTCGACTTTTCCGCTTTCTCAGTCTTGGAAAGCAGACTTCCTTTCCACTCCAGCAGGATACACTTCAATTAAAAGTATTTCCGGAGAGAATTATATGCAGTCTTGTTCTTGCCTCCCAGAAAAGAATGTCAATCACGCAGGCGTAACTTTGAATATCAATTTCTTTTAAGTGCGGCTTAACAATCATTTGTTTCGTACCCAAAACTCTAAGCCAGGCGCTGAAGTTCAAGGACATCGGAGAGGCTGTGCCCTCAGGAAGGTCCAAATACGAAATCTGATTGTGACACTTAGCCACGAGCTATGCATCTGGCCAAGCAGTCCTAAATTCGAACGACGAATAAGGAGCTCTCTGTGCTGACAAGTCATGTGTATATTTGGTGGGTATAAGCTTCCCATGTTCAATGAATCGTAACATTTGACTCAAAGATCATGAACCTTTTGCCAGTTGAGTTGTTTTGTAAAACCGAAGGCAGTTGAAATATCATGACTGAAATTTGCTTGGAGAATGAATCAAGAAAACCTTGACACGATTTAAATCTACTATGGATTTCATATATTTATGGCCTTACTTTCACTGAGGATGATTCGTTTTCCTTACGGAGCATGACCACAAAAACTATAAACTTCTCGAGAGAAAATTCAACGCTGACATGTAAATTTTCGGAGCTCAAACTCAATGAGGATATCGAAACAAAATAAAATCTGTATTAAGTTAAATTTTAAGTCTTCTACATGGGCAAAAAATACAAGTTCTTAGTTTTCTTTAAAGGCTTGGTTTAATTCTCTACTAGGGGGCCGGCCCCCTGCTCGCTAAAGCTCGCCAACCCCTGGAGGATTGCTTTGCAATCCTCATTGGTTCGCTGCGCGAGCCTATGCTCGCTTCGCTCGCATCAATGAAGACATGTGCCCTAGCAGAAAGGATTGTTTACAAAATATGATACTCCAAAAAGATATTTTAAAAATCTAGATTTGCTGTATTACATAATATATATATATATACAGTACCCTGATATCAGAATTCAAACTGAACAAATTTTGAGTCGAAATGTGAGCGCTGCTTTGGAAATTGAATACCCAACATGTTGTTTGTGTGTACATTTCCAGCATTCTTGAGTCACCTACGCTTTTCCATTGAGTTTGTTGTCGAAAGTTATAGTGCAAGCGTCTTATTGAACTACAATTGTTGGCCCTGAAAAGGACCGTTTTTTAAATGGCCCTGAAATGATCCTCCGCTTTCTTTGATTTATAATTATAAACTGCAACAGCTTGACTATAAATTGACTTGGTGATAAACAATCTTACAATGTTACCAACACGCGATAACAAATAGCGTCTTTTTTGCGTGCCGCGTAAGAGTATTATATATATAGATGGCAGCTAGTTTTAATTGGTCGGACACGAGTTTAATGCGTCGCGAGAAGAGCACGAGTGTTTTTGGATGGTTAGACAGTTTGAATTGTGTAAGATTTATTTCGGTTCAACTATTTAGTTTCTAGCTTTTGAAAAGCGTGCCCACACAGATAATGTCAAATAATACATATTTTAAAACCCATGTGAATAAGTTTTAGTATTATTTTTTTATTAAAAAGTATCACACACACATAAATTGTTTCCAAATGATTCAAAGAAACCATTTTGTAATAAAAAAGAAAATATAACTTCTCTTAAGTTGTTTTTGTAAAAAAATCTAAGGTTACACCCCCCTATATTTTAAAGATTGGCAAAAATAACAAAATTTGGTGTGTCGCAGAATTTTAGTATTTAGTTTAAGTGTGTCTGATGAAAACGATGACAAGTACTGTTCGATGGTAACGTTTTTACTACTAAGAAATAATCACAGCATTTTTCAAGTTTTCGTAAAGAATTTTGTGAAAAGGAGAGAGAAAGGTCTGAAGTCGTTAACAAGAACTTTTTCAAGGAGATACATATACTGCAAGCTCCAATATGGGACTGAGTTCATTCGATTGATATATCTACTAGATTTTGCAATGCAACAACTGAGTATAGAAATTAAGTGACAGTTGTTAGGAAAAGAGAAGAAATAATCATCCTAGAATGAGTTCTTTCAGGTATGCCAGAACGCGTTGATACGTCTAATTCAAAAGTATTGCTACTGAAATCGCGTATGACTCATAAATTAAAACAATTACCAAACCAGAAGCGGAGACGAAAAGCAGGAAATGATAGAGACCAGTGTGCAGAGATCCGTTGGGATCCACACCAGTACCACCCGTTCGTCTAAGAAGGAACCGTTGGAATTTTAGTTGTTGCTACAGTCTAGGGATGCGACATCGATGTCGATGTTTTCAGAACATCGATGTTTTTTAAAAAACATCGATGTTTTTAACATCGATGTATTGGAGTCGATGTTTTTGTAACATCGATGTTTCTACTTGTCGATGTTTTTATGTTGTCGATGTTTTATTTTTAAATGAAAAAAATATCGTTTTAAAAATTTTAAAATTAACAAAGTTGCGTAATTTTCATAATCAGCAAATTGAACATACTTATAGACCAAAGTGGACAAGAGTGAAGGGCCAGAAAAGTAGAGATGCGACATCGATGTCGATGTTTTCAAAACATTGATGTTTAAAAAAACATGATGCATTGGAGCCGATGTCGCATCACTTGTTGCTAAACCAATTTTAAGAAATGGGGGAAAAAATTTTTAATCACTGAATTTATAAAAAAATCGATGGTTTGGGGGCGATCAACATCGATTTTTTTATTTTGAACATATTTGTTTCAAAACATCGGTTTTAATTTTGAACATATATGTTTCAAAACATCGGTTTTAATTTTGAACACATATGTTTCAAAACATCGGTTTTAATTTTGAACATATATGTTTCAAAACATCGGTTTTAATTTTGAACATATATGTTTCAAAACATCGGTGTTTTGCTGTCGATGTCGCATCACTAGGTGTTAAACCAGTTTTAAGAAATGGGGAAAAAAGTTTCAATACACTGAATTTTAAAAACATCGATGGTTTTGGTGCAATGTATTATCAACATCGATGTTTTAATTTTTAGCTTCGAAGTTTCAAAACATCTATGCTTTGCTGTCGATGTAGCATGACTAGTTGCTAAACCAGTTTTAAGAAATGGGGGGGGGAGTTTAAATACACTGAATTTTAAAAACATCGATGTTTTGCTGTCGATGTAGCATCACTAGTTGCTAAACCAGTTTTAAGAAATGGGGGGAAAAGTTTAGATACACTGAATTTTTAAAACATCGATGTTTTGCTGTCGATGTAGCATCACTAGTTCCTAAACGAGTTTTAAGAAATGGGGTAAAAAGTTTAAATTCACTGAATTTTAAAAACATCGATGTTTTGCTGTCGATGTCGCATCCCTACTACAGTCTCCTATTGTACAATGAGGACTGACTTGTGAATTATGGAAGAGTGCAGTGTAACATAAATCATTTTATGCCAATATTGCGTTCCTCTTTATGAGACCCCAAAGTACATTGCTCAACCAGAACATAATAAAAATTAAATCATGTCTGGAAATCAGACATTCCATAATATCGAGATGAAACGGTTAATCTTAGATTCATTGCAGTATAGATTTGTATTCCTGTAATACTTTAGAAAGATATATTTGTCATCGAGAAAAAATGCAATGAAGCGATTTAGAGTGCTGTAAGGCTCGAACTCATGGAACTTGCCAATGGGTGAGGTATGCAACCTCTTGAAGGGTTATCTAAGAATGGTTACACACTGGAACAGTATGCAACATAACATGAGTTGTGTATGTGTACTTCGTTTCTTCACAGATAACACGTTGGTACTCATATGTATTTCAGCAAATTGAATGTCACAGGGTTGATGTATTATTATATGGTTTGCCCAATATAAAAACCGGAGAGATATTTATTAAAAATAGACGAGAAATCATGAACACCAGAATAGACCTCGAGTGAAGGAAATTCTGCTTCCTCCACGGTAAAATAGTCAGTTTTGACTAAATGTTTTTAAAGTTACACAACCCTTTTAAAACTATTTTCAAACCTATATCAATCTTGTATAAATAAACTCTAATTCACTATAATTTAATTTTTCTGTTATCTTCTCTTAATTAAAAACTGATTGGTACGCCACGACATGCTCGTCAGAGCTCGCTTGAAGGAGAATGAAGGATATACAGGGTGGTCATAAAAAAACTTGGCCGATATATGGACCTCTAGCGGCCGTTCCGTTCAACCGATTGAGATGAGATTTCAGATATAGTTATTCAGAGGTATGAGCTCGGGATTCTGTGAACGACAACAAAGTGGCTCTCACGGTTACAGTTATAGGTAGAGAAACTCTAAATTTTCGAATGGCAACGCCCACTTTTTCCAGCCTCAAAATGCTCAGCGCATGCGAAAACCCTAAAGAGCGTTGAAACGGTACGTGTATCACAAAACACGGACGCGTTATGCACGCACAAAAAACAGTTCTGCGAACGGCCAACAAAACCACGTTCTGGGCGCACGGAGAAAATTTGCATATAACAGAGGCAAGACACCAACCACAGAACGCTTTTCGCCAGATACATGGGCCTCGTATGTGGCGATGGTTTCGACGGTAAACACGCAAGGTCCCTTCCACGGCATTCATCCCATTTTAATAATAGAATTTTACCAATTTTCCATTAACTTTCGCTGACAGAGTCATTTCTTTGGCATGCACGAGCTCCCGACTGAAGATCTGGCTGAATATTTGGCGAAATATTCAGCAATTATCAATTGGTAAAATTCTATTATTAAAATGGGATGAATGCCGTGGAAGGGACCTTGCGTGTTTACCGTCGAAACCATCGCCACATACGAGGCCCATGTATCTGGCGAAAAGCGTTCTGTGGTTGGTGTCTTGCCTCCAACAAATTCAAATTTCTTTCGTGTGCCCCGATCGTGGTTTTGTTGCACGTTCGCAGAGCTGTTTTTTGTGAGTGCATAACGCTTCCGTTTTTTGTGATACACGTACCTTTCCAACGCTATTTAGGGTTTTCGCATGCGCTGAGCATTTTGAGACAGAAAAAAGTG
Organism: Metellina segmentata; assembly: GCA_947359465.1. NCBI lineage: Eukaryota > Metazoa > Arthropoda > Arachnida > Araneae > Tetragnathidae > Metellina > Metellina segmentata. The sequence continues at coordinate 94,464,705 of OX375879.1, forward strand.
GGTGTTGCCATTCGAAAATTTCGAGTTTCTCTACCTATAACCGTAACTGTGAGCGCCACTTTGTTGTCGTTCGCAGAATCCCGAGCTCATACCTCTGAATAACTATATCTGAAATCTCATCTCGATCGGTTGAACGGAACGGCCACTAGAGGTCCATATGTCGGCCAAGTTTTTTTATGACCACCCTGTATTTTACTAGTGCTATTTGACGCTGGTCTCTGATTTACATAACGGTTACCATGACATCACATGAGGACGATGCTGAACTAAAAACCTTATTCTTTAACGTAAGTTATTGACATATTCATTTGAAAACAGCTAACAGCTTTGGGCTGTCCTTGAGAATCTCTGTAGAAACTGCTTCAGAACTAAGGTCCTTGGTTTCTCTTTTGTGTATTTGAAATGGTTATGTGTGTGTGCTGTCAGGTGAATTTTATACAACACCCTAAAAATAAATGTCAGTATTGAATCTTAGTCAATGTCAGAAGAATAATGTCTCAGCTAACGTTTGGCGTAAATCTAAATGACGTTCACCAATCCAATATGGAATAATTTATTTGGAATTTCTATTGGAAAAGTGCTGAAATCGTATTTAAAAAACAATTCAAGTGACGTCGTACTCGGAATATGTCCAGGAAACACGTTCCGTTTCAGAAACACTTGCATCCACCTACATTTAGATTGACAGAAAATGCTTCTCATAACTTTCACCTAGATGTAGCATTGTAATGGCTCGATGATTCAGGAAACGTTACTACGTTTGCTTTGCCACCAATGTCATGTTAATATTAAAGGGTTTTAAGAATAAATTGTTTCGGTCGGTACAAGAAGAATGGGGATCTATGGTAATGAAAGGGCTGACTTTCTTGCCCCAACAGATGCTTTGGTCCTCCAAATAGCCTCTAGACAAATACCCTAAAATTCATCGAGGTTATTAGCATCAATGAAATTAAAGAGAATACTAAAGTCTGAGTTCGTATAGAAATAGATAGGTAGTTAAATTTACGTCACACTGAGGCAACATAATGGGTTATGTTTTCGGTCGGAATCAGTCACGAAAGGAGAGATCAGAGGGTAACATCTCGTCCTTTTGAGCCATGCTCAGATGACGAGGTCAACACGTGAGCTGGCATCCCATTCTACGAACTTTCACTCCACACCAACGTTAAGTCGTCTAAAAATGGGATCTGGGCTGTGCCCACTGATAATATTTCTATTATCTCTAATGTTTTACTGATAGCAACTGCTCCTTACTTCAGATGCTAACTGAATTGACTATTGCTTACGAACTATCGTTTGTCGAATTAGGGTCGTAAATTACCCAATCTGTAATTTAAGAGACTGAACATCTTAGAACGACTGATCATTTAGACGAGTATACTGCATGAAGTTTAAGATTAGAGATTTTATAGTGTCCTTAAAAATTATTGGCTAACTCGTAGATTAATACAACATATTACATTTATATCTAATATATTTCTAATTTAAAAAATTTATCCAGTCTACTTGTATATGAGTTTGTAGAGTCGTGTCCCATGGAAAACATTTTTGTTTTATTTCTCTTTTGCACTAGTGTATTCTCTTTAATTTATCACAACCCGATAAAGAAGAATGACTGAACCTATAAATAAGTAGAAATGTAATAGAAATGGATCAAGAATGAGTGTGATAGGTATAAATTATCTTAGAATAAATGCATGGTTACTATTCTATAAGGAAAACTACTTATTTAAAGATATGGGAAATTAAAGTTTGTGAAATGATCAATAATTAAAATAGTTTGGTCGCTTAGAACTTAGTTTCACCATATTTCCAAATGATACCCGTCCTATGTTTGTTAGAATTTAGTTAGTTCGAGTTGTTACGTTTATTATACAGCTTAGATACGAAATTTCAATGCTAAGTTTGTTAGACAGATGTTGGAAATTATTGTCAAGTTCGCATTGGCAAGGTTTTCATTATACATTATTACATAAATTTAACGATACACTGGTTTTGAAAGCTTAAAATTACTTAAATAACTAAGTATAGAAAATAATTCATTTAAGTTAGATTAGTCTCTTCCCGAACTTTTTAACCAAAAATGAATCGCAAATAATTCTTTGTATAAAAACCTAATTTGAATTAACTGATTACCTAAAACATTCAACTGGATTTTAATTGGCTATATCAATTTAACTATCAGTGATTGTAAATTAGCAATAACTAACATTCATGAACGAAAAGAGAAACAAATAAATCCCCTATTTCAAACAGCAATGTCTTTCCCAAAATTCTTAAAATATAAATTTGAGATCTTTACGTTTATCTACTGCTTCTGAAAGTAAGAAAATGCATAAATCACCTATTTATATCTCCTAGAAGAGTGATTCATATATTTTACAATGTCTTCCCTTCCTAAAAATGAATTGTTTCAACCCATTGTCTAAGATCCTCTCACTTTTTGTAAGGCTGAAACTCACAACTACTATTGTCACAATAAACACTATTGTCGCAATTGACGTAGTTTTTTTTTCAATAAAATACTCTCAACAGCAAAATATTTACGATCTTTTCTTAATTTTATGCATCAGAAAGGTGATTATTAGTGTTGTTATATATATTGAGACATCCCTATCGAAAGGTGTTAGCTTCCTTGGGGACCAAGACTCACAGTTCTAAAAACTTCCTATTTAGGTAATGGTGCATATTTTCTTCAAGTGTTTATATTAATGAGACGTAAATCACTGGTTTTTAATATTGCTAAATAATATAGATTATGAGTTCCTGTGTTGACCTTACTATTTCTTGAATACACTGCTGGCCACCGTAAATGCAACACCCTGAAGAAAGCATGCAAATAATTTGAAATTTACAACATGCATTAGCGGAGGTGAGATATGCAAATGATTAGAATCTCAGCGCAGACGCACATCACGCTCGCCTGTGGTGCCACTTCAAAGAGCTATTTAAGGCTTGGAGATTTCGCCGATTTCAAGTACGGCAATTGTGTTTTTCTTGTGGTTTTTTTCAAAAAAACGATCAATTATGCCTCGTAGAAAACAGCGATCATCTTTTGATCAAGTATCCGTGTTCGACAGAGGAAGGATAGTGGCCTACCGAAATTGTGGATCATCTTTCAGAGAAATCGGTAGTCGTGTTGGACGAAACCAAACAACTGTAATGCGGATATGGGATCGTTGGATGCAGAAGGGTATGACGGACCGACGTGTTCGATCGCATCCACCTCAGTGCACCACTTCACGAGATGACAGGCATATTGTGCGTATGGCAGTGACGGATCGCTCAGCCACATCACGAACCATAGCACAACACATTCAGTCTGTAACGCATCATCCAGTGTCTGCGCGTACCATTCGACGCCGTTTACAGCAGAGTGGTCTGTCCGCAAGACGTTCATTGCTTCGTCTACCCTTGACGCAGAACCACAGACGTCTCTGCCGCCAATGTTGCGATGAAAGAAGGATGTGGACGGCAGAAAGGAATGAAATTGTCTTTACTGACGAGCCACGCTTCTGTCTGCAACACCACGATGGTCGGATTCGAGTCTGGAGACACCGCGGAGAGAGGATGCTGAAGAGCTGCGTTATGCACCGCCACACTGGTCCTGCACCGGGTATTATGGTATGGGGCGGTATTAGATATCACTCTCGCACTCCTCTAGTACGCATTGTCGGTACTTTAAACAGCCAGAGCTACATCTCCGAGGTGTTGGAGCCAGTTGTCCTTCCTTACCTTCAGGGCTTGCCCACAGCCATATTTCAACAGGATAATGCGCGATCACACGGGGCACGCATTGTCCAAGGGTTCTTCGTCAATCGCCAGATTGAATTGCTTCCTCGGCCAGCTCGCTCTCCGGATCTTTCGCCGATAGAAACATGTGGTCCATGGTTGCTTAACGATTGACCCAGATTATATCCCCAGCTGCCACACCAGATCAACTTTGGCAACGTGTGGAAGCTGCTTGGTGTGCTGTACCCAAGAACGCATCCAAAGTCTCTTTGAAACAATGCCGAGGCGTGTGGCAGTGGTGATCTCCAACAATGGCGACTACTCTGGCTACTGATTTTGGCAGGAACCACACTTCAGAGAAGTCTATAAATTTAATCATTTGATACTTGGTCAACATGTTATCTACAAAATAAATTTTTTTTGTGGTATCTCTTGTCTTTCTTTGTGTTGCAATTTGGGTGGCCAGTAGTGTATATATCCCTATTTCATTCGGCTGATGCAGTCCTTTTCATAATACTCAGAGAGTTAGTTGCCTCTGAGTCTTTACTCTGTTTCCTCTCGTTCTGTTTGCTTGTCTGTAGCTATGGCTCTTTAGACTGATTACATGTCTTGTTCAACTTGGAGTTACACTCGTATTTCAGTATTATACGACAGAATAGGTAGCTAACTAAATGCGAACTTAAGCAATTGTGTGTGTGTTTCAATAACTATATGTAACGAAATAATTTTAGTTTCTTTTTATGTATATTTTCAAAATACATTCTCTTGATCCTAATAACTTGAAAGGGGAACTTTCTAAAAAATGTGGCCCCAAATGCTACTTTGTACGTGAAACAGGTGGATTTCTTAGCAATACCATGATCCCTTTTCATAGCCTTTGATAGATATACACAAACTTACAAAGCAGATCTCATAATTCCGAGTAATTCATAACACAATACCCTACGAGGATTTGATACACAACAAGATAGCTTGACAATCACAAGCTTCTGCAGATTCATATTCTTTCCAAAATCCCACCCTATTGTGGAAAATGTAGATAAAATCAAATTACAGTTATTTGCAACCTCTAAACGCACCTTCCTGAATCTTATTGTATTCCAGTCCGACTCAAATCACATTTTGTGAGACTGCTACGTGCTGAATTAAGCTCAAGTTGAAGATATTTGGCGAAAACAGGACAACTTTGTATGATAATAGTTACTGTCCCACTTCACAGTAAAAAATCGTATGTGAAAGAGAAATTGTGATACAATTTAAAGTGCATACCAAACCATTCTTGCTCAATAGTAGATATAGATGACCGTAAGTCGCGATGGAGCAACACAACGGGCTTTTGGCGAGGGTTGGAAATGAATTCCAAAATAAAATATCTGAGGATGCCTCGTAAATTTAAATCACGGTCAGATAGCGTGGTCAACAGCCATTTTCCACCCTTCCACTCCAAACCAACGCACGTGAGGATATTTGAGAACAAAACAGACATTTCATATGCTTTTAAGTTGTAATGGTCATTTTTGTTGCAAAGGTTTGGTATGAAATGAATACAAGATTTTAAATTGAATTTTTATAATTTGGTGACGTCATTAACTAAACAAGAATGTTCTTGTCACACATTATAACGCAGAATCGTATTTTTACTAAGGAATGGCATATACTTCTATTAAATCAAAACCATATGATTTTTATATTGGTATCTTTTTAAAAGTAGGTGATAGGTTGTGAATAGTAGAGTAGAATATAAATGTTTGGAAACAAGAAAATTAGTTTTCGTGCGTTGGTATCAATACATAACGAAGAACACACTGTCCTAAATATCGTATTGGAAATTTTCGGATTAATTCATGCAAAATCTATATATATAATTCTCTTACGTGGCACGCAAAAAAGACGTTATTTGTAATCGGGTTTTGGCAACACTGTACGATTGTTGGTTTATCGCGAAGTCTCGCGCATCGATTGAATTTATAGCGTTATCGGATGAAATTTTATTGAGAAAAAAAAAAGGAAATTTTAATGAGCTGTTGCAGTTAGTTTATAATAGAAATCAAAGAAAGCGGAGAATCTTTTCAGGGCCATTTAAAAAACGGTCCTTTTTCAGGGCCAACAATTATAGTTCAACAAGACGCTTGCACTACAACTTTCGGCAACAAACTCAATGAAAAAGTGTGGGTCGTTTGAGTGTTGGGAAAATGTACACACAAACAACATGCTGGGTATTCAATTTCCAAAGCAACACTCACATTTCGAGTCAAAATTTGCACAAAGTTTTCATTTGAATTCTGATTTTAGAGATACTGTATATATTTTTTTTTGTAATACAGCAAATTTAGATTTGAAAAACATTTTTTTTTTGGTAACTTATTTTGTAAACAATCCCTTCTGCTAGGACACATGTCTTCATTGAGGCGAGCGAAGCGAGCATAGGTTCGCGCAGCGAACCAATGAGGATTGCGAAGCAATCGTCCGGGGGTTGGCGAGCGTTAGCGAGCAGGGGGCAGGCCCCCTAGTATTCAATATTACTTCTACCTATGTGGATCCATGTATTTTCATTCGTCCTCTATTTACTTATCCCCTAATAAATCTGGATGTGAAACTGGATGTTATTCAGACATATCCAGTGGAAAATAGTTTTATTGTGTGTGTGTCATGTTTTGAGCCTTCGATAAGTTCATTCTCAAAAACAAAAAGGTTTCAGATGCAACTTGTCGTGCATAGCGTGTTAAAATTCGAGTTTTAAGGGGTCAATCAACTATTTCTCAACAATGATTAAATGAAAGTGTCTCTCTTGCGATCGACACGTATTATCCCCAAATTGAAAACTCAAATTGATTTTGCCACAAGAGTCGAATAGTATTTGAATGTTTTATATAATTATTCTTTTGTAAGCCTGTCAATATTAAATCATTCATTAACTTTAAATCAAATTCATCAATTCAAATTAATAAACAGAAACCAAGATTGTCATCTGGATTTTTAAAGCGATGTAAAAAGATAATTTCTCACAAGTCCTGATTTACAAAACTATCCATACTTCCACCAAAATTAGGTTTAGAGAGTAGTCCAATCAGGAGCGCTACAACAATCATAAGCATATCATCGCCACCACGCCTAAGACCCGTATCAATGAAATCATTGTTTCATTAAAATCGTACTCTTAAAGCCTTAAATCTTTTGGAAGAAACGTGTTTTATGGGAAGTATAACAAAATAAAACAAGGTTATTATGTTATGAATCATAGCTTTCGCTTTTCGTATAACACAAAACATCAAGGCAGGTAAGTAGGTGGGCGTTGAATTTCAACCGCACCGATGCCACAAATTGGGTCATTGGTGGCGGTCCGGGATCTGTCCCGAAGGGAACGATCCGGTTACAAAACATTCTAATTTTTATCCACCGTCAAATGACAAGGTCAACACCTGAGCTGACACCCAACTCTCCAAACTTCTACACCGACGTGAGAACATTTGAGGTCACGATGGAGTTAACGTGTACCAGATCTCACGTATATGACGGTCTTTGGTAAGAAATTTCTTACTCAGAACTCGGGTTTCTAACCCGACTCTAGCCGCTGGACGTCCACTGCTCAATCTATATGTATTAAAAAAGGATATGAGTGTGTGTATATTTTCTATACAAATTTACACCGTTTGACCAACCCTCACCAGATTTGGTTCACTTATATTTTAGAACACTGCGAAAAACATAGGCTATTTCTTTCCTGTCTTCAGACCAATTGTAGCCATGAAAGTGGCACACAGGTAAAACAAAAAATGCCTCTCGAAGCCCCAATTTTAAAATCTAAACTTTGTTTTCCTGCATTACAAAGACATGGAAAAGGAAACACGCTCTACAGGGTTTGCATATGCTTTAACACAGGGAAATGTAGCGGTCATATTTTAGCTGTCGCGGTAGGAAACACGTTCTACAGAGTTTGTGTATTTGAGTTAACACAAGGAAATGTCGCTGTCATATTTGAAATCCGAGCATCGCCGGGTTACTCAGCTAGTAAAACATGAAAAAAGAGTATGATGCCACTACTAAACCGAAGTTTCAGACACGTGTTGACGACAAATTTCGAGAAACGGATTTATTTTGTCGTCAACATCTCGTGTCGTAGACAGATTTGGCGTGTCTGCAACACAAATTTTGTTTTCCACTAGGAGTTCCGACAAACGTTGCAGTGCTTTTGCAGTGCAGACATTTGCTCGCTACCCCCTCTGCCCATCCGTGCCACGTTCATTCAGAAATCAGCAACTACCATTGGTTTATTGTGCATTGTCCCGAGACGATGAATGAATTTTGTTTTATGGCACATCCTCCACACTCGACATCTTGACGCATGAAGTGAGAAGTGTACTCATTCATATGTGTTGTCGACAAAAGTTACAAGAACCCACAAGTACTTTGTCTGCAACCAAAAGACGTAGACACAAAAATGCAGACAGATCTGTGTAAATTGGTGTAAACCCGGCTTTAGAGGACAGTAGGCAATCCTCCTAAGAAATGTATGGCTAGTACGAATCGGAAAACATCACAACATGGTTTGATATATTGTGATCGATGCGTTTTACGTTAGCGCGAGTACAATCATTTTGCAATTTGCAATCGTCCCTGTAAGACTTCTAACCAATTTTGATGTTCTTGAACAATCGTTCCTAAGATTCATTCAACCAACAGCTGTGGTAATTTAGTCATAATTTGTGTTGGGAAAACTCAATGCTACATAACTCGGAAACTTTATGACATTCTCAGGGTTAAGAGCAGAAAACTGTACTAGAACACAGACGCGTGAAACACAAATAGACAGAGCATCTTTATTAAGGAAAGTTTCAAAATGTGTGACAACATGTTTACTAGTTGTTACTTGACTGCCCTGTGAAAAATGGACTTGGTTGAACGATTCAGCATCTTATCCCCTCTTTTCGAAATATAACATGACAAGATAGATGCATAAATGCGCATTCCTTTACAGCGGTGACAAAAATGGTAAAATTAACCAATGTCTACTACTGTCTTGCGTGGACCTATCAGATGAAGAATCAATGAATGAGCATCGTCACGTGGGATAATCAGTTGATGAATATTCGTTTTCACCCCGTAAACGAAGGCAGTCAAAGGGTCGCTTTACTCCTAGTTTTGATCACACGATCTTGGGAACATAAAAATGTTACGATTCCTCATCCTACTTTTGTACTTACGCTAAGTACTAGAATGTTCTGGCAAGACATAGAATTATGCACACAAGATACATTACTTTTTTTAAAAGGAGTTAAGAACTATACAACTTATCCATACTCCCCAATCTTACATTTTAGAATATATCGATGTCTCGACAGCTATTTGATAATTAGAGTTTGGTCGCTATTGTATGTACTTGTATAATACTATCTTTTGAGTTTCTTCTAGGTTATTTATCGACTGAGGGTTAGTAGGTAGATATTTTAATTAACGTTGTACTGGAGCAACACAACGGGCTATTGACAACGGTCCGGTATTGGAGGACAATACTACGTAATTTTGAACCACGGTCAGATGACGTATCGACTAAAAGATTTACTAACAAAAGAAAGTCAGAAAATTTACGTTAGTTAAAAAATCTAGAACGTACAGAATAATGTCTGTGGTTTGGTGCCGATGATACCTGCAATTATCAATAAGTTTACCAAATCATATATTAACTATAATAACTATTGATGTAGCTCGCTCATTTTACAGTTAACATACGTTTATTTCAATTTTATTAGAAACTTTTTGCTGAGAAAAAAGCGATTTTAAAAATCAACCCTTCAATTTTGTACAGCTCTGAGATTATATGAGGTAGTATTCTGAAGTTAGATGAAAATTTACCATGTATGTTAAGATAAGTTTTCCAATAACATGGCTCATTTTTTTTTGGTATTGGTTTCTTGTTTGGGGTTTTGTGCTGCAAGGGCTATATGTGGCCAGAAACAAAAATAAAAACAACGTCAGGTAAAAAATGTGGTAAATGGTCAACAAAAAGGTATTGAGAAACAGAGCAGCGTGATGAAATCAGTAAAAAGATAGCTTGATTATCCTAGAAGCCCGAGCCCCATGTTTACCAAAGACAGTATAGGACAGATGTTACTGGAAATCCTCATCTGAGCATGGTTCAAAACTATGTTGTGTTGTCCTCGGGGTCATTCCTTTCGGTTTTGATCCCGTACAGTCGCCAATAGCTCATTATGTTGCTCCTGTGAAAAGTCAATTAAAATACCTACCTACCTTATTGGTAAAGAAAAGATCACCACAGGTGTCCCTGAGAACTTTATCTGTACCAACTTTTATAGAGTAGCGACTATTCAGTGTTAAATTCTTAAACAATAGTTTAACGATGCAAGGGAAGCATAAAATCTATTTGGTCATACTACCTATTGGAGGGGGTTAACACGGTTAATCCCAAAGAGTGGACCTCCCAAATTTCGCAACGGGTCAACTTGAACAATGTTTATACGCTCTCCTTGGTTTTTGTGGAACGTGCGTGAATAAACATTTGCTAACATTTAGAGCTATTATGTTACAAGGAGGCAATCATCCGCATGCACAGAACGGATCACATTCACACTAGCCTAGTAGTTTGAATTATATCCTTCACGTACAGGGGAGTAATGCACAACTGGAAGCTTAATCGCGGAATCACCCATTGTGTTGTTACGCCGGGGAGCGAGGTCAAGCAGTGACCCCAAAAAGTTCTCTCTTATAGAAAGCTTCTGCCATTGTGTGAGTGGGGCACAAACTTACTTTCCTCTCATTGTTTTTGTTCGGACCCGAGTTCCGATAATAATTCAATTTCAAAGTTCATTTGCTACATTTCGGCACACATATGAAGGAATGAAGCCAGAAAGCGTAGTGAAGAAAGCCCGTAGCATACCCAAGCTGAAGGATGGAGGAGGAATGTACTACGAAATGAGGTTCAGGAAGGGTGTTAACATACCTCAGGAGGTAGTCATACAAATGAAGACATCCGTTGAGACGACTAATGATCGAATTCAACAGTCCAAAATATATCACGCATTCACTGTCTTAATAAATGGATATCAATGCTTATAGGGCACAGTTGTATGTTAAAAGGTAAATCTTCATGAGAATAGACTAGTGGACAAATATAGGTACATATATACGTAAGTAGTGAACTTATCCAATGCTAAAAATACTCTTAAGGTATCTGACTACGTTCAGAGTACTTTTTTTCAAAAAAGTGTCCAAATAGGGTTTTTTTTTTCTTTTTATGATAAAATACCTTATAAAAGATAATACAAAACAAAAATTTTCTTAAAAATATGTATATATATATTTATTAACTGGCAAAATTTGACAAATTTAGGTCAAAAAGGACGAAAACGTCAAAGTCCATAATCTAAAATCATATCACTACAACTACACAAGATTTTTTGTCAAGTCTCGTAACAATATGATCTAGCGCCTGAGCTAGGATATTTGCAATATTCCTCTCCAGTCATGATATATAGTGCATAACACAGAAAGAACATGAAAATTTGAAATTTTTCCTAACGACACTACAGTGAAATGACTCTAAAAATTTTTCCTTTCAACATATAACTTATATCCTAGCTCGGGATCTTCAAAACAAATATAAAAAGCCATGGGAAAAAAATTCATTCAAAAATTTTGAATACACTTTGAGTTATTATCTTTGTCGTGCAAACATTTTATTGAAAATCACATTCTGAGAAAAATGCATTTAAAGATTTGTTAAATAATTTACTAATATATATTTCAAATTAATTACTTCAAAATTCGCCTGTTTTATACATTAAACCTTCCTCTATCTCCTTACATGCCCATTTTTTATTTTTGGAAGCTTTTAATTTTTTTCTTTGCAGTTTCGTCGAAGGCTGTGATTGTCTTTCAGAAGAGGAAATTCTCTTTTTATCAATGGAGGCATATCCTTTTGATATGTAAACTCCAGGACTGAGTCCAATGTTATTTAAAACTTGGAGCAAGCCCCTAAAACCATCATTGAACTGCACTACTGAAATATAAACTGCAAGTCTTAGTGTTTTTAGACTCACAAAAGTTTCTTTCGGGGCAATGTTCCATATAACTGCATTGAAGGCTTCGTTCTGATTTTGTGTCATTCCGTGCATACACTTTTCTAGCAGACTTCTATCACACAAACTCATGTATATTGGTTTCACAATGTTTATAACTGAATTGGGAAGACCAAGTGATTTCCCTTTCAGTGTTTTCCCCATGGCTTTAGCCCTTTGTTAACGATACCAGCTGTTCTCACCCTGCGGACATTGTCCATGCATAGGTTTGTCTTTGGATGAACAGCAATGGAAAATGCAGCAATAACAGACTTTTGCATTTCATCCAAATTGCCTGCGTTAGCACGTATGGCAATACCATAATAATTTTGTATTTTGTTGATGAAAACATCAGTGAGTTTCCCTTTGCCCCCCAAGTCCTTTTGTTTGACTCCTGATTTTTCTAAGCCGAGCTCCAACACGTTTTTGGATGTGGCCTATGCATTCAAGTTTAATAACTGAATTTGAATAAATATCTTTCACTTGCATAAAAGCTTTAGAATCGCCATCGCCATAGTACTCTGAATATTGAAGCTGTCTACGCGATTCCGATCGTTCAAATACTCTGAATGCACCCATTGGTTCCATGCTTGAAGCTGTACCGACGTGGTTGGCACAAATGTGGTCAGCTTTTTATTTATTATATATTTTTATTAAATATTTAAGACACACGTGGCTGTTTAATTCATTTATCAGAGAAACCAAAACCAAAACTGCGCAATTACTCAACTTCCTGTTTGAAAATCAGCTTTCACGATTAATTCAAATGAATAGATCTCCACTTCTATTGATCGTAGAAACAAAATAAAAACTGTTTTGGAAAGAAAAAAGTCTAAATTTTTATAATATTAAATAAAACGAAATACAAAATTTTGGTCAAAAATGGACTTTTCAACGTAGTCAGATACCTTAACACAGTAGATTATAAAGGTAGACCTAGATGGTAGGACGCACCTAGATCGATGGACGCGTTTAGATGGATGGACTCATCTAGATGGATGATCCACAGGGAAAAGTTGAATTACCAATCACTTCCAAATAACTGTCTGAAGCCCAAGTGACAACAAACACTATTTCTATAACTCTAGCACATAGACCTATAAAGAATAAGTTGAATAGAGTACTGTACATAAATATTTTATTCGGTTTTAGATTTACAAAAATTGTAACAAATTATACGCACCTGTCATTTTTCAAGAGCGATCGCTACTGCTTCTTCAGGACTTTGACAGAACATGATTACCTTAAATACCATTTGTATCGCAGTTGGACTATGTGACACTCTGACTTCTTTACTTTGCGGACAAGTAAATATGAACGACGATCAACTTTTGTTATGTACTGATCTTGGTGAGATCTATAGTATTGATGTGTCTGTTTTGGAGTGATTTCTCAGTTATGCTGGATTGGAAGACATCACATGCTTGAAAGAACAGCAATGGGCGTAGAATAAAAGAGCGTAGCCTTTTATTGTCATGCAAAATAAACAACTAATTTCTATTCTAAACAAATACATGGGGTATTTTTTAGCAATGAATACAATAAGCTATCATGGAGATTATACTGATAATTTCTCAGACAAAAATTGTTGTGATAAAAACATGCAGGCAATTTGCAAATCTTGATTCGACAATAAACCATCTGTTGTCAAATTACGTATGTAATTTGTATTCCTGTCACTGCATTGAGCAAACTTACATAACTGCTGTCAGTTGCGGACATATGCATTCTAGATCTTGTACGTGAACGCAATTATATCGTCTTTCTGGACTCGTATACAGCAAGACAATCATCATTGCCCTAGATCGAAGATCTCTTCCGTCACTAAACGCATTGCTCATCAATGAATCGCTTTCGATTTGTAAGCTGAGAAACGTAAAAGCTGATTACAAAACTCTTCATTTCCTTGAAGATAAGTAGTAAGTCCTTTAAACGCGTCTCAGGAAGTGAATAGAATATTTCTGAAAACTTATTTTTAACTCTACCAGAGTTTCCTAGAAAATAATATCACTTTAGTTTAGTGGAAAAGTCGATTTGTTTCTGATTTCAAAATATTTTATAAGGACGATTGTCAAAATATGCTGCAAGGTATTTTTAATTTTTAATTAATCCTCCTTGTAGTAACAATGAGCTATCTCGTCATTAGTAAAATTGACTAGATCTTTATGGACGAGAAATATCTTTTATCAAGATCTTGTTGTCTCTCGTCATTAAACAAAACTGAACAGATTTGGATCTCTCACCATCAAAAAATAGGCAATATCTCGTTAGTAATAAAATTAGTTGGATCTTGATGGACGAGATATCTCGTCATTAGTAAAATTGATTAGATCTTTATGGACGAGAAATATTTTTTATCAAGATCTTCTTGTCTCTCGTCATTAAAAAAAACTGAACAGATTTGTATCTCTCACCATCAAAATATAGGCAATATCTCGTTAGTAATAAAATTAGTTGGATCTTGATGGACGAGATATCTCGTCATTAGTAAAATTGACTAGATCTTTAAGGACGAGAAATATCTTGTTGTCTCTCGTCATTAAAAAAAACTGAACAGATTTGTATCTCTCACCATCAAAATATAGGCAATATCTCGTTAGTAATAAAATTAGTTGGATCTTGATGGACGAGATATCTCGTCATTAGTAAAATTGACTAGATCTTTAAGGACGAGAAATATCTTGTTGTCTCTCGTCATTAAAAAAAAACTGAACAGATTTGGATCTCTCACCATCAAAAAATAGGCAATATCTCGTAAGTAATAAAATTAGTTGGATCTTGATGGACGAGATATCTCGTCATTAGTAAAATTGACTAGATCTTTAAGGACGAGAAATATCTTGTTGTCTCTCGTCATTAAAAAAAACTGAACAGATTTGGATCTCTCACCATCAAAAAATAGGCAATATCTCGTTAGTAATAAAATTAGTTGGATCTTGATGGACGAGATATCTCGTCATTAGTAAAATTGACTAGATCTTTATGGACGAGAAATATTTTTTATCAAGATCTTCTTGTCTCTCGTCATTACAAAAAACTGAACAGATTTGTATCTCTCACCATCAAAATATAGGCAATATCTCGTTAGTAATAAAATTAGTTGGATCTTGATGGACGAGATATCTCGTCATTAGTAAAATTGACTAGATCTTTAAGGACGAGAAATATCTTGTTGTCTCTCGTCATTAAAAAAAACTGAACAGATTTGGATCTCTCACCATCAAAAAATAGGCAATATCTCGTAAGTAATAAAATTAGTTGGATCTTGATGGACGAGATATCTCGTCATTAGTAAAATTGACTAGATCTTTAAGGACGAGAAATATCTTGTTGTCTCTCGTTATTAAAAAAAACTGAACAGATTTGGATCTCTCACCATCAAAAAATAGGCAATATCTCGTTAGTAATAAAATTAGTTGGATCTTGATGTACGAGATATCTCGTCATTAGTAAAATTGACTAGATCTTTATGGACGAGAAATATTTTTTATCAAGATCTTCTTGTCTCTCGTCATTACAAAAAACTGAACAGATTTGTATCTCTCACCATCAAAATATAGGCAATATCTCGTTAGTAATAAAATTAGTTGGATCTTGATGGACGAGATATCTCGTCATTAGTAAAATTGACTAGATCTTTAAGGACGAGAAATATCTTGTTGTCTCTCGTCATTAAAAAAAAACTGAACAGATTTGGATCTCTCACCATCAAAAAATAGGCAATATCTCGTAAGTAATAAAATTAGTTGGATCTTGATGGACGAGATATCTCGTCATTAGTAAAATTGACTAGATCTTTAAGGACGAGAAATATCTTGTTGTCTCTCGTTATTAAAAAAAACTGAACAGATTTGGATCTCTCACCATCAAAAAATAGGCAATATCTCGTTAGTAATAAAATTAGTTGGATCTTGATGTACGAGATATCTCGTCATTAGTAAAATTGACTAGATCTTTATGGACGAGAAATATTTTTTATCAAGATCTTCTTGTCTCTCGTCATTACAAAAAACTGAACAGATTTGTATCTCTCACCATCAAAATATAGGCAATATCTCGTTAGTAATAAAATTAGTTGGATCTTGATGGACGAGATATCTCGTCATTAGTAAAATTGACTAGATCTTTAAGGACGAGAAATATCTTGTTGTCTCTCGTCATTAAAAAAAAACTGAACAGATTTGGATCTCTCACCATCAAAAAATAGGCAATATCTCGTAAGTAATAAAATTAGTTGGATCTTGATGGACGAGATATCTCGTCATTAGTAAAATTGACTAGATCTTTAAGGACGAGAAATATCTTGTTGTCTCTCGTTATTAAAAAAAACTGAACAGATTTGGATCTCTCACCATCAAAAAATAGGCAATATCTCGTTAGTAATAAAATTAGTTGGATCTTGATGTACGAGATATCTCGTCATTAGTAAAATTGACTAGATCTTTATGGACGAGAAATATTTTTTATCAAGATCTTCTTGTCTCTCGTCATTACAAAAAACTGAACAGATTTGTATCTCTCACCATCAAAATATAGGCAATATCTCGTTAGTAATAAAATTAGTTGGATCTTGATGGACGAGATATCTCGTCATTAGTAAAATTGACTAGATCTTTAAGGACGAGAAATATCTTGTTGTCTCTCGTCATTAAAAAAAACTGAACAGATTTGGATCTCTCACCATAAAAAAATAGGCAATATCTCGTTAGTAATAAAATTAGTTGGATCTTGATGGACGAGATATCTCGTCATTAGTAAAATTGACTAGATCTTTAAGGACGAGAAATATCTTGTTGTCTCTCGTCATTAAAAAAAACTGAACAGATTTGGATCTCTCACCATCAAAAAATAGGCAATATCTCGTTAGTAATAAAATTAGTTGGATCTTGATGGACGAGATATCTCGTTATTAGTAAAATTGGTTGGATCTTGATAGAAGAGATATCTTGTCATTAGTAAAATTGGTCAGATCTTGTTAGACGAGATTATCTCGTTATTAGTAAAATTGTTCGGATTTTCAAGGACGAGATAACTCGTTATTAGTAAAATTTATCGGATCTTGATGAACGCGATATCTTGTTGCAACCACTTGGAGGGTTAAAGAAACGACAAAATAATAAAATATAAAGAAAAAAGCCGTTAAAAAATAATGTATATTCCCAGTGGGAGGATGAGTATATATTATGTTAATTAAAATTTTCGCAATGTATTTCAGTGGTAATTGAAAAATATTTTAATTTGTTTACTAAGACTATAATCATAAATCATACAGTTACCATGAAACATTACAAAAGTCTAAATAGATATGCAGCATAATATTTTCCCCCTATAGCAAATGTTGTTATAATAGTAACAACTTAAAAGTATAGCTATTTCTTGAATTATTTGTATCATTTCTAAATTAGATATTAGTAATAGACCAAATACATAAATAATAAATTAATTCAATAGATTCTCTAGCCATTCAGCAATTGATTATACTGTAAACAGATTGCTCTAATTAATTTGAAATGAGAAACACTGTTAGATTTAAAGATCAATTAATGCGTTATAGAGAAAGTACTTGTATTTTGCATGTACATAAATCACTTAACTCATATGGTAATTAATTCATGTTAATTTGAACTTCAAAAAATGATATTCTTTAGAGGAATGTAGTACTTTATGAATTATAAAACCACTTTGGGCCCTGTGGCAATAGCCGTGTAATTTGGAAAATTCCATTGGTTTTTAAGAAGCCGTGGTATGTAAAAAGCATAAAGTTAATGTAGAAAATTTGATACCATTACTTAGAATTTAAACTTTCTCACTAAAACATTTCTTTTAATTTCCGATCTTGGTTAATTTCATTGTAAAAAATTTTCAGAAAGCCTTAATGCATGCAGAATTTTCTCCAGTTCGTATATCTGTATCAGAACTTTAAATTATTTAAATGTAAGTTTTCTTTCTGCCATCTACTTAAACTGGTAAAAAGTTCTCTGGTCTGCTATCTTCGTCAGATTTCCTGCAATCGTTCTAACGTTAGACTTTTAACCAGTTTTGTCGTTCTTAACTAATAAAAGCTTTCCTATGATTCTTTAAACTAATAGATGTATTTGTTTAGTTATGTAGGCTTTGAATCAAAGTGATGTTGATGTCTTTGCGAATAAATCGACTTCTGGTCAAAATTGTTTGACTAAGCTTCTATACCACTTAAAAATTCTAGTTTAAGATAATAGTTCTAGATAACACCTGGTACTAAAAGCTAAGAAGACGTATGATACATGCAAATATTTTACTGCGCTCTCTATTCGAGACCTCTGTGGCTGATATTGAGAGGCTAGAGAAAAGATATCTACCTTTTCTCAAGATTTTTCTTACTGAACTGTTTTATTAATCTGTCTTACTGTTTTTATCAATTTTATGCATTGTTTGCGCGGACTTTTGTTGCTATTCTTTGTACTATGTATTTTGTTTTCCTGTCTGAAAACAGCAATGAAAAAACTATAAAAAAAAGAGCATTTACAATTGCTTCGAACTTTTTGCTCCAATGCCCTTTTATTTGAAGGTGGAACAATCAATTTAAAAATACACTTTTGAAGAACACATTTCTTCCAACTCATTACATTGGAGATGCAAATTGGTGTAGATCATTACTACGTGTCACGATGCAGAAAAATGAGACGAAACTTTATCTTTAGAGTGGAAACGGCGAAAATAGTTAGCTTAAAAAAGCATCAATAATAATAAGCCAAGATGAAACAATCGCCGTCAGACATAAAACGTTATTGTACGCCCCAATCTATAATCACAGTAAAAAGATTTTTTAGACTATGCCCAAGGAAAGCTCAAAGAGATACGGAAGTTGTACGCGAGTCCCATTTTGAGTTATCTTTAGAATTGCTCTCCATTGTTTTTTTTTTACCTCCAGATTTTATCCGAATTGTCTGGTCCATAGGAGGGTGTTCTATGGTGATGAACATTCGCGGAAAACTCTTTGAATTTTGCTTTAATATAGGTGAATTGTAAGGCTAGAACAACGAACAATTGTAGCGATTTTTGAGTATTTTTAAAAGTGGAATCGATTGCGATCTACTTTTTTTTTATGTAGGTAACGGTAATTTTCTACCCGTATTGTATCGTACAAAGATTCTGTGTCATCAATAAAATACATTGTATGGACGCATGAAACTATTTTTGCTTTTACTTTAAAAGTCTTATTTACCATACCAAACTGCATTTTTCTATTTCGTAAATGTGAGATAATTGTTTAAATTTTTTATCTATTACTGTGAAACCCCGAGTTAACGTAACCCGTAATTAACGATTTCCCGCTTATAACGTCATTTTTCATTATTCCAAATAATTTCCTATACTTTCAATGTTAAAAAATCCCGTATTTAACATTATCCCTTCGAAATAGTTCCCGCATTTAACGTTTTTTCAACAGGAAGAACACAAAGCTATTTTCTCAAAATAGTCACATACTATAAGGCCAGCATGGCGTTGCACGTGAAAGTTATTTTCGTATCCTTACTGATATTGAAAATATTAAAAAGAAAAAAGAAATTTTTTTTAATGAGTCCCCCTTTTACCCGACATGACACGAGAATGTCGCAAATTCGCTTAGAACTACTTGAGACATCGAGCTGTGTAAAATTTTCCGCAGATTTCAATTCCGTTGAAATGTTTACTCTATTTAACGATCGCAAAGTAATGGTAATGGTAATTTTAGTTAACGTCGTACTAGAGCACCACAACGGGCTATTGACGACGGTCTGGTATCAGTCCCTTAAGGGAAAGATCCGAGGACAACACCTCGTAATTTTGAACCACGGTCAGATGACGAAGCAACACCTGAGCTGACATCCCACTCTCCAAACTACTACACCAACTCAATTTGAGGACTTTCGGCCACGACAGATTTAAGGTGCACCCTCGCCTCTACACCATACGCTTACAAACATCCATGCACAGACCCTTATTCGAACCAGGAACCTTCCGATCTAGAGGCTAACACCTTAACCACTATACCGGTTGGTTGGCTCAATTTTATTAGAAACTCTTTGTTGAGAAGAAAGCGATTTTAAAAATCAACACTTCACTTTTGTATACCTTTGAGATTATATATGGTAGTAATCTAACTAGCGTCCAACTTCACTTGCGAACTTCTAGCTATTGTAGAGGCACTTGACCTGTATAAAACCCTTCCTGCTTCTGAGCAGGCTGAGGGTGTAGTTATTTTGTGTGACTCAAGAACTGCCCTACAAGCAATACTAAAAAGAGACTCCTCGATCATCTGCAGAATATGCTCCCACCTAAGAGAAATTCAACATTTGGGAAAGATCTGCACACTCCAGTGGTTGCCCGCACACGTTAATATATCGGGCAACGAGACTGCAGACCAACTAGCAAAAGAGGCTAGAAATCTAAACAATGAGGACAATGTGAATGTCACCCTGCTGGACGCAAATGCCCTAGCTAACTTCAAATTGAGAGAACCTTCGATCCCAATTAAGCATCAGCTTTGTAATATCAATGAGGATAGACTAATTACCAAAACCATAGCCAGGTTAAGAACAGGTCATTACAGAGAAATAAAGATTGACAGCGAGGGTAATAGATCTTACAGAAAGTGTAATAACTGCCCAGATATGGAGTTAACACCAGCTCACATTTTCGATTGTCCAGGAATTATTGCGGATCTATTTAAAGTCGGGGTCCTTTTCTCGGAACCGAACCTGTACGAGGACAATATAGTGGAAATTGCTAGAGCTGTGATAACTGCTCATGGCATCATTTGAACAAGACTCGTCGTAGACACGACATCATCATCATCTAAAGTTAGATAAAAATTACCAAACGTGTTAAGATAAGTTTTCCAATAACATGCCACAATTTTATTTGTATTGGTTTGTTGTTTGGGTTTTTGTGATGCAAAGGGCTATATTTGGCTAAGGTGCACCAGCCGCCTCTACACCATACGCTTACAAACATCCATGCCCTTCCCCCAAGACACAATACAATCTACACCTAACGGTGAGTGGTTCGGGGGTAGGTCTGCAAACATCCATGCCCGGACCCGGATTCGAACCAGGACCCTTCCAATCCAGAGGCTAACACCTTAACCACTTTACCGGTTGGTTGGCAGGAAAATCTCAAAGAGTCCATTTTGTGTAATTAATATCTCCGTCAATTGTAAATAAGATATACTAAAAAGCTTACAAAAACTCAAATCTTCGGAGAATCATGTTAATGATTTAGCTAGTAAAATAAAAACGTAAACCAAAATAACGTTTTTCCCGCATACAACGCTATTTCTTTCCGGCCACTTGAAATACGTTAATCGAGTTTCACTGTACTTACAAATTATTTTTATCTTCACTCTTACAAAGGTATTTTAACAAAGTAGATAGGCGTAATGGAGTTGAATTTACATCACATAAGATAAATACAACCGGCTATGTCAATACAATAAAGATTAATCCCAAAGGGAAAGATCGAGGTGTACACCTCATAATTTTGAGCCACGCTGAAGATAACGAATGCTTTACACAGTTTAATTGAACATAAGCCCATCACGATAGTTTAAAGTATGACATTTCAAAGAAAAGTAATACATATGTTGACGTTTCTGGTTCATACACGTATTTCAGAATGTGCAGTGAAATAGTTTTTAGAATATGTCACATCAGATTATGAAAGTCTCAAGGTAACCACCTATGACTATATATGCCCAATATTTCCCAGGCGTGAAACAAACTAACGTCCAAAGTAGGTAGGTAATTAATTGACGTCACACTGGAGCAACGCAACGGAGTATTGGTGACTGTATGAGATCAATCCACATGGTAAAGATCCGAGTGTAACACCGCATAGTTTTGAACCACCACGGTCATATGACGAGGTGATCCTCTTAGCTGGTCATCCACTCTCCAAACTTCCACACCACGCCAACGTGAGGACATTTGAGGCCACGACAGATTTAACGTGCACCCGCTCCGTGTACATGACAGCCTTTGGTTGGACCTAGTTTTGAACTCATAACCCTCCGGTTGGAAGTCCGTTTCTCTTCCAAACTGGCTACCTCGTCCCCAGTATCGAAGGTAATTTGAGGCTTGTATGTATTGTATGAGCGTTGAAAATTCTACTGGGACTACATTCGAACCCATTTTATTGCTTTTTTACAGACACAACATACGCTTATCTCAGAACTCTAACAATAAAAATAAAATAAAACAATATATCTGATGCAAATTGGAAGTATGGATGGGTTGTTGATTTCCAACCAACTGTTATTAGAGTATTTTAAATGATGATGTAGGTCTTGTCCTCCTCATCTGACCTCAGTTCAAAATCACAAGGTGTTGTCCTTGGATCCTCTCTTCGGTATGGATCCTAGCCACTAGCCCGTTGTGTTGCTCCAGTGCAACGTTAATTAACTACCGGATAGATAACCTCAACTGATAATAGAAATAAAAGTGTCATTTGGAAGAATCGACTGTTATGATACTCTGTATTATAACTCATAACTTAAGTAATATTTTAATTATTGTTAAAACTAAGTATTCCTAATGTGTTGAGTTATAACTGTTATCGGTATGGATCTGGTTATAACTGTTATGATTAGTTTTGGATAGTAGCACACCTCTGGGCAAACGCATTAAGCCCATCACCGTAGCATTAATTTAATGGTATGGTGCCGGTACCATATCATTAAGTTAATGGTATGGCGCGGCCGGGAACCTACACCATTAAGTTAATAGTGTAGATTCTCTGCCGTGATATAGATTCGCACCCAACGTGAGTTAAAATGAATGAGATAGTGCTGAGTATCTGTTGATTTTTGAAGTACGACTTCAACCAAAGATCTGTAGGTTGCTGCAAGTTACGTGGTTTCAGTAGGACTAATTGTCGCTATTCTTTAAACTAGAAACACAAATTCACAATGGAATTTAAGTACGACGAATGCGGCGCTTGGATATAAACTCAATAACCTCCAATTTAACAATCTGCGTAGCATAAAATGATGTGTTCATGCTCCTGGTCTTGTAGGAAGACGTGTCTTCTCCACGAAGAGTAGATTTTCGTAAATACTCTTCTTGTAGCTTTTCTTCATAATTCTGTATTGTTGAAAGATGTATCTTCTCCAGGGATTGTAATCCTTCGTTAGAAGTGATGTACTCTGTTCATGCCTTTGTCTTATTTGATAAATGAATCTTCTCTATGGAGTGTAAGTCTTCATAAAGATCTATTCTTGGCTAGTTGCGATGTGCTCTGTCCTAATTGAGGAAGTATAAAGTAAGAGTGAGTAATGGTAACCTTTTTTTATGTGATTAGTATCATGAGACCTACCTTTAGACTACTTTGTCTTCAGCGTGGAACCTATTATTCATAACATGATTCAACCACGGGACGTGAGAAGACGTCCATCTACTGATGCATCGTCTGATTGATCCGTTGATTGATCATATGATACTATTAGACTTTGGAGATGTCACCACATCAGTCGCAACTCTACTGAAGTGCACATTCGCACGACTACTTTGTCATAAGATGTTATATCCACAAACGTTACTATAGGATACTGAATAGGCCATACAATACAATTTCTCACAGAACAGTCACGTGACTATTAGTCACAGTTTTGAAGCTCAAAAGTAATGCCCAGTCTACTTATATTTCATGTGTTCATGTCTTTATATTGCTGCAATACGTATGTTCTTTAACGAATGGGGGGAAAAAGACTAGGAAAAAGACTATTCGACAGAAATAATGAGTATAAACGCTTTTAAATTCCTTATAGGCAATTTATACTCTATACTTCTTAAGACTTCTTTAATGAATATCAAAAAGGGTTTAAAGAAGATAAACCGTTCATAGCTGTTCTCTATCAAGACCAAACCTTATCCAAAGTCAAAGTATAAAAGTGTATCTCCGTTCTAACATAACTTAACTGTTTACGTAGAGAACGCTTGGTTCTCTTTCCAGATTAAGGAAATTTCTATCATTCTTACACCTTGTAAAAAATGCGTGAAATGCTAATGGCTTACATTAATGTCTTTTCAAAAGAACATTTTGTGTGCCTAAAGGCTTTTAAAATAACCAACAGTAATGAAGCGTGATAGATATATGCAGTTCAAAGTAATTTAATAGAAATTCAGCTTTTTTTAACGCACAGACGTTTAAGACCTCAATGCAAATGCTTGAAAATTGAATTCTGCTTAAAGGAATAGTGGCACTTTCTTCCGGCATGTCGTCTGTCTCACTTTTGATATTAAATACTTTCAGGGCTTTTATACGAAAGGAAAAGATAGCTTTATTTAACATTAGGTTTGCAATGTCTATTATTATCGAGAGACTATATATCCAAGGAAAGTTGCGTTTAATAGTGGAAATGTTACGAAACGCTGCGTAAAATTACTTTGAACATAATAAGTAATTTGGAAGGATCCGCTAACTGCGATAGACGCCATATATATTAATCTTTAAAACAAACTGGTATAAATAGCATTGGACACATAAAGGATATTTTTTGCAGATAGTATTTCATTGAACAGTTCATGTTTTCTTAAGGGGACAGTAGACTTTCAAAAGACTCAAATTCGACCAAAACATAGAATTTTGAATTTGTTATATTATTTAACTACACACTAGTAGCTACAAATGTGAAAAATAATTTTTCACTTTTGACATTTTTCAACTGAGTTATGGTCTATTATATTGCTTTTTTAAGATATTTTTTGTTGAAAATTGCGTTTTCTCACATTTGAAATTTTTATGCATTTGAGGTATTTGAAATGCTCCACGAGCAATTTTAATCATCGTATTCAACTCAAAATCTGCATATTCATTCTTAGTAAAGTTAAAAACAAAAGTTACTTAAAATGAATGTTATATCTAGATTATTTATATGAATTTTGCTTAGAAATTTTATAAATATTTGAATTTTGAATTGAAAAATTATGTCTTGCTAGGAAAGTATTTTATTTAAAAAAAAAGAATGACATATTAATGATACCAGTTATATTCTACATTATGTAACGTATATTGTAAATAAGTATTTTTGTATTTCGAGTCATAGAAATACTTCAGAAACATTTTAAACGGTACAATTTTTCGCAATATTTAAAATTTAAAATTTTAATAACTTAAAATATTTTTATCCTTTTGACACCAAATTTCAAAGGTAATTATTTGAGCTTATTATAACATATCCAAATTACAAAAGAATCTCTTGAAAATTGAAAAAATTGATTTGTCCTCTTAACACTATATGTTTAAATAAGTAGCACACCTTTGATAGATAAATATATACTATCTCTCTTAAATATAAGACAGTGAGAGACCCTTTTGTCGAATAATTCATTACTTTAACCATAGGTGGTTTACCTTTGCGTCAAAATGTACCCAACTGCAGCCCACCTCAGATGCAGAGATCTTTTCCAATTTGTTACCAGTTATAGGCAAGGTACAGTTTGCTTTTGTTACTTGGATCTTCATTCCCCTTTGAAACATTAGGGCATTTGTGACTCGAGTAGGTATCTCCTCATTAGCAAATCCAACCAGAACTAGTAGGTGTGGCATGTCTCATGATAAAACAGATTGCAGGAATTTAAAACTTTGTGCCTGTAAACAAATATCTTCAAATTATGAAAAAGTTTCAGAAAATTCGTGAAAATCTCTTTCAGAAAATTCCATATTTTGTCTCAGCATTTAGCAAAAATAGGAAAGTCTTCGTAATCACATGTGACTACGGTAGGTGTAGGTAGTTAATTAATGTCGCGCAGGTGCAACGCAAAGGAGCCATTGGAGACGATCCAGGATGAGTCCCTAAGCGAAAGATCCAAGGACAACGCCTCGTAATTTTGAACTATGGTCAGATGACGAGATCATCAAGACCTGAACAGACATCCCACGCTAATGTGAGGAAATTTCATTCCACCATAGATTTAATTAGCACCAGCTTCCGTGTACACGACAGTCATTGTTTGGACTTTATTTGGAACTAGCAACCCTTAGGCTGCTCTTCCAACTACGGTGGCGGTAAATATCTCTGCAAAATTGTTGTCTAGAAGGATTAGTTTAACAAATCTCACAGGAACCAGAACTGCTTGTACACTTTTGCCGAATAATTATCAAATGGAGTACGCTCATTGATATCCTCGTTTACGAAGTGTTGCAACAACTGGCATTTAAAGAATGAAAGAATAATATAATTCATGCAAATTATTCTTAATTCTTCTAGAGCTAAGATATAAATGCGCCCTTCCAACCGATAGCCATTTGATATTCCCGAAACAATAGTTATTCGGTGCGCACGCAAACAAGAATAATCTCAATATTCCTCCCAGCATCCCACTTTGCAACGTCTTAGTTTAAACAGCTTTATTCCATTCACTTTTTAGAAATGAACGATACACATCGACCTTCTAATGTGGTAGACGGAGCGTTCGCGTGCAGTTTCTTGATAGTTCACCCGACCATTTGTTTTGAGAATCTCGAAGTCATGATCACGTTTGTATGGGACGAAATTGGACACTAATTGACGAACGTGATGAAAAGCATTAGTCTTGAGTTTCGATAACCAAGCGGCACAAGTTGATCTCCAGGCCTAAGTGATTTCTGAGGCTTTACAACAGCGCCTCGGTCCGCATATTTGATTAGAAAGTCGATGTAGGTACATTCATGACATCAACTTCAAGAGAGCTATTACTTAGTCAATAGCTGACTGATAATATATACACCAATAGATAAATCTTTAAAAAGAAGGGTCTCATTCAACAATAATCATATTCCGTTTAGATATGAATCGGTATATCAACCATCGGTATATTAATCGGTATTAGTGAGAAAAAAAATATATCCATCACAAAATCATGTGATAAGAAATGACAATGCATAAATGATTGCAAAGTTACTTAAAACAAGAAACACAAGCACTAAATAATTCAATGCAAGAAAACTAAAGCAATGACTAGACGACATGCATTAAACCTTAGACCCTCACAATATTATACTGTCTATTGCAGTTCTTTGTATATTTATGTTTATCGCAGGCAGTTTTCATTATGATCAAAGAGGAAAACATGCTGAATTTTAAAAGTATTTGAGATAGTTTCTTAGTTTGATTTTAGGTAGCTTAGTGGTTGGCACTAGTCTTATTAATTCAGCAGTCTGCTCCCAGAACGAATCTCCGACTACTGTTGAGGATCTGTGCAGCGTGTTGATGACCAATATACAAATTGATATTTGTCTAACACGTTTCGCTATACACTACCCTACAATAATGGACCAGACGCTAGCTTATTTCCATAAAATTAGACTACTTGTTTGGGGTTGTTTTTTGTGGTATAGCCTCGGACCTTTGCATGTTGTTCCTGGTCAATTGAACGCCGACGCCTACCTGAACATTTTAGACAATCATGTTCATCCTACGCTCTGCAATTTTATGGAATGGACGAATGCATTTTTCCGGACAACAACGCTCCATGTCATATTGCAGCCGCTGTCAAGCAGTGGTATCAAGATATGGATGTAAGACTTCTTCCTTGGCCTGCTCAGAGTCCCGACCTAAGCCCCATATAACATTTGTGGGACGAGTTAAAGCGACGCTTACAGACCAGGGAGCCACGTCCGAAATCTACAGCTGAGCTGGAATGTTACTTCCAGGACGACAACGCTTCATGTCATGTTGCAGCCTCTGTCAATCAGTGGTATCAAGATTGGATGTAAAGCGTCTTCCCTGGCCTGCTCAGAGTCTCGAACTAAACCCCATACCAACCACAAGAGTTAGAGCGACGCTTACCGACTAGGAACCCCGTCCGAAATCTACAGTTGAGCTGGCCACATTCTTGCAGCAGGAATGGACACAAATACCCATAGCTGTGTATCAAAACTTGAAAATATGCCCAGAAGGGTTGATAGTGTAATTGCAGCACGTGGGGGACCATTCCCCTATGAAAGCATGTATTATTTCACTTATACCATCACAACTTGCTGTCCGGACCATTATTGTAGGGTAGTGTATAATTTCTATGGATCTTCTCTAAATGTGAAATCAAAATCTGCTCTAATATTTCCCAAAAGTATATGAGAGGCATTTTTCTGTCAAGCTTAATGTAGGTGATGGTAGTGTTTTTTTTTCTCCATGTATTCCGATCGTGACGTCACTTAGTTTGTTTTTCAATAACGATTACTGCACAGCTTGGTAATAAAAAATCGGTACAGCTTCAATCTACGTTTCTAGCGGTGGAAATGGCATTGCCGCTTTTTTTATGTGCACTTTTAATGTCGTCAAGGAGAGAATTATTTCAAAAATCTTTTTCCTTTTACAACGGAAAGTAACAAGTTTCAGAAACACATTTAAAAACGTTTTAAAAATATATTGCATACTTAAATAATATAAATATACGTAAATAAAATATATAAAAATATATAAATACAACCTCAGACGACAGCACTGCACCGTGACATAAATTTAAATAAAAAAAATTCCACAACTGGCGAAAAAACATTAAAAGAACCAATGAAAAAATGTTAAATGACCAATGAAAAAATGTTAAATGACCAATGAAATCAGAGGATAGTTTAAAATTAAAATAACCAATCGTATCAAAGAAAAAATTTCTAACAAACCAATGAAATCAAACGACAGTTGAACGGACTTTGAAAGAACTTTCTAGAATATTCAAAATGAGAATTTAAACTTTCTGTTTGGCCAGGTTGCCTTAAATACGAAATAATCGTAATACATATGGGTTGTCTTAACATGTCATAACTCGCTACTAAAAGTGCGCTAAAAAAGAGCCAAGACTGTTGCTATCGTAATAAATGTAGACTGAAGCTGTACCAAAAATTCAAAAGAATGAATCAATGAATTTTATGGGATTGAAAGTTGATTACCATTCTAATACATCGCGATATACTACATTTTAAAGCATCCCTGATCTGTATTGTGAGAGCGCATTTGGGCAGTTGAAGTAAAATTTCTCTCTCTTGTTTATCCGGTTACTCTATGTTAGTTTTAAAATACATTGCTGCTTGAGAAGTCCTTGTTATTGAAAGGTATTTTCATCTGTTATGACAGCTACTTCTTATACTTTGAACTAACCGCTTCAAAAATTTGCCTACGCTAATTTAAAGTAAAGGTTAAGAATTATGTAGTCATACCTTCACATTAGAATATAAAACGTATATACATATTCAAAAACATGTACATATTCAAATGCTAGCTGGTCAAACCACTTTGCCCGTACTGATATCGAATGGTCTCTCAGACATTATTTTCTGCTATAATTAAAACTTGTAACTTGAAAATATTCAATTCTATCCAGGTTATTTTCTGATAACTTTTAGAAATGAACAGTGTGTCACAAATAGCTCTATTCACTCTCTTTTAAAAGATATTAGCAAGCAGTGACATATATATCTTAACTGTGCCAAGGTTAAATTAAAGTAGTGGAAAATAAGAGAAACATTCAACAATCAAATCAATACAACAATTAATGTTCACATCAAACACGTTATCGATCATTTTTGGCTAGCCTAAAGTAGTTTATTTAACCTTGTCATATTTCCTGAACAATGAAAAACGTCATTCAAACTTAATCATGTTTCTCCATAATTTTCAGTAACATTTTTATTTGAAAGTAAAGAAAAAAAAAATTTTTATACCCCCATTAGTTCTAATATATTTACTTAGCTCTCATTACCTTTTGTCGTAAAGCGTCTTTATTTAAAAATGATGATAGGAAGTCGTGAGTTAAGTATGCTATTTTTACAATAGTAATTTTTACAATTAGGTATGTTACTTAATTAGGTATGTTACAATTAGGAATTTACATCGCACTGCATCAACACAGCGGACAATATTGCCGCTGATTCAGGATAAATCGCGAATGGAGGGATTAATAAACGAATTTCAAGGGACCGGAAATAAATAACGTTGTATTCGGGAAAACGTTAAATCGAGGTCGGAGAAAAACAAAACATAGAGCATAAAATAAAGACTATTTTAAGTAACATACCTATTATTTCTTCCTTTACAATAGTTTATAGTTTACCCAAATCTGTTATTTTAGTTTGCTTTTACTATCTAAATCATTAACATCATTCGCCACAGACTGTATGTATGTTTTTTAGTAAGCATATAATTTGCAATTCATGCATTGGACGAAGATATTCATTACGAACACAAAAAAAAAGACTTTTTGAGGTTTCCTTCTTCGTGATCCTTGAAGATAGAAATAATTTCAATGGATTTTAAATCTGCGGAAAATTTTATACGAGGTGATCCGAATTTTATCCGAATTCACGACGTGTCGGGTGGAGGGGGTACTCATTCTTAGAATTATTATTCTTTTTTTTTTTTTTTTAATGTTTTCTGTATCAGTAAGGACACAAAAAGAACTGTCTGTTTTTTAAAATATGACTATTTTAAGAAAATGGTTTTGAGTTCTCTCCGCTGAAAAAAACGTTAAATACGGGAAAAACTTCGAAATGATAACGTTAAATACATGATTTTTTAACATTAAAAGTATAGGAAATTGTTTGGGACCAATGAAAAATGACGTTATATGCGGGAAATCGTTAAATACCTGTTACGTTAAATCGGAGTATCACTGTATAGTACCATACATTAATGGAACGGACCCCAGCGGATTTGTATAAAATTCGACTATTTGTTTGGGGGTGTTTTTCGTGGTATGGAATGGGACATTTGCATATTGTTCCTGGTAAATTGAACGCCGACGCCTGCATGAACATTTTGAACAATCAGGTTCTTCCTACCCTCTGGCAATTTTATGGAGTGGACGAATGTTACTTCTAGGACGACAACGGTCCATGTCATGTTGCAGCCTTCGTCAAGCAGTGGTATAATCAGCCGCAGTCCCGACCTAAGCCCCATAGAACATTTGTGGAACGAGTTAGAGCGACGCTTACGTACCAGGAAACCACGTCCGAAATCTAAAGCTGAGCTGGCGTCATTGCAGCAGGAATGGACACAAATACCCATAGCTGTGTATCAAATCCTTGTTTAAAGTATACTCAGAAGGGTTGCTGGTGTAATTGCAGCACGTGGGGTACCATCCCCCTATTAAATCATGTAATATTTCCCTTATACCATCACATATTTCTGTCTGGTCCATTATTGTAGCGTAGTGAATTTACACCCATGAGTGTCACATGAATCAAACCTGTGCAGCCTATGGCCCACAAAGTGCAAACTTGGTCTGTTTATATGTCACAAGGGACCCTATTTGTCAAAGCTGTCCCAAACACAAGACATTACCTGCCTTAATGAACCTACACAAGGCGAGTTCTACTGACTTAGGTAAATAGATAGTTAATGTACAACTTACGAAACACAACGATCTACAGGTAAACAACTGAATTTACATAGGAATTTAACAACACTAAGTGTTATTAGATCCTAGATCAATCCCGAAGAGAAGGATCGAGAACAAAGAATGCCTTAATGAACCTACACAAGGCGCAGATCAATCCCGAATCCTATCCTAGATAAATCCCGAATAGAAGGATCGAGAACAAAGAATGCCTTAATGAACCTACACAAGGCGAGTTCTAGAAGAGAAGGATCGAGAACAAAGAATGCCTTAATGAACCTACACAAGGCGAGTTCTAGAAGAGAAGGATCGTGAACAAAGAATGCCTTAATGAACCTACACAAGGCGAGTTCTAGAAGAGAAGGATCGAGAACAAAGAATGCCTTAATGAACCTACACAATGCGAGTTCTAGAAGAGAAGGATCGAGAACAAAGAATGCCTTAATGAACCTACACAAGGCGCAGATCAATCCCGAATCATATCCTAGATCAATCCCGAAGAGAAGGATCGAGAACAAAGAATGCCTTAATGAACCTACACAAGGCGAGTTCTACTGACTTAGGTAAATAGATAGTTAATGTACAACTTACGAAACACAACGATCTACAGGTAAACAGCTGAATTTACATAGGAATTTAACAACACTAAGTGTTATTAGATCCTAGATCAATCCCGAAGAGAAGGATCGAGAACACCTCATAAGCTTGAACCAATATCAGATGACGAGGTTAACACCCTAGCTCGCTCTGCTCTCCAAACTTCCCCATTGCACCAAAGTGAAACACAGATGAGAGAAGTATATCCGGGATAAGTTAGAGGCATCAAACCTGCACCGCCACAACTCGCAAAATAACTTAATAAAAGACACGATAAACATAAAAGTAAACAAATAAATGGTGGCACTGTAAACTCACGAAAGTAACAAATAAACGGAAACGCATAAACATTTGTGCAATATGTGTAACCTAAAAAATCTCAAATCTGCGCTTTACCTACACAAACAAAAAACGACAGAGGTTAAAAAATTCCACATTTCGCAAGGCTAAATCCCAATGCATTGTTTGCTTATCCTCACCTAATTGCTCAGAAAAAAATACCTGATAAAAAAAAACATTCCTGCCTATTTCAATTTAAGCATAGAATTAGCTTGTTAAGTGTGTTTTGTGCGCGCTCGCTCGCTATTTAGTCTGCATTGTGGCCAACGCCGTAAGAAAATGGCTTTTTCTTTTGTTCGCAGAAAACCGTATTTCTTCACGAAAAACACCCTTACTCATTTGCGGCGCAAGAAGCGTGAGCGAGATAAGTGAAATCGGTGTTGCTACCTCATTCACAGAAGGCACAACTCGAACGTCACGGTTAGTTTCGTGACTTAAAGTAGTTTTGAATAACGGCAGTTTCTTACAAAGTTTCGCTTCGGTGTTTTTTATTTCGGTTTCTGTGTTTGCGTTTCCGATGAACGAATGGGAATGCATTTGAACTTCTGAAGGCACTCTTGGCTTCTAGAGTTTTACACTCTTTTTGAGTATTTGTCCTCGTTATTGTTGAAGCACACTGAGACAATATTGGCATTTAAACCTGAATTGGTATTTAAATTGGGAATTAATTACCAGTATCGTGGGATAGCGTTGACTGGGTGAGGATCCGAGGTTTTTTTTTTTATTAAGGCTACGCAATCTGCCGTAAAGGGTTTAAGGTTGGACAAGGGGTGACCGAGAGGGGACACCTGGTTCTACAGGAGCCAGGTCTGAAATCTAGGTCATAAAAAGGTCAAAAGATATAGATGTTACGCACATAAATATATGCAATCATCCACTTCAAGCTTGTACAGAATAATAAAAAATTTAAAACCCGATAAAACAAACCTCATTTTTATTTAACAAACGATTTGAATAAAGACGAGGATTAATGTCAAAACTTAACTAATTGTTATAAGTTTAAAGGCACATAAAAATTTTGAGAAACGATGAGGACTATGGCCAAAACTTAATTACTATACATTTAAAACATGAAAACAAAAATTCTGAAGGACACGAACAATATAGGTTTAAAAAAAAAAGGCATTGTTAAGAATAATATATATGTAATATAAACAGAAAATATGTCCTAATGGGATAAATGTGTGCAGGTCTGAGAGATTTGTACCTGTCTTCAATCAATGGTTTACGACACACTGTTAGCGACTACGAAAACGACTGAGATCCGAGGTTATGTCGAAAAAGTAGAAATGTAATGCTTAGCCTTAGATAACCTTATAACTAGTTTCGTTGCATTTTCTCTTTTGTAGCCAAGGTAATTCGCCCGATGATTATAGTAACAAGAGGACTGAGAGTTCAAAACCCAAACCAACCAAAGATCATCGTCTAATTGGGGACTGGTGCACGTTAAATCTGTCGTTAGTTCAAAAATCCTCACGTTGGTGTGGTATCTAAGTTTGGATAGTGAAGTGCCAGCTTAGGTGTCAACCTTCTCATCTGATCTTGGTTCCAAATTCCGAGGTTTTGTCCTCGAATCTTTCCCTTCGGAATTGATCCTGAACCGTCCTCATAGCCCCTTTATGTTGCTCCATTGTTACCTTAGTTTAATTACCTATGTACTTTCTTTTTTCCTGAAAGGCAATAACATACATATGATTCTAACTCTAAAATAAACAAAGGCTCAAAAGGTGCTAATCCAATATTTCAGTATGGATGATATGTGTTAGAGCTCGAGGCTATCTTCTATAGAGAGGTGAAAAGGAGAGAGAAGTGGGAGAGATTTATAGAGATATTATATTGGAGATATTTTGACCAGTAGATAGCATGTGTAAGAGAGGCATAAAATCCATGGAAACCCAGAAAGCAGTCATCTCCTAATAAAAAATTAAAATAAAGTAGTTGTAAAAAAATCCATAAAACCGAAAGCAAAATGACGATTTTTTAACGTAAATCTGAGTGAGACATCAGTTTCTCTTTCGAAGTCATTGATTTCCATTAAAGCGAAGCAGAGACCGCTGATACCTTAATCTTTCAGCCTCAAATGACCTCTTACTAGGATTGGTTAATGGAATTTATCATACACAATGAATGCACACACATCACCGACTCTTTTCTCCCACCTCTCATTGGCAGCAGTAGCCCAGTTGGTAGAGTCGTGGATTAGAAACCAGACGGTTATAAGTTCGAGACTCGAATTCAATCAAACGATTGCCATGAACATGGGGCAGGTGTTGGTTAAATCTCTTGTAGCCTCAAATGTCATTATCATGGTGTGAAAGTTTGGAAAGTGGGGTACCAGATCTTGACCTCATCATCTGACCATGGTTCTAAATAACGAGGTTCGCCTCTCCGTCGGTGATTCATTCTTGACCCTCACCAAAAGCACGTTGTAGTGATTTGACTTTTAACCGAAGTCTTATAACCAAAATTTTGATAATTGGCTTAATAGGTTATCCTCTACTAAGCATGAACCTTCTGCTTTTGATAGAATCTTAGCATCTCCGTTATCACTGTTACTTTGCGTTACTGAGCGGAGAGAGAGAGAGAGGAGTGTGTGCTGAAGGTTCCCATCGCCTATAATAAATGTCATTTTCCAATTATACTGTCACCCTAGCTTATCGAATTGGAAATAGAACGACAATTTATAAAACCACTAACCAATACCAAATGAAACGACTTACGTCGTTGTGAACAGGAAGAATTGGGAATGGTCAAGCAGCCAACAGTGATTTAATATGGAGTAAGTGAACGTGCTAACAGAGGATTGCGTATTAAGTTGCATTTTGTTAGTCTGAACCAATCGGAAGACAACAGAAAGTTGGAATTTCTAGAAGGAGTCAGAAGATTTGAGAAATGCTGAGAGTGCGTCACTAGAAAAAAGTGAATTCTACAAACTCAGAAGTTAAACCGTTCGAAGTCATCGTCGTGACAACAGATCCCTGAATCAGTGCCATCCCAGCGCCCAATGCTGGAGACCAATCGGGGTGTAACGTGAATTTGCCATCAATTCATATTTGACCTCTCACCATATCTACGAATATCCATGGTGCTACCACGATACCAATACATACAATATGAAATATACCAAACATGAAAATACCAGACATACAATATGAAATATACCAAACATGAAAATACCAGACATACAATATGAAATATACCAAACATGAAAATACCAGACATACAATATGAAATATTTATAGACACTTTGTGCTTTGATCAAACTCAATTAAACTATATATTTTTTTTTCCAATGGCAAGGCAGTACAATTGCGAAGACAAATACAAATACAATACAATACAAAGTACAGAATTGACTGATGTCATTTTAGCCTTATACAAGGCCAGAAGTGATGGTCACTTGTGAAGGGGCACCCAGTGGGTGGACCATCATTGTCCCTAACAAAGGACAGCACAATTTACATCCATGCCATAACCCCGGATTCGAACCAGGAACCTTCCGATCTAGAGGCCAACACCTTGACCACTAAACCGGTTGGTCGGCAATTAAACTATATTTGTGTTAAGAAAATGTACGGTACATTTTCTTCAGTGTATCAATAATTTTACTGTACATGATATACATACAGGATTTGCAAATGAAAGAATAAGTTGATATTTAACTTCTAACAACCACATTGGGGGTATCTGTCTCAGTGATAAGGTTTAGTTGAGGTTCATGTTAAAGAAATGGGGCGTTATTGTAGCCTGTGGTTGGCTTTCTGAGGAGAAAATCTTCAAGGACGTTTAAAAAATAAAAACTGCTTCTGTTTTCGATTATTTTGCTATTGAAATTTAATTTTTGTATTAGCGGATACCAGGCATCTGGGTTTCCGTAAACGGTAAACCACTGTTAATTATCCATTCATTTGAATTGCTTTTTCATTTCTTTGGGAAATTTTAACATTCTTCTCGATTTATGTGTAAAATAACAATGTATGAGTTTTTATTACACACGGTGAAAGGTTATAGAATTGGATAGGCTGAAGGAATTGATTACATTTTCCATTAAAAGCAGTTTTGCGGTCAAGGATTATAATCATATTCAGTTTAATAGCTTAGAAATAACAATTGATAGTAGAGTGGTTTCTTTTGCAGTGACTTCTCTCTGAAAGGTCATAAAATGTAATTTTTATAATTGGTTATGGAAAGGCCAGATTTATATATCTGCATATCTATCTGCAGGCAACAGCAGATCGTGAAGAGAGATCAGGAAATAGAAATTTCTTCGTACGAGAATCGTCTTATGAAACTCCTCATTTTAGATGGGAGCTGTAAAATCTCTAAAATTCAAAGTTCCCAAATTGGCGACCTATCGCAATTCCCATGATCCTAGTTTGAGTCTAGATATGTTATAAGTAAATATTTTTACGGTTATTTTATTAAGTTTTTTAACAGACTATACAAAAAATAGTCTTTGCGTAACGAGATTCGAATTGCTTTATAGTCACGGATAAATAACATAATGTGAAAAGTTTCAGTTCTCTCACTAACTATCTGAGCAAAGCGAATGATATCATACTAATTAAAGCATTGCAGATTATTAAGTAATTTTGATGATAACGGATATCAAACCTTTTCGTATAATATTAGAATATTCATTATAGATTGTTTATAAATCTGTTTACCTGTGTTATTATCTGAATCATATTTATTATCTAAGAATGTTAATGGTTTAATCTGAAACACACATCTTTATAAAGCGATAATGTGTTAATAGTTTTATCTGAATCATATCTAAAGAGAGTGATACTCCTGGTGCAAATAAATTTAACAAATACTATGCAGTTAGCGCTTTAAAAACAGATACAATAGTTTTGTCACTCAATTGTGAAATCACACTGGTCCACAAGTCTTATATAGCATGAACAAACTTCGTTGTTTTTAACTAATTTACGCATGCTCTGAATTGAGATCTTACCTTAAAAATTGTCCTCGTCAGTTTTTTCATTGAACATCTGATATTTGCTATCCTTAAAAATCAAGCACTTGTAGTCACGTAAAATTACACTAGGCCGTTCTAATTTCGTTTTGGCCACCTGAAATATTTTATAACTGGCAACACTGAAGTTTTCACTGGTGGAGAATACGCTACCACAACCAAACCGCTATTGTATTTTTCATTGAGGTAGATTGTTTGTTACCATAGTGTTACGCTGCTATTGAAACAGTTTGAATCTTTAAATTTTAAACCTAATTCTTAAATCTTTACCAAATGCATTCATCCTTTGAGTACGTGACTGCCCTGTGAAAAAGGCAAGCATATCGCCCGTAGATTAGATTAACTTTTTAATTGTTTATTCCAGCTTGTACATATGGTAATTAGGTGTTACCCTTTGACCTTCGAAATGTTCTATTTGAGCATGACTGTTAATAAAGCCTCAAAAGACCTCAAAATGAGATTAGAGATCACGAGTTCGTATCTTCTAGAACCCTAGAAACATTTTTTCGGGCCGATTAAAACACAGGGCGCTAGGAGCAAAGTGAGGATATTCGGAAGAAAGTTGTCATCTCTAAAACGACTACTGCGTAGAGGTTCTACTATGGGTAATCTGCCTTTACATAATCTGGTAGTTAATACAATTTTGGTAATCTGCATACATACTACTTTGGTTTCCGTATTTGTACTCCGGTTAACAGTATGTATAACAATCGATATTTTACAATAAAGCAATGTTAGGATTGACCAGGTGTGTCTACTTCCCCTCAAATAGTATGGCTAATAACCACGGATTGTTAAAGAATAGAGAGCGTTAAAACTGTGACATTAGTACTGGAGCAACACAACGGAGTATTGGCGGTATCACACCCGATGGGATCTAAGGGCAACGTCTCTTTATTTTCAACCACGGTCAGATGATAAGATCAAGACCTGAGCTGGTACCTCACTCTCCAAATTTCTATACCATCTGAGGACATTTGAATGACACGACAGGTTTAATGTCCACCAACCACAGAGTACACGACGGTATTTGTTTGTACTGAGTTTTGAACTCGCAACCTTTCTGTGATCATCCGTTTAGGCTACCAAGTCCCGTGTTTCATTGAAGGAGAAGCAAGTTCTGCATGTTTGTGAACATAATTTGGACAAACATTTGAACAAAGGCCGCGTCGTAGATGTACTAACAATCCAAATAAGTTCGATTGTGTGTGGACGGTGTATTTAAAGATTTCCATAGTCGTTCATTGACAAAGTCTGGAGAAATCTCGAAACGTTCTGAATGATCTCGTTGTAAAGTTGCGTCTTTCCAAGCAAGTGAAACTTTTTGGTTCCATACTTCAATAGTGGAACATTATATCTATGAGTACACGTTTTTCTGTGTCAAAATATAGCAATTTGGCTCAATTTTCTTTTTATGAAATGTAAGATATGAACTTTTGTTCAGATATTCCAGGACTGATGACAGAATCAGGAATATCTCACAATCATATGGAAAAGTGATTATGTTTGTGAACATAATTTGGACAAACATTTGAACAAAGGCCGCGTCGTAGATGTACTAACAATCCAAATAAGTTCGATTGCGTGTGGACGGTGTATTTAAAAATTCCCATAGTCGTTCATTGACAAAGTCTGGAGAAATCTCGAAACGTTCTGAATGATCTCGTTGTAAAGTTGCGTCTTTCCAAGCAAGTGAAACTTTTTGGTTCCATACTTCAATAGTGGAACATTATATCTATGAGTACACGTTTTTCTGTGTCAAAATATAGCAATTTGGCTCAATTTTCTTTTTATGAAATGTAAGATATGAACTTTTGTTCAGATATTCCAGGACTGATGACAGAATCAGGAATATCTCACAATCATATGGAAAAGTGATTATGTTTGTGAACATAATTTGGACAAACATTTGAACAAAGGCCGCGTCGTAGATGTACTAACAATCCAAATAAGTTCGATTGCGTGTGGACGGTGTATTTAAAAATTCCCATAGTCGTTCATTGACAAAGTCTGGAGAAATCTCGAAACGTTCTGAATGATCTCGTTGTAAAGTTGCGTCTTTCCAAGCAAGTGAAAATTTTTGGTTCCATACTTCAATAGTGGAACATTATATCTATGAGTACACGTTTATCTGTGTTCAAATATAGAAATTTGGCTCACTTTTCTTTGTATGAAATATAAGATATGAACTTTTGTTCAGATATTCCAGGACTGATTACAGAATCAGGAATATCTCACAATCATATGGAAAAGTGTCATTGTATCTACTCCTCCAAGCTTAACATCTATTTTTTCGTACAATGGAAACCAAAAACCTTCCAATCCAAACACATATGCTGTAAGAAAGAAGGCGATTTATGAAAGCATGGGATAAATACTCATTGCAATAGAACTTTACAATTTTACGTGGTTAATATCTTGCTCCACCACTTAATATCAGACCGGGGATGATGAAAGACTGCAAAGGTTATGAACAAATTTGGCAAAGGTTTCTTGAACTTAAAGATAATTTTTTCCAACATTAAGTGATACAAAACTCAAAGATTGAATTTTTCTTGGTTCGCAGATAGAAAAACTACCGAGTGATTCTGTTTTAAAAAAAAAACTGCTGCAAGGATCTCGCCGCATACCAATCATCACAACTACTAAAACTACCAACACATCTTCAAGACCATCTCAAGAATTATAAGAGCCTTGGATGCCAAATGTCCTTAAAAATGCATTTCCCAATTAGGCATCTTTATTTCCTTCCTCACAACCTTGGAGTAGTCAGCGATGAACAAAGATAAAGGTTCCACCAAGATATCCAATCTATGGATGATAGGTATTAAGGCAGGCGGGATCCCATTATGATGTGAGTGGTAACTCATGGTTTTTAAAGGATTAGCACGACTCATAAGGGGAAAATGTGTGAACTATTTGTAGTATTATAAGACTGTAAGTATAAAATCCTATTTTGCACAAAAACAAGTTTGATCTATTTTCTAAAATTTTGCTGTCTCATGCTGTGTTGCGTAATAATTTTAATACATGTAATATAAATTTTTTCTTAATATTTATGTTATAGCTAATAAGAAAAATAAAGTTATTGGTATTTAGTACACAAACGTCACACTGGAATAAAATAAGCTATTGGCGATGGTCTTTGATCAATCCCAAAGTCATCCCACTTTCCAAACTTTCACACCTCGCCAAATAAACAAATAAATTCTGTTATAAAT
The DNA here is from genome assembly GCA_947359465.1 of Metellina segmentata. Lineage (NCBI taxonomy): Eukaryota > Metazoa > Arthropoda > Arachnida > Araneae > Tetragnathidae > Metellina > Metellina segmentata. The sequence continues at coordinate 94,504,975 of OX375879.1, forward strand.
TACAATTTTTGCTCAACATTATCTATATAATAAATACAATAAATTATTTTATTAATGCACTGGCAATCAAAAATATGAAGATATTTTATCGCACTGCTATATTTGAATCATTAATAAATTCGTTAAGAACTATTGTCACTTACAAATACCATAGAAATGTTCTTACGTGTGATGAAAATCGTCAAAGAATAACATGACATATATTTGCCACAGTTAAAATGCTGAATACATTAAATTCAAAAACATTTTTTGAATATTGATTAGAATTTTTTCACGCAGATACAAGTAACAAGTTATTGAAAACCCATTAAGTTGAATAATGGTGTTTACGATTCACGTTCTTTTTCAACTATTTTGCAATATTTTCAAATGAAGGTTCTCTGACACCAATAGTGACATCAATTTTCATTCAAACAATGGATTCATTTCAATCCATTTTATTGTTTCTTTCTTCCAAAAAGATTGGATACTGTGTACATTTTAGGATTACTCTTAAAAGTAATAGATATCAAACATTTTTGCTGTTATAAAAGTTAAGTTACCTAAAGAATTATAATTATAAGGTAGGAATTTTCAAATATGCTATGTGTTATTACTTTTATAGAACGACTCATTGTTTAATGTTTACAATCGCAAAATGCGATACCAATATTTTTCTCGCAATACATATGTTCAGGAGACAAAGCATAAATAAATGCAATCTGAATACAGTACATTTTTAATGAATTTAATATTGAAGAATGTTAACAGTCTTTGACAACAAATGCTACTGCATTGAGCTAACTTAGGTTTCGTAAACGCGTAAACTAAGCTACACTACCCTACAATAATGGACCGTACGTCAGCGGATTTGCATAAAATTTAACTAATTGTTTGGGGGTGTTTTTTGTGGTATGGCTATGGGCCTTTGCATGTTGTTACTGGTCAATTGAACGCCGACGAACACATGAATAATTTGGACAATCAGGACCTTCCTACGATCTGGTAATTTTATGGAATGGACAAATGTTACTTCCAGGACGACAACGCTCCATGTCAAGTTGTATCCTCTGTCAAGCAGTGGTATCAAGATATGGATCTAAAACGTAGTCTTCTCTGGCCTGCTCAGAGTCCCGACCTAAGCCCCATAGAACATTTGTGGGGCGAGTTAGAGCGACACTTACGGACCAGCGAACCACGTCCGAAATCTACATCTGAGCTGGGGGCATTCTTGCAGCAGGAATGGACACAAATACCCATGGCTGTGTATCAAAACCTTATTGAAAGTATACCAGTAAGGTTGCTAGTATAATTGCAGCACGTGGGGGACCATCCTCCTATTAAAGCATGTATTTTTTTACCTTGTACCATCACATTTTGCTGTCTTTGCTGTCCGGTCCATTATTGTATGTTAGTGTATATGCTCACTACGGCAAATATTGATTCTTTGGAATCTTGCGTATGTTTTTCAATTATAGCGATAAGTTCTCTGTAAATGTCAACAAAAATTTTGCAATGAGACCCGATTTTTCTCATACATTTGCAGAAGAATACGCAATGGTATCCAGTACCATATTTTTGTCCTGCTTTTATGACCCTCTTGAATAATATTTGTAATGCAGTCATGCAATACGCTAGACTTCATTTATTGATTGTTTTCAGAATTTGCAACCCTGGGGAAGCATAAATTAATCCTCTGTGTGGGCTTGCAAGCATATATCCGTTCTTCTATAGTGTCTTCATATCAGTTTGAATCTTCTGACCAATCGAATATTTCATAAAATTGATTGAAGCAATAGGTGTTATTATTTAGTCATTATTGTGTTGTGGGATTTAAGAATAGCAACAATTCATTGTTCATAAATCTTGTGGTTAAATGAGGCTGATTTCAACTCCCATTTAGTCGAGCTATCTATTTCAATGTGCACCATAGTGGAAAATAAGCTGTTAGTTCAGAATCAATTCCAATCCTCAAACAACATAAAAATTTCCCATCTAAATATATTTTAGACGACTTAGTCTCCTCGTAATTGTTTTCAATACATCAAGATTTCCCTTTTGAGTTTTGTTCATTTGTAGTTTCTTAATCTGAAGATATAACTACATTCCAAGTAGCATCATGGAAGTATAAAACTTATTACACATGATGTTCACATAAAAATTCTAAAGTCTCAACATACTATTGAGAACTTTCAAACTGAGAATTGAAAAGTGAGACATGTGGTAAATGTTCTATCCGTGATAACTTGTTAGGTTTTAAAGTCAGTTTATGGATGATTTATTTAATACAGGAAAAAAATTTTCGACGAAACGATGGGTCTCTACTCATTTATCATAAACTTTACTCAGACTACCAAATGATATTGTTAAAAAGTTGAATTCACATTGTAACAGAGCAACACAACGGGCTATTGGCTACGATCCAGGCTCAATCCCAAAGAGAAAGGATCCGAGCAACAAGTTGTAATTCCGTAACACTTTCAGATGACAAGGTCAACTCCTAAGCTGACACCCCACTCTACAAACTTCCACACCACGCCAACGTGAACCAAATAATATTATATTTAATATAAATACCAAGGTTTTTTGTGTTTTTCATGGTTATCTTTTGATACTTAAGGGCTAAATATCTATTAATGCTAGTAACTAATACGTTTTTCATGATCCAATCAGTGTAATCTTGGTTATACAGAAATCCCAGGAAGTGATTCAGAAAATGGTATTTCTCCAAATGATACCATCGCGATATTCCCACAGGCTAATTTTGTCGGGTTTGAAAGATAATTTCGCTCAACAACTCGAATCAATTCTCCCGTGGTCTCCTGAGGACTGTAAGAAATTGTAAGTTGTGTGTTTGAAACACGATTCATGATAATATGTTAAGCACAGTATCTAAAACAGTTAACCGATAGTACGAATCGCTGTAACCCACATTGATTCTCAAAATAAACCGTAAATACATGGGAAAGTACTAATAGCTTATTGTTTGTGGCATTGTTAAATGGATCACTTCATAATCGAATTATTTAAACTGTCTCAAAGTTCATTATCTCAGTTATGTTGTACCGTATAGTAATTGCTTTCAAGGAAAACCAAATACCATGTCAATTTACATAGAAAGACATTGAGTAGGATTTAAACAAAGGTTTATGGTAGGTAATCTTTCATTCTAATCTGTTTCAAACGCGTGTTCTATGTATAACTACAATGTTCTCCATACTCAAATACTATTATTAAATGTATTACGTTAAAGGAAAAAAATACTCCAAATAAAATGTTTGAGCTTTACAACTTATTTGCTGTATCTAACACGTTCAACTAACAAGCATATTGTAAAATCTGGAATTTAAAAATATTCGTCAGATAAAGTGAAACTTCGATTAACCGTCACTCTTTTAACCGTTAAGCTCTGTTAACCGTCACTTTGATAGTACGGAACATTGCCGCTCAAAAAGCGTGAGCTTCGAAGAAACAAAAGAAAATGGCGGACTATTTTAAAATTTAAATATTTATCGACCCCTCCAATGCGTAATATCATGTAACAATATGTACTATACTGTACTTAGATTGTATGTTGTTTGTTTCTGTAAAATAAAATACACTTATGAACAATGTTTTTCCAGTTCGTAAACGCTCCCTTTTTATAATTCGTTCATATATAATAGATGGGGTGGGTTGTTGTTTAAGGTTTTTCTGTTATCAGTCTATTCGGTTAATCGAACTTTCACTGTACTTGAAAATTTGTTAGCATCCATGCTTGAAAGTTATTTTCACTGTTTCTTCCACTTCGATATTGTAATTCAAGTAGACTTGAATTTTTAGTTTCAACCTTGAAGTGTTAACATGCATAGATATCCGTTCTGCAGTCTGGAGTCCTACTTGAATGATTTCTAACCAGGTTTAACCTTCTTATTCAGTAGTTACCTGTGACTCTTCAACCAATGAACGTGATTAGTTTTACCTAATGTGTGAAACAGGATAGCTGCTCTACTCGCAAATCTCGTGTAGGTGCAGCTTAAAATTTTATTTTTCTATGAATGATTATAGTTGCTTAGATAAATTAGATATCATGCATAATCAATGAGACTATAATCATCCGATCTTCAAGCTTTCCTTGGGGGTAATAATATTTTACGAAGTCTTATTAAAAAATATCTGGACTGGATTTAAAATATTACTTAAGACTTGCAGACTTGAGATTCGCCTAAAAGAAGTACCCTTGGAAGTCCAACATACTTATTCTTTGGTCCCTTAAAGGTAATAATGTTTTACGAGGTCTGATAAAAAAAAAGTATCTAGACTGGATTTAAAATAATACTTAAGACTTACAGACTTTAGATTAGCCATAAAAGACCCTTGGAAGTCTAACATAATTATTTCATAACTATTTCCTCTGATAAAAACAGTGTTTGAAGTAGTGAACAGCTGTATCTTCACATTACATCATGTTGCCTCAGCGTTGTTTCAAGTTGGCTTGGATTTTAGGGAACATAAAAATGTTGCAAAAGTGAAATCAAATAAATAGGATGGTTGTCAGAAACCTACGAAAGCAGCATGAGTTCGGTTGAATGGAAACTAGCGTGGGCCGTACAGATATACGAAAATGAATGAATGACTTGGATGATTCCCTCACACGCTTCTGGTTCAATGATAGACATTAATGCCTATGTCTCACTATTCTATATTTACGTTCCTTTAAACTACCTGTGTAACAAGGGCTGCGAGAGTAATAACGGAACTAACATAATGTGTCTCAAAAATATTTATCTTAGTATAATTAGCTAGTAAATCAATTATCAGAAGAAAGCAGTGAAAATATAAATAAGTTAATCTAGAAAGTACTTATTAAATAACTGCCATTGCCTAATACTTTAATAACTTTAATTTAGCTGATTCAAAAAAATTTAAGTTATCTGTAACCAACAAGGAAAGCCAATGATTTATCTCTATAGATTTCAGCTTATATCGAGTCATACTGTATTCGCAATATATGGCTAGCACTTTCAATCCTAATATCGTCGGCTGAGACCACAAACTCATGAACTGAAAGTGATTCTGTACAGCTGTTTGAAGACATGCCTATTAGTTTTCAATTCATAAAAAGTATGCACATTATGATAATGTTATATATTTTTTAAACGAATTACAACAACGAATACAAAAAAAAACTTTTACTGCCATCAGTTGACCGTTGAATAAAGATCTAACTTACTTCACGTTTTCAGTTAACAGATTGACTTATCTAGATCTGGTTTCTGTTTCTAACTCTCTAATTATATTTAGTTAAATTTGGATAGTTTATATCTGGTTTCTGTGTCTAATTCTTCTTTTTTTGAAGAAGTTACTTACACCACTGTCACTTTAGCCGTCCATATTATACTATACGCATTTTACATTAATAGGATTGTCACTCTTTCCTCAATCACTCCAACAATGAGTAAAATTAAATCGCGATTATATAATTGTATATAATTATAACATCTGAATTAAATATCTGAAGGGCCCCGAGCAATATAGATAAGTCACAGAAATATATTTCAGTAATTAGAAATATTAAAAGCAAATTATTCAAGAGAATCGACAGAATTTCTGATTGCTATAATGAGTGAGGAATACTTGAAAGATTAAGATAGCGTGTGTGTGTGTGTGTGTGTGTGTGTGTGTGTGTGTGTGTGTGTGTGTGTGTGTGTGTGTGTGTGTGTGTGTGTGTGTGTGTGTGTGTGTGTGTGTGTGTGTGTGTGTGTGTGTGTGTGTGTGTGTGTGTGTGTGTGTGTGTGTGTGTGTGTGTGTGTGTGTGTGTGTGTGTGTGTGTGTGTGTGTGTGTGTGTGTGTGTGTGTGTGTGTGTGTGTGTGTGTGTGTGTGTGTGTGTGTGTGTGTGTGTGTGTGTGTGTGTGCCCTCTTTAATTGTGGATAAATTTGAATTTATTTTAATGAAACAAATGCAAACATTACTCCTGAAAAATATGAAACAATTGTTTATCATAGTGTTGTTCAAAAAGTCTCATTTTTAGAAACAAACTTGCTTTATCAGTTTCTTTTTATTGATTTAAGTTCATTTTTAAATCCGATTATTTTGAAGTCAATACATTTTAAATGATACATGGATTTCTTCTCTTTTTCTTAGACTCTTGGTATTCTGTAGCCATGTGTAACGCAGTATATTAAATTTCGACAAATAAAAACATTTATCTCATTTCTAGAGGATAATTTCGTGCAAGTGTGACAGGTTTTATCTTTGAGTTTGGATTAGTGTTACGATCTCATCATTTCTGGAACTCAAATTACGGACATGAGTTATGTGTCATGGAGAATTGTAGTATAATCTGACAGATATCCTCAGCACTAATTGTATTAGACTTGACAGTTAACTGAGTCTGAATATATAAGCTCATGGAGTGAGTTTAGGTATGAGTCCTTCAATTTTTCAATAAATAAGGTTTTATTAAATTGAATAATCAGTATTAATTGTTTCCTAAATTTGTATTGTTTAAACATGAAATAAAAATGCATGTTTATATATTCCTACTATAAAATGTTTCTAAAATTATACATTTAGGAACTTCAAGTAAAGCAAGATGATAATTTCATGTATCTTAAAAGCATCGTGCTAAATCCAATTAAAGGAAATCGGTAATTTACATTCGTTTCCTTTTTATTTATGTGGGGACGTTTTTTTACAGTAAAACTATATATGTAGTACTTCAAAATGCAGATGTATAATTTTCTTAATTAGATAGATTTTATCTAAAATTTTCATCCCGTACCCGTTTAGGGGGGTTGTTTTGGAAGGTGCAAGGGCCATAGCTAAAAATGTCTGTCCTCGAAACAAGACATAAAATATCAAGTAATGATCATACACACACAATGAAAATTTTTACCAACACGGAAAAGAGAAATGCATTCAAGGATAATCCCGTATTAGTTTACCATTTTAAAAGATGCACATTGATGATTGAAGTTCAATGCTCATTTTACACACGCATAACCTCTAGTATATAATTATTCAGCATGAATGAATAGTATACAATTTATCCTTATGTAATAATTGGCGTTATTATGCACAAACGGGTTTAGTTAATTCTCGAAATGTTCAATGTTTTTGTGCATCCGATTTAGTTAACAGGTTTTTAATCATATTAGCTGAAATATTTTTCTTCTAAAAGTGATAGCTTATGAATTTTTATGAAATTTGTTTGTTTTGTCAATTGCGGTCACCAAAAGAACATTTGCACGTAATCCAGATATGACTTCTTTTGGTTTTGTCATTGGTTAATCACAGTTTAAGGTAACTTCGTACCTACTGAGAGAAAGCATTAGATAATCAGAACCAGGGCTCAAAATAAGATTTTGAAGCTATTGCTGCTGGCTTTTATAAGCTGGCAAGCAAACTCTATTCAGTTCATGACAAAACCTAAAATTTCCGTAATAACGGTAAATTGCAATTGCAATTTTTTTTGCTAGGCGTTAAAACAACTGAATGAATAATGCAATGAGAAGAAGACTATACTTCACTCTCCTTGTAAGTTTCTGCAATTTCAAATGAAACCCTAAAATACATCTCAGATTAAAAAAACACTCAAATTATATACTGTAGACACGCGTTTATTTCTTTATTATCGAGTTTACGAAGGCATCAGTCAATCATTAGGCTTGAGAAAATTGCATAACTACATAGCTAAAAGCAAGGTCTGCGATTACATGCACGAAACCATTGCTGAGCTGCTCGATCAGTCTTAAAATCGGAAAGCGAAGGACCATCCGCAGTTATCCTCATTAGGGCACATAGTTGTTTTCTTTTAAAATTTGTTTTAATTGCTGGTATTTGAAAGAGAAATAATGAAACATTCGGTTTCAAATACTCGCAGAAAAGTGAGAACCATTGATCGTCGTGGCGATTTAAGCTCCCGCGACATTTACTGTGGTTGTCACGACATATTTCAAGCTCTGATCAGTGGTTTGGTGCCTACAGTGAAAATCCCTCTAGTATAAATCAAATTCCCTTTAACAGACATAGGGGTTCACATTCCTGGTGAGGTATTTCTTAACCGTCTGAGGGACTTATGCATGGAAGACTACAGGTCGTAGAATAGATATATGTGTATGACTTCTGTTTTGTTCTTTTTGTCTAATAGAATATTTCCTAAACAATTAAATAGCCTGGACTGGTGCTGTCCGTTGCTTGTGACATAGACTTCAAGTCTGCGCTCTCTCATCTAACCAGTGGTCATCTGAAAAGCCTTTCGTTTCATGCGGGTGAAAAGGTTACGCCTCGTGTACCAAGTGTCTTGCCCAGCCGGCCACTGCTGAGCACATCTCGGACTGCATGGGCTTCTCTAGATGGGATATCTACTCTGACCCCCTGATTGTGCTTGATTTTCTCAGAGTCAATGGACTTATGGACCTTGTCTGACTTCGTCAGACACTGAGGATTAGAAACAACAACATAATATTTCCTAGGAATATTTCAACCAATAGATGTGTTTATTAAGGAGAAATGAACCAAGTTTTAGAATATTTCCTTTAACCGACATATGGGTTCACATTCCTGGTGAGTATTACTTAACCGTCTGAGGGACTTATACGCATATATCCCAGGACAACACTTTAATCGGTGATGTACCTACTAGTGGTAAAACATTCTTCTCGGTGCTATAATTAATCATCCATGGTTTTCGACGAGATATATCGTCCCGATATCTGATCAGATTTGTAAGAGACGAGATACCTCGGTGAGACACTATTCCTCCAAAGAGAATGAAGATCAAAGAACAAAACATAAACTTCCCTTAGCCCAGAACTGATGGTAACAGGTATTTAGCAACATCGGTTGGTGACTATTGGGCAGTTTTTGACTCGAAGATAAAGAAACTGGATAGTTAAATCTAATTGTAGTTGTCTCGACTAGGTATCTTGTTATTGGAAAAATTAACTAGATATTGATGTACGAGATATCTCGTCATTGGAATAAAATTGACTAGATCTTGCTTTCGACGTAGTTAAAAAAAAATGGCAATATCTTGATGACAACATATTCCGACATTAGCAAATTGGTTAGATCCCGATGACAACATATCCCGTCTTTAGCAAATTGGTTAGACATAGATGGACGAGAAACCTCGTCGAAACGTTTCGGAGGATTGCCACCACCAAAAATAATCCGAACATTCTTTCAACTTCATCCAACTTCAACTGGCATTCAGTTACCTGAATATAGAAAGCCGTGTCCTGGTTTATATTTTTAATACGAATTTTCCGGATTGATTGTGTCAAATGAGATATTGATGTACAGTGTTATAAATAGAAAAGGAAACTTGAGTTATGAAGTTTGACAAGAATAAACCGCTTGATGGATTTTCTTTTGACTCATACCACCTTAAAATACCATTCTCAGTAACTGAACGAAGGAAATATATGAAACATGAAAGAATTTTCCGAACTTGTATTAGCAACGTGTGTTTTCTTTGCAACATTGAAAATCGAATGCACCAACCGACATAAACCTCAAAATGGAGAAATCGGAATGGGATATTTCAAAGACCATTGGGGATGAAACTAGAATTTGAATGAGATATGTGAGCTTATAATGCTATTCCCGAGGCATGGTTCACTGAAGCAAGTAATTCAATCAACTTAGAGATACATATCGAGATAAGCCTCTTATCTTGGAAATTTGTTTGTAAACACTTAGGTGAAGTTTGAGAAATTACTTAATATTCTCTCATCTCACGCAGTGTCATAAAATATCAGAATTAAGCAATTTTTTATTTAAATGTGGTCAAAGTTTTCTGGGATTGTATCAGTTTAGGGTCATTTCGCTGCCCCTAATTCTAGAGGTTTGAGAATGAACTTTAGATGCCAGTAATATTTTTATCGTGACAACTAGTTTCAGGTTTTACATTTGAACAGCTCTGAATTAAATGGTTGGATAGAAGTGAGCAATAGTATGTCAGGATTACAAAAGTGTTACGCAATACAAGTACGGTACTATCTGTTGAAAACAAAAACTGCTAAATCTTTATTAGAAACTGAAAGGATGATAAGAGACAAGCATAGAATAGCATCTTCTACGAAAACTAGAAATCAGTATCAATTATCCATCAGAAATTTATTTGTGACTTTCATATAATATTTGACATTTTAAGTAGAGGGCTGGTTATTAGATACTAAATTACACTAGGTAACAGCAATTTCGTTTTCTTAGATCTGTGACTTGCTTTTGACTAACTTTTGGCCTCTGGATCCAAAAATAATCGCAGTTTTTGTCTATCACATTAACTTTTTAAGATACAGGATACCGTCTCTTTGTCTCAAAAGTCATACAAAATTTGTTTATAAAGGAAAATAAAGGGAAAAATTACCAAATATACTGTTTAAAAAGAATATTTTTATTCATACAAAGGCTGTATTGTAAATTGTGCAAGCTAAATTGTGTTCTTATACAAATAGTAAAGTTTTTTTACCAAACGGTAAACATAACTATTAAGGAAAAAAATTTCGCTCATAATTTTTTCTGGAGAGTTTAATCTGTGGATATTCTAGTTTGATACTCCAACAATAGTCAGCCATCATATGTACATCCCATTTATCTTGATACAGTGCCTCCATGACCTTCAAATCTTGGTGGAATCGCTCACCCTGCTCATCATTGACTGCACATAGATTTTTCGGGAAATTAGCAAGATGGCTATGTAAAAATGCAATTTGATGCTCATGTTGCTACCAAGTATTTTGAATGTTTCAAAATTGCTCGACAATTTCGGTGTAATTATATGCTTGTGTATTTCCAAGAAAGTCTTTGACAATGTTTTTGAATGCCAACCAAGCATTCTTTCAAAGTTCTGTCATTGTTCCGATAAAATCTTTAACGAGCTGCCGAATCTATGGACCATCAGACACATAGGCCTTTATCTTTTCACATGACAGGCAAGGAAATGCCGAAATGAGATACTTGAAACAGTTTCCTTCAATAGACAAAGCTTAAACAAATTGCTTCAGTACATTTGTCAACAAAGCCTATTTTTAAGTGAAAATTGGTGATCAAAATAAATCATGGGCCCCCTCACAAAGTGTGCAAGCAGTGTGTGGAGAGTTTACGGATGTGGACGAAGGGAACACTTCATAAATTTCCATTAAGTATACCTATGATTTGGCGAGAGCCCAGAGATCACTCAAGTGCTTGTTACTTTTGTATAGTGAAAACGTCAGGATCTAACACGAAAAAAAAATGTAAAATCGAGTATAATAGTTTACCATCAGCTATACGCACTGTGCCTCATTCAACTGAAATCCCAGTGCCAGTTTTCAAAGAATTACCCTCCTTGGAAATACAGGAATACGAGTCTGGTGAAGATCAAATTGACCCCAACAACGAAGATTTTGAAATTTTTCTTGATTTCGTTCGTAAGGGATTTGGGTAGCATGAGTTGAATGATTTGGCTCGAGATTTGGGACAATACAAAAAACTTCATAGCTGTTAGCATCAAGACTGCACGAGAAAAAGGGGCTAGGGTATCCTACTTTCGATCAAGAGAAAGTGCGTTTCTACAATACTTCCGAAGTGGTGATGGATTTTTGTATTGCCATAACGTTCATGGTTTAATGGAAGAGTTGGGAATTTCAGCCTATAACGTAACTGTTCATCGATAACTCAAAGCGGAGCTTGTAGTATGACCTCCTCCATATTGAAAATTTATTTGGTTCAGTCCCAATAGGCTATTCAGTTTGTTTGCGTGAAGAATATAAAGACATAAGGAGAGTCATTGATTTGTTGCAATATCACATGCACCAATGGATCATGTGTTGACCTTAAAATGGTCTGCTTACTCCTTAGCCAGCAACGCGGATATACCAAGTTTCCCTGTTTTTTGTGTATGTGGAACAGCAGAGCTCGTGAGAGGCATTGGGTGAAGTCAAATTAATCACCAAGATCTGACCTGCAACCTGGTGATCCAAAGATTCTACATCAGCCACTTGTAGACAGAAAAAACACTATATTTCCACCTCTGTATATAAAACTGGGTCTCATGAAGTTTATCCTTCGAATGGGAATGATAAAACTGCCACTTATATAACAAAACGAATCGGGGCTGTTTAAGCACTTACGACGCGAACTAGCAGAGGCACACATAAAGAAAGGTTTTACAGTTCATATACTCATATAAATAAAAACTAAACACTGCTAAACTTGTATACAAACTCGAACTCCATGTCAGAATGTGTTTCACTATATCAGAGCAATACACAACGTCTCACTCCAGTATATCAGGCATAACTGAACTAGCCTAAACATGTATGCACCTATAGCTGGTCTCCTATGGTGTCATTCAGCCAGTCGGAGAAGGTTGATGTCAGCCAATAGGAGAGCAATAGTGCTTCCTAGGTTCCACCTTAGAGTAGGAATAGTACCTACCCTACTCAATGGGTTCCACGCTCAATCCCGAGGAGAGAGGTCACATGAAAAAATGGTGTAAAAAACTTGACGTGGTACGAGAAAACTAACTACAGTTTTGAAATCAGCATGCCCATTTAACTCTAAAACAGCTGAAAGATCGAAGACAACAAAAAATATGTTCAAAATTGTTCCCCTGTGTTATCTGTGTATTCTTAAATTAGATAAAAACTACATTTCATGAACTGTGAATTATAAATACATGTACAGTCGGTCAAAAATTTATACTAACACCACTTGCAGTCAAACCAAAAGCGTCGTTAAATATGGAATAATGCCTAGATAAATAAATGCGCATTCTTTACCATAAGGGCTAGTCTTCATATTTATTTAGATATTACTTCCAAATTTTCAAAAAGTAACACTCATTTTGATGTTGTAAAAATTTTTATCATATAATCACACTACATAAAAAATTTTATGCACATCCATGGCTCAAGAGCCCTATTTGGCTAAGTTGCGCCAAACACACGAAAGTAAACGTCAAGTAATAGACAAAAAAAAACCAGGAGAGTTTTAATGACACAATAGAGAGAAATATACTCAAAAAGGAGTCGAACCTGCATCGCTTAAAACTCGCATGTTGCTAGCACAGTAGCCAAACCCACTAATCTCTACCACGGCGGTGACCCTTAGGACAATACAATGAAAAAAACCATTCGCGTACTTCTCAATGTGTAGAATTATTAAATAATGGTCACGCATGAAAAAGGTGGTGTTATATATCTTAATCTGACCAAGTAAGAATATTAAACATCTCATAGTCATGAATCTGCTATAAGATGCCTTCCCTCGAAAGCATAATAGATCCACCCAATATATAAATAGGTATAAAAATATATGCATGGCATCTCAATCTCTCTCTTTATATTTTTCTTGATAAACAATACTGAAGAAAATAATAATATTTCTATTGAAAAAATAATCATTGAAATTCACTATTGCATGAACTTATACATACAAAAATAAAGGAAGGGTTAGAATAGCTTCTATTGAATTATTAGTCTTAATTGCCTCTGATGTTAAAAACTGAGCTTAGAGAAAAGAGCAGATCGAAACAATCAAAGTCGTAGTTTTAAATTTATCACTGATCACTTTAAATATCTATACTGGTTATGAAGTATTTCATAAATTTTCGCTGCTCATAAATAATAAATCCATTAATTTCAGATACATTCTTAAAAAAGACATAAAACTACCTAAACCGATTACAATGTATTGTTTGAATAATTCATAAGGAAATAAAAGAACAAAATATGCATTACACAACTTGGGGAAAGTTTAGAAAAAAGTGTTAGCCTTCTTAAATATGTTTTTATGTATCATGTTATAAAGTTACTCAATGACTCATAGTGAATTACATGTGATTTTTAAATAGGGTTCACACATATTGAAAACAAAATTTAAATTTAAAATCTAAAGAAACCTCAAAGGCCTGTCGTTGTTACGATCTTTCTCTTATAGAAAATAAAAACATGACAGAGTTCATAATCTATGTAGTTCTCAATACCGTTTAGCAGTATTCACTGATCCATAACTAATGTCTGCGAAATTGAAATTTGTGTTGCCCATGAAAGTAGCACTTGATCAACAACTAAAAATTCAAAATCCTGTTAAGTGAATTATTTTATTTATTTTGAATAATTCAATACCGGAAGCGTATTCAATTTAGTTAGAGATCACACACCCAAAAGCTTTTATCCAATCTAAATAAGCTACTATTAAGAAAAGAAAGCTGCTACTCGAAAGTCACTATTGCGTTTAGAGGTGTTTAATCTCAATGTATGTCAGTGTAAAAAGCATTCATTCTATTTTCATAGCAAAAAATGTCTAATCTGACTTTACATTGAACTTGTCATTGAATGTTCCCGTACTTCACCTTATCCAACGATATTTTTACAAATTTAAATTTAAACCTTAAAATGTCAAGGTAATGTGATAGAAATATCCACGTTAATGGATCTATATATGTTCTTTTTCTAAATACTAAAACTGCTTTTACCAAGATTTATCTCTATCTGGAACAGAGAATTTTATATCTTTAGTGGTTTTTAAAACAGATTTGGGATATGATGAAAATATAAATATTCCTGTTTAAAAAAACTGCTTCGATCAAATTCCTTGATGCTTTACATTCAATTCCGTAGTGGTAGGGAATTAATTAACGTCGTACTGGAGCAAAACAACGGGCTATTGGGGACGGTCCGGGATCAATCCCGAAAAGAAAGGTCTAAGGACTAGTGATGCAAAAAAACCGGGAATTTTGGAACAGGGGAATAAACACGGGAATTTTGGGAAATAAACCCGGAACTTTGGGGAACATTGGGAATAAACTAAACCAACCATTTTTTCACATTGTGTGGCTTCTTTTGGTTTGATGCTAAGTAAAACTATAAAGAGAAAACCCCATATATATAAAACTACAACCTGGAAAATTGTTTCAATAAAATTAAAATTTTCTTTTTGGGGGGAAAATATCGGTTTATTTTTATTGTATAAACAACATCAGCATTTATATCCAAATCCAGATGAATGTTGATGTGATGGTTTTGTTCCGAGACCTAGCAGCAAAAAATAAGATTAATGTTTGCATCAAAACAATACTTTTGTAAACATTTCATATTATCTTTATATAAAGCAGTTACAATTTACTCTCTACTTTACTGATGATTCAATTTGGCACCGGCACACTTGTAAGCCTTTTATGAGGGATTAATAGCTGAAAAAAACAACGTAATATCAAGAGGATCTATTTGTAGATTCTGATAGTCCTGGTTCCATATACATAGTTTCAACGACCGTTATCACCTCTTGGGATCCCACAATAACTGAAGGTTCATCGGCATCTGCCAAAGAATATATAGGGAAAGACATTATTTGGGTTTTTTTTAACGCATTTTTCTAAATACTTTGCCATCTTATTTGCATTTGGTACCAGATACTTCTTGTGGCAATACCTGCATTTAGCAGTCTTTTTATTGCCATGATCAAACTCTGATATGTAATGACTCCACACTGTTGAAGTTGGTCTTACCATTATCTGGAACACAAATCATCCCATTAGTATGAAATAGAACACTAAATTAAATTTTAAATGCTTGAGTTCCCAATTAAAAGTTTCTTTTTTTATCCTACGCCCAGCTCTAGGCCTTTCGGCCATACGCTGTCTTGACGTCCAATATAGCGAATAAAGTCCTTGGGGTGAAGTATCCCTGGTGTCAAAGGTTCAAAACATAGCAGGTTAAAATTCACTAAGATGCTCTTAGCATTGATTGCATTATAAGTATTACTTATATAGATTGATCTGCACTCATGAAATTCAATGTTTCTAGTTCATGCATGAAACAGTTGAGTAAAAACTCCAAAATCAAAATTTAAAAACAAAATGCTCAGAATTCCAATAAATATCAAATTAGATTTTTAAATTTCCAACTAAACTTATACATAGTAAAAACCTGATTTTATGTTGAGAAGATAGCTTTATCAATTGCTATTTAAAGTTTTAAAATTAGAATATAATCACATTCAAAGAGCTAGTCAAAGAAACTTATTAATTCACTGGGATGTCAATTTGCATAAAACGATGGCAATATAAATAGGAAACAGCCAATCCAGAGAATTATTCAAAGGTTCAGAATATATAGTCAGAACTATGCAAAGGTTTGAATGCACACAAGGGTTCACTTAAAAAGTTTGTTCTTAAGGCTCATTGACAAAAAATATTTAGCTCAAAAATATTGTTTTCGCATGCGCCTATTAGTACTAGTAATATCCACAAAATCTCATTAATATTTACCTTCCAATTTTTGTAAATTGCAAGATGGCAAAATTTAGGCATAAATGATATTCTATTTCTTTAAGACGAAAATTTTCTAAAATTGAAATGGTCAATGCAAACAGTTGTTAGAGCCCGCCAAAAGAGTATACGTTTGAAGTTGCTGTTATAAACTATTAAGGAGTTTCTAAAAAAAAAAAAATTTAATTTTCCAGACAAAACATTGAAAATTTTCAAAATTCCCGAAATTTCAAAATTCTTGGAAGTTTTTAAAATTCCCTTCCCAAACAAACGGGTTTATTCCCGGGAATAAACCGGGTTTTTTCCACCTTTTGCAAAACTGCTAAGGACCACCCCTCGGAATTTTGACGGTTAGACCACGAGGTCAACACCTGAGTTGGCACCTTTCTCTCCAAACTTCCGCACCACGCCAACGAGGGGACATTTGAAGCCACGACAGATTTAACGTGTATCAGCCAAAGTGTTACACGATGGTCTTTGTTTTGACTGAGTTTTTAACAATAGCCTGGAGGTTTGGATCGAGAGGTTCCAGGCTAGTAAAATCGTCCTAATATCAGCACATGGCATTACTAGCAAATTTACTCACAGTATTATCCAAGTAACAATTAACAATCTGTCTAACCTAACAAGTAACAATTAGCAATGACCTTCAGATAACAAATAACCCTAACAATAACAGTAAAAGATAATTGTAACAGATAACGATAAAAAATACAAACAATAACAAAAACTTTGTTCATAACAATAACATTGTTCATAACAATAACAATGTCAATAACAATAACAGTGTTCATAACACTAACAATGACAATAACAATAACTATGTAAATAACAATAACAATGTCATTAACAATAACATTGCTCATAACAATAATAATGCCAATAACAATATCTATGTCAATAACAATAACATTGTTCGCAACAATAACATTGTTTGTTACAAAAACATTGTTCGTAACAATAACATTGTTCGTAACAATAACATTGTTCGTAACAATAACAATGCCAATAATAATAACAGTACAAATAACAATAACTATGTCAATAACAATAACAATGTAAATAACAATCCATTGTTCATAACAAAAAAAATGCCAATAATAATAACAGTACCAATAACAATAACAATGCCAATAATAATAACAGTACCAATAACAATAACTATGTCAATAACAATAACAATGTGAATAACAATAACATTGTTCATAACAATAACAATGTCAATAACAATAACTATGTCAATAACAATAACAATGTCAACAACAACAACATTGTCAATAACAATAATATTGTCTATAACAATAACAGAAATTCGTATCCTGAAAGTTCTAACAGTTTGTTTCATAGTGTCCTATTTGGACTTTACAAGTGCAAGACATCCATTATAGCGATTGACGACGAAAACTTTATTTTTCGGTTAGCGAGGGGCTGGAATCTTGTTCTTGAGTCTTACTCACTTCTAAGGTGACGAAATAAAATATCTATATTAAAGAATTAAGGCATCCAAGTAGCTTGAGGACGAAAACATTAGTCACCTATGGCGAGGTGCTGCAACTGTTCTTGAGCTTTACTCACTTCTAAGGTTACTATATAAAGCAAAATCAGAGTGCAGATTGCTAAGGCACTTTTTATAAGTCTCATTGAAATTGAGGGTATCAAATGGTCACTTTACATGGTATGACCTGACAGTACAATTTACAGATATAAATAATTGTAATTTTTGTAATGGTTTCAACATACTTAAAAGACTTACTTCTACACATTTTCAGTTTTACTGCAACATAATTTAACTAGTCTATTTCATTTTTCATTCAAGCACTTATCTTCCTCAACCTATCTATGCACTAGAATGTAAATTCAGCTTTGTAAAGAATTTGAAAACTATTAAGTGTGAACGTCGCCATGGTGATTCTAAAATTTATACACTAACATTCAAGCAACACTTTAATAAAGCTAAAAACACACATAAATCTAAAATTTTTGACTTAGGCCGCCACTTTCTTTGTATACCGAAGAATGGAAACCATCTAATATAAAAGACTTAAATTTAACCGCTACATGATTTTTTACGCCTATTTTACAATTTAGTTTAATTTTATTGAATTTGAGCTATGGAAACTGGCAAATTTCTAAAACTATGCAAAAGTTCGTCACTATACTGAAATCCTATAGTAGTGAGCAGGCAATGATAAATGTGGAAGATAAAGATCAGAGTAGATAAGAAAGTCTGAACGAAAATAAAATAGGTTTAGCGTCAAAATATGTTGGATCACCTCTAAATAAGGAAATAGGATGAAATTGAAGTAGACGTTCATACTCTATTATTAACAGAACTGAGGCGTGATTTTGTCATAAATTTTATTGGGAATACGAATTAACACCAGTAAAGGTAAGTGAAATGCTGATATATATTTTTGGAGAATAGTGTTAACTTAGAAAAAGGAAATTATCATTTATGTGAATAAGGATACTATTTTCATTATGCATTATTTATTCAATTCTTGTCTCTCAACAGAAAAATATTCACATTTACAAAGAAAAAAATATACGATCCCCAAAATAAAAAAATAAAAAAAAAAATAAAAAAAAAAAAATTCATCATAAAAAAACATGCCATAAAAACCATAAGAGATAAAACAACATACTTCACTGAAGCAGATTACTTATTGAATTGAAATAATTTTAAAATATATCACCATCTCAAAAGAAATTATGCAGTTTGAAAAATCTATTTTTAGCAAAAATGTTACATTTTCCTTTTGTTCCTTTTTAAAAGATTTACGAAAAAAATAATTTCTCGTGATGTACCTGGGTACGCTAAAATAAGTACAGGAAATTAAAATGTGCGAGTTAAATTTGTCGGAGGCTGTAAAAAGTTTTGTTAAATCAATGTCTTACGGAGCTTCAAAAGAAATGAAACAAATGATTTCACAGTTCAGAACAGTGTACACATTGGAGATTCATTATTCTTAAAATAAATCTATCTCCAAAATTTATTCTTCATTCTTTCAATTTCCATGATACGACAATCGTAATAAAGATTCCAAGTTACCGATCCTTATTCCAGTTCCAATATAACATCGGCAAATGGATTGAAATTAGGTATGAAATGTGATTAATGCCACTTTATCATCAGCATATACAATCAGGAACATTGAAAATAGCTCACCAAGAAGGAAGAAACCGCGAAACTTTGCAAATAAGTACAGTGAGATCCTATATGAAAATGATCCAAGTTTGATGCCAATGCGCATGACCACATTTCCTGCAGTGGAGTTGCAATCAGGATATGGGACCGATGCATAGTAAAAGATTCATGAACGTGACGATCATATTCCGACTCTAGGAGGATTGTAGTGAGCGAATAATGCCAGGTAGACGTGTGAGAAGACATTTCTCACAATTAAGCGAGTTTGAGAGGGGCCTCATCATCGGCATGAAAACGGCAGGTTTGGCGACCCGCCTTGCTGGTCGTCAGGTCGATCGTTCGAAGTGTGCCGTCAGAACATGTTGGGAGCAGTGGATACGAGATGGTACCTACGTGCGGCGTACCAGGTCTGGAGCGACCAGGAAGACGACGAGGAGAGAGGATCGAAGGATCGTGCGGCAAGGGCTCGTGGATCATACAGTGGCTCGTTTCACGATACAATCAGATGTAGGGGTGCCAGTTGTTCCACAAACCATTTCCAGACGCCTTGCGGAGGCGAATCTGCAATCCAAGTGCCCTTTTCGTTTACTGCCTTTAACACCGAAACATTGGCGACTCAGTCTACAGTGGTGCCAAGCCAGAACGTCGTGGAATACTACAGATTGGCAAAACGTGGTGTTTAGTGATGAATCCCGGTTCGTTTAGGGGGCAGATGATATCCGCGTACGGGTGTGGAGTAAGGATGCGACATCGATGTCGATGTTTTATAATTTTCATAATCCGCAAATTGAACATACTTTTAGACCCAAGTGGCCAAGGGTGAAGGGTCTGAAAAGTAGGGATGCGACATCGATGTCGATGTATTCATAACATTGATGTTCTATAAAAAGAACACCGATGGATTGGGACCGATGTCGCAACACTAGTTGCTAAACCAGTTTTAAGAAATGGAAGAAAAAGTTTAAATACACTGAATTTTAAAAACATACATGGTTTGGGGGCGATGTATTATCTGCATCGATGTTTTAATTTTGAAGATCGATGTTTTGCTGTCGATGTTGCATCACTAGGTGCTAAACCAGTTTTAAGAAATGGGTAAAAAAAAGTTAAAGTACACTGAATTTTAAAGACATCGATGGTTTTGGGGCGATGTATTATCAACATCGATGTTTTAATTTTGAACATCGATGTTTCAAAACATCGTTTGTTGTCAATGTAGCATCACTAGTTGCAAAACCAGTTTTAAGAAATGGGGTATAAAGTTCAAACCACTGAATTAAAAATATCGATGTTTAAAAACATCGATGTTTTTGTGGCGATGTATTATCAACATCGATGTTTTAATTTTGAACATTGATGTTTCAAAACATCGATGTTTTGCTGTCGATGTCGCATCCCTAGTGTGGAGGCGCCCTGGTGGACTGTACAATTCCACACACACTGCCACGCAACACACTGCCCGCACAGCAGGCGAAATGGTCTGGGGGCCATAGCCTATGATAGACGGTCCACTCTAATTGTGGTACGTGGAACCTTAACGGGCCAGCGTTATGTTGATGACATTCTTTTACCCCAGACCTTTCCTAAATGGTCTTCCAGGGACAATTTTCCAACAAGATAATGCTCGTCCACATACAACTCGAGTTGCTCAAGACTTCCTACGTCATGTACAGACTCTTCCATGGCCGGCCCGCTCCCCAGACTTGTCCCCTATAAAGCATGTGTGGGACCAGCTGAAACGCCTGATGCCGCCGTGTCGCTCTGTACATGATTTGGAGGTGGCAGTTCAAGAATTTTGGGCCCATCTACCTCAGGACAACATCAGACGTCTAATCAATTTAATTCCGGAACGTGTAGAAGGCGGTCCAACGCGTTATTAAAGATGTACTGTATTTGTCTAAGTGTACACACTGTATTTGTTTAATTGTCTTGATTTTGAGATCAAGTGAATCTCTCATTTGTATCATTATGTGTATTAAATTTCATTTCAATCCAATGCTCCCTTCTTGGTGCGCTATTTTCAATGTTCCGGAGTGTATAAGCATGTAAAAAGTTAAGTGCAGGTCTGCTAGTATTACAAAGTTATTCCACGGGTTTCATCTATTTATTTATAAAGAGATAAAATACTAATTCAATTCCTGGGACTGTAATCTAGAACCCAACCTCCTCAGTGGCTCTAAGATCGAATAAAACCAGTGATCACCATAGCAAACCATCTCTAACTTTTGCACACTAATATAACCTTGAAGCAAAGGCTGAGAAGAAACAAATGATTTTGTTATATATTTTTTAAGTTATATGTAAACGAAATAATATTACAAAGTTTTGGATAACTCTATTTGATTTAGGGGTATGAAATTCACTATGCAATATATATATATATAATATATTTACTGTAAAAGAATTATGAATTGAAATAAGGTACAAAATGGAAGTAGCTGCCATCAAAAGATATTTGTGACCCTATATCCCAAATACCAAATAATTAGAGACAGCTGAAAAGGAACTTAAGTTTTTTTACGGGCACATAACATATTTACAATCGGATCTGGATAACCGATGGACTCATAATACAGAATGCGATACCAATTCATTTACCTGTAGTCCATCTTTAAATGGAATTCTAAATTCTAGATACGAACACCTCTGAATAGCAAGAGCACAAGTTCAGAAGTGCAAAGAAATATATAAGCGATTTAGAAAGTTTAGCGCACATGCTATACAACGAGGGTCTGCGAGTAGAACAAAATTATTCTATGTGCTAACGCCATTTTTTGTAAAGATACATATACAAAATAGGAAATCATCTCTTAAATGGGGAGGCTACTGTTATATACTCTACTGGCTATCGGACAAGTGGTTACCGCTGCAAAGCATCTCCGATTGTTGTCAACCGATACAGCACCTTTAAAGCACAGGCTGACAAGAATCAAGGTGGTATACAACGAAAGCTTGTTAGATATTTCATGCACAATTTCATTTCATTCGGAGGAATGAAATCCATTAATGGAATATGGGTGGTACATTTATTAAAAATGGATTGAAATGTGATATGAAATGTGGGATGACGCAAGATCAATGACATAGGCAATTTAAATGTCTAGCGCAGATGCTACGTCATTTTATCTGAAGAGATGTAAAACATCAATTCATTTTTTTGGAAATCTATGGCAAACAGAGCCCGACTTTCATTTACGCCACTTCCTCTAAGACCAGTAATCTCCGCCACGAAGCATCTTCGAAAAAGATCCAATCGAAATATCTTCAATAAAGATCCAATCGAAGCATCTTCAATAAAGATCCAATCGAAGCAACTCCACCGATAAAACACTCTTGTAACAAAGGCCGAGAAGCAAAGGATGCTGTTATGTATTTATTTTAATTGTTATATATAAAAATATAATTCCATTTCATTTAGTGGTATAAAATCATTTTATGGAATATGGATGGTAAGCTTTTTATAAACGGATTGAAATAAGATCTGAAATGTATCGTCTCGTTGCTATCAATAAGCAACTAAAAACGTTTATCTCAGATGCTATGTGCGCGAATCTGCTACTATTCGAAATTATTCTATATAGTTACATCGGTAGGTGGGTTTTTGATTAACGTCGCACTGGATCAACACAACGGGGTATTGACTACGCTCCGGGATGAAACCCGAAGGGAAATATCCGAATACAACACCACATGATTTCGAACCATGGTCAGTTGCAGAGGTCACACCTAAGCTGGCACTTCACTCTCCAAACTTCCACGCCACACCAACGTCACGACATTTGACGCCACTACAGATTTAACTTGCACAACCCCTTGTACACGATTATTGATTGGATTTGAACTCGAGACCCTCCTGTTGATAATATGTTACTCTTACTGGTTACTGGTTATGTTAACTGGGTTACCACGTGCATTTTATTTTAAGACCCTGACAGCCCAGCCTATTCTGAGGGTACAAGGCTTCTTGTGAGTCATTTTATTTGTAGGGATGGGAATTATGAAACCAATTCTTGAGGGAACTACCTCCATATACGCTTCTAAGACAAGTGATCACCTCTGCAAATCATCTCCGATTTTTGCACACCATACAGCACCCTTGAAGCAAAGGCTGAGGAGAAACAAAGGATCAAGAGGCGTGCCATGGTGCGTGACGCGCGTGAACTAGTTTCGGGATAAAATGTTCTCACTTTCTCCGTACGTCACTCAAACACTCGCTGACTCCTTGAGGACGGGGACTTCACCAAACCTTTGTGCCAATGACCGACGATACCTGAGACACTCTCATTACTGATTATTTTCATTGCCACTAGCTCCACTGCAAGCCAAAATGCTTCTTCGGAACCCCGTGGAAAAGTAAGTGGAGTTGTTTTGTTAGCCAAGGCTAATCTAGAATTTAGTAATCTCATAATTAATAAATATTTAGTGAATATTTGTAATCGTATAAGTGAATTTTTTATATAAATGCAAAGTACGAAACAGCTTTAACCGCTGATTTATATTTTGAGTAAGCATATCTTGTAATGTTCACCCAAATATTTTTTTTTCCATTTATAAAACGTAATGAAATGTACAAATTGTACAAAATATTTTTAAGCGTTATGCTACTTTGAATGTAAACATGTTGTGTAAACTTTGTGGTTGGTACGACCTACTGAAATATACAAACAAAATATCACAAAATATTTAAGAGGATTTTTTTTTATTTACAAGGTTATTTATAATTTAGCAATTGTATATATGTGAATAAATATTTTGTTATTGACAAGCCAGGTTGAAATATACAAATACAAAGTAAGAAACAGTTTCAACCGTTGATTTATTTTGAGTTTAAGCAGGTCTACTAATGTTAGCCGAAATGTTTATTTCTTAAACCTAATGAGAAATGTACAAACAGTACAAAATATTTTATCTGTTAATTTATGTTGAGCGTAAACATGTTGCGTAACATTTACGTAAAAATTTTGTGATTGATAAAAACCTACTGAAGTATAATAATACAAACGGAATATCACGAAATAATTTCAACCATTCATTTATTTTGAGTTTAAGTATGTATTGTAATATTCATGAAAATATTTTATTTATGAAATCTATTGAAATAAACATATAAGATAGCACAATTTATTTTTACCTTTGATTCATTTTAAGTTTCAGTATGTTTTGTAACATTCATGTAAATAATTTGTTGTTGGCTAAACGCACTAAAATAATATTACAAAGTATACTCCCGAGTATTACAAGTATTTTTTGTCAGTTTACTTAACTTAATTCATTAAAATGTGTTGAGATATTTTCAATTGCTATCTGTCTTAAAATCTTCAATCGAATAATTTCAGCTAGCCTTTAATACATAAGCTTAATATTTCAACTCTAAGAATATCCTAAATCTACATATTTCACTTTTGATGAGTAAAGTTCAGACTTGTGTAACATTTAATTCTTAAAATAACTATATCTGATTTTCAAATTCATGTTTAAAAATGTGATGCTTAATGTAAGTAAACTATTTATTTATCCATAAGTTCAAATATAAGTAAAAATATAATTGTTACTAGTACAACTTTCACCATAATGCAACCTCCCGCATACTTAAATTTTTATTGAAAATTTTACACATTTACAATTATTTACAACATTTAATCCAGTCCAATCCAGCAATAAAACAAGTATTTTTTGTGGCAGGTGTAACAGAATTTTATTGTCAAGATTATTTATATTTCTATATTAATATAATAGTTTATTTCATGTATTTTATTAAGAAGTCAGGTAATACACACCTTACTACGAAACATTAAAATGGTGACAGTTCTTTTTACAAAACAATAATATGGAATCCTATATGCCGGATGAATATAAGTATGCAGACATGCTCTTTAAATAACCTTAATCTCTTTTGTTTCGAATACTACTAACATTTTTTAACTTTTAAAAATTATCGTAGGATAATTATCGTTTGTAAATATCTGAAAGCATTCGTTAGTGTGTTCGCACTCAACTTTAGTCTAATTTCAATTCGAATATGCTATTCCATTTTACTACACAAATTAACAAGAACATAATATTTCCATTTCTTATATTTCTCAAGCAAGAGACTCCATCATATAATTGATCAAAAAGTCATGAAACAATCTTACTAACATTAACGTTTATTTCATCTATTCGCATAGCATTTCCAGAAAATGAGCTTCATTTTATTCATTTCTATTGATGCATTACTTTTCACGGTTGAGGTATTAAGATGAAAAATTTTTAATTACATTTTATTATTTAACACTTAATTATTTTATTTGTCAAAGGATGTGAATGTTATGAGGACATTCCTTTGACAAATTATGCAGTTAAAATGTTTGCACAAATGTTTTGAGAAAATTAATATTTTGAAAATTGATTTCCTTGAAGATTTAATACACTGTGTGTGATCTTGTGTGTTTTAAAACTCAGTATTCATTATAATAAGGAAGGTACTCTACACTTCTGTTCAATTTTTTTGCATAAAAAAATGAAATTTCCCAAAATACACTTGTATAATAATATCGGTATTCATTTTTTACTAATAGATAAATTAATTTTTTAATATTCATTTGTAGCAATTATAATCAATTTACAATTTAATTGATTTATAAAAGTAATTATAT
Source organism: Metellina segmentata (assembly GCA_947359465.1). NCBI lineage: Eukaryota > Metazoa > Arthropoda > Arachnida > Araneae > Tetragnathidae > Metellina > Metellina segmentata. The sequence continues at coordinate 94,530,982 of OX375879.1, forward strand.
TTACTTACTTTGTATGCCAATTAAGAAATTATATGAAATTCTAGAAGCTATAAGAGCAACAGAACGCACGTGTGCTGTGTCATACGGATATTTATATAAAATATGAATATTTGTAATAGCAAAGTGTAAAATATAATGCTTTCATTAGAGATCGAGTTAATACAGATATTTAGAGAAAATATTTCTTTTAATGCAAACACGTTATAAAGAGGTTGTAATAAGTTTGTTAAAAACACATTTTTGAATGGTTCTGCAACAATAAAATTATTAGTTAGCTATTTATATAAATAATTGTTTTTCTATATATTAGGGTAAGATATCTATGAAATCTTTCTTTTTCTCCAAACGTATATAACATCTTGTACTTACTTAATCTTGTTTCATAAATTTTTCTGCTTAGGTTACTAACAATTTTGCGTAACTTATGTCATTTAAGTGAAGATGATCATATTGATTTGGAAAAATTTATTAGAACAGTTCACATATGGTTCAGCTGCTGATATTGTAAACTAAGTTAGCTATTAGTACTCTTCAATATTCCATGCATATGCACATTACGCTATTTTCTGGTGAATTTACTTCCGCGTAAACGTGTTACAAAATAGCACGATGTTGATTTTGCAACTAGAATACTACATTTAAATAAGACGTGATCATGTTTATCGTTTGTCGAGTACATAAAAATAATGAATAATCGGTGCAAAACAGCTAAACCCAAAACAGAACTAACTGCTAAAAATACTGACGTCTACTTACCAAGTACAGCTATAGAATTGCTAAAAAGAATCGAAAATACAAAAGTTTCTCTAAGACGTGTACGCTAGAAAATTGGAACGAAATATTTATCTTACGAAGTAGATCTTGGAAGAAATAAACAAACAACTTAGAATGAAAACCTAGTTAGAACTAAAAAATAATTACGCCTTCATGTTTGTTGAGTATATCCCAAAGAGATATCCTGATAAGTATCAAACTAGCAATAAAAACAATACAAGAGTAAGAAACGAATTCGATTTACCCCCCGATGAAGATCTTTATGATGCCCATTTTAATTTCTGACTCAATTCTCCACCAGTGTGTTAATTAAAATGTCATTCAGCCCTCGTTCGTTATCGACTTGAATTCGACAACCAATTACTTCCAACTGTCCCACAAAAAGAAATGAAAATTCGTCGCCTGAAACCGAATAAATGAAATGTCTTTTTTCTTGACACACATCCTGCGTCCATTAGTCACGGGTTGTCACCTATGCAGGATGGATGAAGATAGCTTCGATGATTAGCACGTCCAGCTGTAGAAGAATGCCAACTCATTCGATTACCATTGAATAGGAAGAGAGCTTCTCATAGCCCAGTAGGAAGAAACTGCATGTTTAAATGAGAAGTCCTCATTTCCAGCATTTTACGATACATTCCCTTTCTGTAATTTATTTGTAATGTACGATTCTTTTTCCATTCTACAAGATCAAAAAACTTTTATTACAAAACATTCACTTTTGAAGATTAATTATTTTATAATCAGGATTTTTTGTGATTTTGTGATGATGTACAGTATTTATAACAAAATAATATCCGTTTTTATAACAACAGATAAAGTACACAAATTTCATGAAACATTATAATGTTAGTTACAACGCGAAACATACTATATAAGTTTTAGAACTTCGAGCTGCTACTACACGAGCGCTGAGATTTAGTTTTATCTCTTTTCGGTTTCTTTAAATCATTTTGGTTCTTTTTCTCTGCAATTCAAATTTGACTTATTTCAGCGTTTGGCTTCAGAATTTGTTTTTACAATTGTTTGATAAATAATTTTATTTCCCACTTCTCAAGATTTAGTCGTTGAAGTTTACCTGATCTCTGAGATTTAATTTTGATAACAGATGTAAAATTTTACAATTCATATAGAAGATGAGAAGAATATCGAAACTCATTATTGATTATGGATTTAAAATCTTTTTGACGGTGCAGCCTTGAGCTTGGTGTTAGCTTTTCATATCTCTAGACGGAAGTAGGCGGTCGCCAACCTTTATTCTAGTAACCCGCCTGGTAATCTGAAGGAAGAGCGGGGTTACAGAATTGAGATCGTATCACCGATACAATCGACAAAATAAGGCTGAAGATCGTACAGTCAACTGGATTTTAACCAAAGACAGTGTGTCAAATTCTTTGGACACTTCTATTTCATTGAGCTCAGAAAATTATAAACCTTTTAAAAATACAATCACATAACAATCTTTAATTTAAAACGCTAAAATAGGAATGTTCCTGTGACAATCAGAACTAGTAATCACAAGGGTGACAAGACAAGTTACTAATATATAAATGTTCCTCAATTTTATATCCACCAAAAGAATTATTTTCTGTACAAAATTATTTATTTTGGGCTATTCCAAATGATAGTAACAACAACAGATAACTCAATGGGTAAACTTTTCTATTTTCCATCCAAATGTCTTTGGCCTACTAGTGAAGCTAAACAATGTTAACATTTTCAAGATATTATTTCTTAAAGCTCTTATTTAGACCAGTATGTAAAGACTTGGATAGTTCACTAAATCATTTTTTCTGTACATGAAGGTAAGATTTCATCTTCAGACACACACCTTGGTGAATAGAATTATCTTCTCTTTACGTTTCTCAGAATTATATTTTTTGACATTGTGTATTTCACTTGTAAGTCAACGATATATTCTATGCTAGTATTTATTAAAATTGCTGAAAATCGGGCTGTAAGTTAACCTTTGATTAATTACCAGTTTTTTAAGTAATTTTCTATTCACAAAATTTAATTAATTTATCTTGCAATAGTTTTAACTATAAAAAAATTTGGTTTTTCAAGATTCCTGTCGTGCTAGACACGAACAAAGGAATTTTAGTGCTCCGTAATTGTATTTATTGACATTGATTCTAAATTACTGTATTATCCTAACTACTCAGATTTTAATCATTGTACTATCATAAGCACAGATATTCTATTTAGTGTGGTATCGTAAGTACAGAGTCGTTTCTGGGTGGGGGGGGGGAGAGAACTGATTTATCGGACACTAACTGACAAGACGACAATGTTTTTGGCACTCGCCAAGCTCATGAAAAGTTACGCCAATTAAAAGAGGCGCCAACATCTGTAATGGAGGTACAAACTGCCCGAACAGTTTTATTAAGTACATTTCAGATTAGTCAAAAAATATTTCATTGATGGTTAAAACCTTTAGGGATTTCTTTTGAGTTCCCCATCTCTGAAAAAAAACCAATCGAGCATTTTGAGAATTGCAAGTTTTTATTACATAGATCGCTTAAGGTGATAAAAAAAATCTAAATAACTATGCGATAAAAAAATACGAAAAATTATTAGCAGTTTCACCACATTAGTAGAGCGACGCAAATTACCATATTGTAGCAGTTCACCAGGAAAAACTGAACTAACGACGCTTACTTTCATCATAATCAACAACTCTTTAATCGACACATCCGGAGCAGGAACGGGTTTTCTTTTTTCCACTTCTAATTTCAATTCGAATATTTTATGAAGTGCTTTACCTTAAGATTTTGATAATTTGTTTTAATGGATTCAACTGAGCAATAAAAAAACCTTGAGTTTTTGAGTAATTAGGAGGGCTGAGTCCATTCGCATGATTGATATGAAGACTCAGAAAATCGAATGGTTAATTTCTTCGGCTAAAACGTGTGCTGTTTCTTTGTTTCTATCTATTTCCACGGGATCTAACTTAACCGTAAGTACTGCTTCAGGCCAAGGTTTCGAAAGTAATAGGAAAATTACCGAGAAAAAACTGCAATTGCCTATTTCCTTTATGCAAAGGTCGATTAAAGACACTTAGACCATTGTGAAATCTATGATAATGTTCTTCATAATGGCATATTGTTGATGCATTTATGTGGGCACAACCTTAATGTTTCTTAAACTATATGGAGTCTGGGGCGTTGGCATTGGTGCGTGTTCAACAGTAGCAACTAAAACTCTTACTGTAAATCAATCAATCGATGGCTATAGTTTTTTGGAACAGGAGCGTTAAGTAAAAGTTCACAGATCGTTGATTTACTATGCAAATTAAGTACATTAGCGTTACGCAGTTTGTTTCGAAAGAAACTCATATTATGATTAAAGAAATCATCCACTTAACCCTCCTGATTGTTCTATTCGATACCTCGTCGAGTCAACCAAACTGACCAGATGTAGCAAAACTGACCAGATCTCCACCTTGTCATCATACAAAATTGGCAACATCTTGGTAACGAAACACTCATATTATGATTAAGAAATCATCCACTTAACCCTCCTGATTGTTCTATTCGATACTTCGTCGAGTCAACCAAACTGACCAGATCTCCACCTTGTCATCATTAAAAAATGGGCAACATCTTGATAACGAAACACTCATATTATGATTAAGAAATCATCCACTTAACCCTCCTGATTGTTCTATTCGATACTTCGTCGAGTCAACCAAACTGACCAGATGTAGCAAAACTGACCAGATCTCCACCTTGTCATCATTAAAAAATGGGCAACATCTTGATAACGAAACACTCATATTATGATTAAGAAATCATCCACTTAACCCTCTTGATTGTTCTGTTCGATACCTCGTCGAGTCAACCAAACTGACCAGATGTAGCAAAACTGACCAGATCTCCACCTTGTCATCATTAAAAAATGGGCAACATCTTGATAACGAAACACTCATATTATGATTAAGAAATCAGCCACTTAACCCTCCTGATTGTTCTATTCGATACTTCGTCGAGTCAACCAAACTGACCAGATGTAGCAAAACTGACCAGATCTCCACCTTGTCATCATTAAAAAATGGGCAACATCTTGATAACGAAACACTCATATTATGATTAAGAAATCAGCCACTTAACCCTCCTGATTGTTCTATTCGATACTTCGTCGAGTCAACCAAACTGACCAGATGTAGCAAAACTGACCAGATCTCCACCTTGTGATCATTAAAAAATTGGCAACATCTTGGTAAAGACAAACTCAAATTATGATTAAGAAATCATCCACTTAACACTCCTGATTGTTCTATTTCATACCTCGTCGAGTCAACCAAACTTACCAGATGTAGCTAAACTGACCAGATCTCCGCCGTGTCATCATAATAAAACGGCGACATCTTGATAACGAGACATCTCGTCATCAATGAAATTGGTCTGATTTTGACACGGAGGAGATTTCTGGTCAGAACAACTTGATGGGTTTGAACACATGCGGATTGTATTTAGATCCGTATTCTCAAATTATAATTATAGCAAAACCTTTGTTCTTCTCATTTTTCTATCATAATGGATAGTGGATTCATGTCTGAAACGGATACATTTGAATTTTAATGTATGGTTTCTTCATATAAATGGGTCACGTGTCGCGTTTGATTAGGTCCTTTTAAATATTCCTCCGAACTAATTTTCTATGCATGTCAATGTCAAGAACTACCTGTTTTGCTTTACAGTGACACTCTTTTGCGTTTCAGTCCAAGCAGTTTACTTATCTTGAAAAATTGGCCTCTAAAAGGGTAAAAAATTAAAAACCTGGGGCTATCTGGCACAAATTATGAACAGTCATAAGTCTAATGATATCGACCACGCCCGTGCAAATTATAGGTTTACTATTTTCTTACGTGTCTGCGTTATTGCCAGTGATATATTGGACGGAAAGATGTCTTTTTAACGTAGTATTTACTGTTAAAGATAAGGTAAGCGGAAAAAATTCTTATCTGGATCAAACGGATTAAATTAGAGGTCTTGACATGGTTAATTGGTGCATGATTAAATATAAATTGAATTCTCAATATAAGAGTGATTCAAGAGTGTCGACCTTCTAATGAAACATGCAGAGTATGCGCGAACGCCCTTATTTGAAAATCTTATCCATGGTTGTGGCGGAAATGAATCGTAATAAAAAAAAATTGTTAATTGGTTAAATTGATATTACGTGATCAGAAACATAGTCTGCACTTCGATAGCCAATCGGCCAAGTCGATTCGTAAGCTCAAGTGACCCTTCTGTGAATTTAAGACAGTGACTCCGCCACGTGTTCTGTCTAGTTCATTTGAGGGTCGGAGGTCAGAAACAGCTACCATCGGCAAACTTTTGTGGAAGTTTCTTAACCCTTTTAGGAGTTGTGTGAACGAAGTATCTCGTCTACAGCAGAACTGACCAGATCCTGACAGGCGAGCTATCTCTTCATTAGAAGAAAAATTATCAGATATTGATATCGTCATCATCAAAAAATCTGCGATATCTTGATTACTAGGAACCTCGTCATCATCAAAATTGGTCAGAGAGATTGGGAAGATGTATCATGAAATTATTAAAATTGGTTATATCTTGATGGAAGATATATCTTGACATTATCAAAATTGGTCAGATCTTGATGGAAGATATATCTCGACATTACCAAAATTGGTCAGATCTTGATGGTAGATATAGCATTAACTCCATCAAAATTGGTCCAATCTTGATGGAAGAGATTAGTTTTTCTTGAATAGTTTAATGAACTTGAAGAGGAGTTTAAGATACGACTCTGACATCAGCATAGGTCTGAATACGACGGGATGAACTACGGGATTATGATAACTAAAACAGAAAATCATATCTAAAGATTTTCACGGAGAATTCACCAAAAAAATAAGTTGATGGCTGTTCTTTGTTACTGCATATCTGAATCTTGTAGTTTCATTGGTGGGTTTTATGGAACAAGGGCGATATTTGGCCAAACTATGCAAAACACTTGACAGCGTCAAATAATGGACATACGTACAAAAGGAAAGGTTTATTGACGTAGAAGAGAGAAATACACTCAGGATATATATATATATATATATATATATATATATATATATATATATATATATATATATATATATATATATATATATATATATATATATATATATATCTCCTGAGTGTATTTCTCTCTTCTACTCTCTTCTATATTTAAATATATATATATATATATATATATATATATATATGTTACAGGAATCAATCCTTAGCCCAGGCCTCGAAATAGATTTTTTAATACAGGTGCACAATGTGCACCTTAGTTTTTAAATTAGGTGCACAGGTTATATTTTAGGTTCACATTAAAAAAAACGTAATGTAAGAGCATTGATATAATGTAAACTACTTTATTAGTTGGTTATGTTTAGATAAGTTAGTATAGTAGATAGTAAATAAAAATATTTAAACATCTAAATTTTCCCTTCACCGGCGCACGGCTATCGCGACAGTCGCTTCAACAGAGTCATCTGGAAAATGTTTCGATCTTCCGAAAGTTCTGTTGGCAGTGGCACAAGTAAACCTTCCTCCTGTATAAACCCGTTACGGCCCATCGATTTTTTTTCGCATAGTTTGTATTTAGGAATTTTAATTACGTTCATTTAGAGCGAGAGAGGTCGACACTAATAGTTTGTCCAAGCAACAAAATAACATCAAAGGTTCCTTCCCCCTTTTTAACGTTAGGTGCAAGGCATTCACCTAGCGGGAAAAAACTAGGTGCACAATTTTATTTTCATGTGCGCAGTGCACCTGTGCACCCTGGTATTTCGAGCCCTGCCTCAGCCCCTATAAATTGCAGGTTGCTAGCTTAGTGTTAACAACCACTGAGCTACTTCGCGCCCTCCTCCTTGTATCCCTTGAGATATTTTAAATCTAAAATGTTCTAAAATATCGTTTTTTAGGCTTGAAGTGTCTATTTTATTGTTCTTCAAATGGAGACTATATGTTATTTCAATTCCAAAATTCCAATTAGCGGTCGTAAAGATTTCCGGTTGAAGAGATAAGAGTTAAATAATTACAATGAATGCCAATCAAATATAGTTTCCTATTTCCATTCATAACTTAATTTCTGAAATCTATCTTTTCGCACATACTGCACGCTCATGCAAGGCTCACAGTCAATGGAAACACAACAATACAAGTGAAATTAGGTGAAACATTGAAATGAAATTTACAGAGCATGAATCTTTGATTAGAGAATTATATTCCGAATATGCAGCCTTGAAGTATAATTGAATAATTAAACATTGGATATGTGAGTGGGAAACATATGGTTACTGGTTCTGTTTCCTGCGTTCAGGTTCAGTTGGCACATCAATCGACAAACTGCAGGGAACGATGAAGGTTGATTAGATACTGCACGCGTCATAACTCAGTATACAAATTGACTTGCGCACGATATATGTTAGCAAGATCTTTATAGTTTAGAGACAACCTGGTTATCAGGAAAAGAAATCCAGTTGCGTGTAAATGGATTTCATATAGTTTTTTTTTCCAATGGCGGGCACATATGAACATAATCACTGGCCACTACAAGGCCGGAAGTGATGGTCACTTATGAAGGAGCACCCAGTGGGAGGATCATCATTGCCTCTAACATAGGACAGCACAATTTACATCAATGCCCTGACCCTGGTTTGTATTTCATATAGTAGTGCGATGCAAAGGTTCAGAAGCAAACTATAGACAACATTGGATTCGGAAAGGTGAGTATTGAACGATTGACGACAGTTTAAAATGAAGCAGGGGAATTAAAAATATAGTTTAGGAATAATAGCTTAGAATTAACCCGCCAAGTGGTATCGACGATATATCTCGTTCGTCAAAATATGGTCAGTATTAAATAACAAAATCTGGTCAATATAAACTTGTCTAGACAACCTCTGGAAGGGTTAGCTGTGCAGGATTTATACAGACCTAACGTGAAATCCCGGATTGTTTTGCAATAATCCATGTCCACACAATGCCAACGATACCATTGCTACACTTTTGATAAGCTTAACTCACAACTACGAAACTAACTTTAAATACAATAGTACATATCACAGTGTAAAACAACACCATGAGGTATTTTCTGTCTTTCCCATGTATTTGTGAACTCTAAATTCCACTGGTATTTACAATAACGGTTGTAACGAAATCCTAATATATTGTCCTAAAATTTTCTTACTTTTAGATTGTTTAGTCCCCCCCCCCCAAAAAAAAAATAATAATAATAAAAAAATTCTTATGAAAGGCACAACCCTTATCTTAGGCTGTGTGATAGAAACATGGAATATTTTGCCAGCTCTGGATTTAATTTAAATGCACGGAGAAGAAGTTTTCTTCTCACTACAGAAATGTGAACCACCTATGTACGAAACTATGATGTTGTTTGGAGTGTCTAATATAGTAGTGATTGTTTAAATGCTAGGGCACAATTTTGTTTTGGAATAACTTTTATGTAAACATTTTTAATTTAAATATTACATGTTTACTCAATTAATGACATCATTTTTATTGAATTTGACATCGGTCAAACGACCTCAAGTAAATAATCTCTCTTTCGACCACATTTCCATTACATTTGAGGACATTTCCAAGTGGTTTTGCTCAATTTATTTGCAACTATTTTGAGTGAACTATTGAATCGTAGTCAGATTATATTAGTGACTCGCGCGCGTTTCATTAATCTACATCACTAGATTTTGGCATCATTCTATCAGGAAATGAGTCCTTTTGAATTCGTATGGTTGCACCAGCTGCATGATATTTTGACAGATACAACAATCAAATCGCAACTGACAACAAATGTTTCACAGAAAAATAACAGCAAACAAAGTGGCGATACGAAATTGAGGAAATCTGGCAATCGTAATTCTTCGTATTTTTAAAGGTCAGAAGCGATCATTTGGGCAATGTGAAACTCCATGACTGCATCCATAATTAAACGTCCATCAATTGCATCACGTGGATTGATGATTTGACTGCGTTTGCTTTTGGTATACAGGTACACTTTAGAACAGTGTTTCCCAAAGTGTGATTTGAAAAGTTTGGGAACCACTGTTTAAGAACTCATCCATAAGTATCAGATATTCAATGAAGTGAAAGGATGTTGGATTTATTTTCCTTTTTTCAGTTGATGCAAATCGCTTTTCGAATTGCAGGAATTTCGTGGAATGTAAAAATGGCCATTAATTAGGTCTCATGTGTTTAATTTAATTTTATTATCTTATGGGTTTCTTTGACTAAAATGTCTGGGTACCACTGCTATAAAACGCTTCTAAAGGTATCAGATATTCATTGAAGAAAAGGATGCTCAATTAACTTCCTTCACTTTCATTTCGTGGAAATCACTTGAGTTAAGTGGAATGGAAAATGGTTATTTCCATATATTCACCATTTAATTATTTGACCCCCAAAGTTTTCTCGAAAGAAGTAATTTTTCAAAACAGTCCTTGGAGTGAAAAGATTGGGAACATCTGCTTTAGAGCTCTTCCGAAGATATTAGATATGGATTTGAAGTATGTGAACGAATGCTCAATTAACTTTTACTTCATAGAAATAACTTTTTGATTGTTTGAATTTGATGGAATAGAAAATGGGTACAATGTCAGTCTCATCCACCCCATGTAAATGTATAACATCCAGAGTTTACTTTTCTAAAGGGTCCTTGGATTGAAAGGTTTGTGAATCACTTCCAAAGATATCAGATATTCATTAAAGTTAAGAGATCTTCAACCAACTTCCTTCTCTTTCAATTCATGTAAACCCCTTATTTGAATTTCGTGGAATGGGAAGTGGCCAATTATTTTTAATTCCGAACCAACCGATACTGTTCGCGCATGTGAAAAGCAAACCTCGGAAACGAAACTGCTTATCAAGAGAGTCACTCGTCTTTATCAGACCGAGTGCACTACTGGCCTACAAATCATCCAATATTTAAATATTTACTATCCATTTCGCCGTGGAAAGTCCAAACCCTGCGCACGACGTCCCCTTTTCGATTTTCTAACAGAATGGACGTTGCGTGCAGAGAGTTTGGAATTCCGCTCTCACGCCATGGGAAAATCGTAAAGTTTACTGACCCGATTTCGATTCATTTTCATCGAAACGTTTCTATGTGGCTCTTGGCGGAAGATGTTCGCTTGGCCAGTGGAATGGCGATTCCCAAGGAAGGGAATTGTTCCCAACTCTTATGTCACAAGAAAGTTACTTGACTTGTAATTATGCCTGGACGTACCTACAGCTATCGTCATCCTATGGGAAATGTTAAAAGATTCCCGGTGGTATGACTGACCGAAAAAAAAACGTGGTTCGTGGAATGCAATGAAAAAAAACAGTTGGTGTTGCCGGTTTGACCGGATCGACAATTAAAAATGAGTTTGTGATATTTCACGTTAACGGGTGTGACCTAATTTCAACTCTCGGAATGCAGTTATACGTTGGTTGGAAATTAGTATTAAACACAAATGGTAGGTAGGTATTTTAATTAGTGCCACACTGGTGCAACACGACGGTTAATTGGCGATGGTCTGGGTTCAAACCCGATGGGAAAGATCTAATGACAACAATACGTATTTTGAACCACGCTCAGATGACGAGGTCACGCCTGAGCCCTCACTCTCCAAACTTCCACACCACGCCAACGTGAGGACATTTAAGACCACGGCAGACTTAACGTGCACCAGTCCTCTTTGTATACGACGGTCTTTGGTTGGGTACGAACTCGCAACCCTCCAGTTGCTCGTCCGTGACTTTTCAAACTGGGCTACAGCAGCCCATCACACAAATACAAATATTAACTTTTATTGAGGAGAAAATAAAACTCAGTATGTACAGTCCACCGGTTTTGTGGATTGCTTCAATTCATCAACATTGGTGAGCCATTTTTTCTTGTGCTGCAAATATGATTCGTTTATTTATTCAAGCCATCAAACATTTAGCCCTAATTGTATGAATGTGTGAAATAAGATAAGAATTCCAAACCTTCAACCTACGAATAAAGAAACAGTACACTTATACAATATTAAATACCCTTGATATACACTACCCTACAAAAATGGACCGGACAGCAAGATGTGATGATGTAAGGGAAAGAATACAAGCTTTAATAGGGGATGATCCCCCACGTGCCGTAATTACACTAACAACCCTTCTCGGCATACTTTCAGCAAGTTTTTGACACATAGCTTTGAGTATTTGTGTCCATTCCTGCTGCAAGAATGTCGTCAGATCAGCTGTAGATTTCGGACGGGGTTCCCTGGTCCGTAAGCGTCGCTCTAACTCGTCTCATAAATGTTCTATGGGGTTTAGGTCCGGACACTGAGCAGGCCAGGTAAGCATTTTACAACCATATCTTGATACCACTGCTTGATAGATGCTACAACATGACATGGAGCGTTGTCGTCTTGGAATTAACATTCGTCCATTCCATAAAATTGATAGAGAGTAGGAAGAATCTGATTGTTCAAAATGTTCATGTAGGCGTCGACGTTCAATCGATCAGGAACAACATGCAAAAGTCACAGGCCATATCACGAAAAACACCCTAAACAAGCAGTCATATTTTATTCAAATCCGCTTGCGTTCTGTCCATTATTGTAAGGTAGTGTTTATAATCACAAAACAACACTTACACAAAAAAGGGACGTTTAAAAGAAAAAACCCATCAAAACATAAACACAGAGAAAAAATCAAAAAATACAAAACGAAATTATTAAAATATATTAAATCGGTAAAATATAAAGAGGGGCAAATTTTGATCGTTCTGACAAATTCAGCTATGATTTTCAGATATTTTTTTCTGAAAAATGTTTTTTAACAAATAATTTTATCGCAGGTTTTGTAAGAGGGTATATAAATATCTATCTCATCGAATAGGCAGGTATAACTAATTGTAACGTATAATTAAAATATTTGGACAAGATGACAGCTCTGTAGTCTACATTGGACATAGTGTATTTACATCAAAAAAATAATAAACAAGTTGACTTTCACACTAAAGTCAGATTTTTAGAACAAATATTCCCACACTCGCTCTCAAGACTTTAATATAAATAATAAAAAAGGTTTTGAAAAAATATAAAATAAAAATAATACCTCTATCTTATTCCAAATTATTTAGTTGTATATTTTGATAGGAATAATTTCGATTGCTCTCTTGCAGAGTTTTCAGTAAAGAGATTTAAACCACAAAAAAAAAATCTGAAAGTAATCACCGTGATTTTTTTCTTTTAAATTTATGTCAACGTGTCGTCATTGATATTTTGCATTCGAAATTTATTTGAAGGATAAAATCTATATAAATAAGAATGGAGTGTTTGTTTGTACATTCAATATTTTCGACCCATTTCAAGTTTTCTATCCGTTTTGGAGCCTTCTGATGCCGAATCCGCCTTTTTCTCGTTTGGTGTCTGTCTGTCTGTATGTTGTGCCCTATACACGTACGTCCACGCGGTTTAAGATATTTTCATGAAAATTTGCATACAGTGAGTACTTATCTTCATTTAGTGAGTGGCATTGGTTGCGAAAGTCTGTCTGTCCGTCTTTCTGTTCTATGCTCGATTTTGTGTTTATGTAGACATCACATGAATTGTATTCCAGATATTTGATTGCATTGTATTTTATTTTATACATTATCTATTAGTTTAGTGAATGCAATATTAAACATTTCTTTATTGTTATATTTAGTTGAGTTTCATGCTAAAACACCTGAGTAAGTATACTTAAATCAACCATAATTTGGTAGTTTTGGAAAAATTGGAATGTCTATTGAATATTACGATTACTTCGATTGCTTTACCAGTACTGCTGATAAGTTAATTATTCTTCAAAAAATTATTTTTTTTTCTGGAATTTCATCTCTGATACTTCATTTATTTCGAGTCTTATTTTTATTCTTTGTGCAATGAAAACGATTTCCGAATATTTGGGACAGACGATATTTTTCAATGAAACGAGAATGAACAAGATCGCGCGAGCAGTGATATTTTTCTGGTTCTTTCGCTCTGAATTAATTTCACATTTCTAAATTTTGTACACTTTTAGTTGTAAGTTGTGGCAACTGTGCGAGATCAAGAGATAAAATTGAATCACAAATTAATATCTTCAGAATAATTTTTTGCGACATCTTTTATTTTATTTTACTTCGCTGTTTTCTGTTTTAAATATTTATTATTTTAATAAATGTGTTTTCCTTCTCATCAAAGTATTAGACTTAAAAATGTTAGGTAAGTCAGTATAAATTTTCAGTAAATTTTAAGTGTAGTTATGCCATTATTGAAAGAATAATGCCTTTATTTAAAGAATAATGCCGTTATTTAAAGAATAATGCCGTTATTTAAAGAATAATGCCGTTATTGAAAGAATAATAATGTTTATTAATCCAAACTGGAACTTTTTCCAACATTAAAAAATTCGTTGTAATAATGACAGGAGAAGATTGCAAAATTTCACAATGTCGCATACCGGAGGCAAGAGTGCCACAAGTAAAAAAATAGTGCTTTGTTGACTATGAGTGCGAGAACACTCGCCGTAAATCGTAATTTTAATTAATTGAGTTGAACATGAAAAGAACTTAAGAAAGGGAATTCCAAATCTTCCTATAAATCGTCTTTTATAGTAGTAACCTTATTATCACCTTTCGTCATTTTGTAGCTTTGTCATACAGCAATTGTAAGATGTATGTGAAACGTATTACATGAATGGATATGCATGTGTAGGATTTGTGTCCAAAGTAAGTTGTAGAAAATATAAAAATGGCGAAAGATGTTAAAATAAATTTTTATTCTACAAAAAACGTAAGTCATTATATATTTTGATTATCTCTTCAATCTAGAGTAAACCAATTCAAACCGAGTAAGGTCGGGTATTTTGCTAGTTCTTAATATAAATCCCAAAACATACAAAGAGTGTAAAAGATTTTAAGTTTGAGGCAATCGAACGTAAGTATTTATGAACTTAAAACATTTTTTTTTATTAGTTTGTTGATAAGATTAGATACATTTCGGTAGAGCTCTGTAGAATTACGCCTTCCTTTTATTCAGAAAGCTCAAAATACTTCCTAATTCCCGGCTACTTGAGTCTACCAGATAAGTTTCCGCAGTATTTAATTACTTCCTCCATTTACTTCCGATTTCAGAATCCTTTTGTCTGTTTTAAGTTGAAATGGAAATGCTTTATTTACTTCTAATTGTTGGTATAAGAATACAATTTCCATTGTTTTAATTTTTAAATTATGTATTCAAAGCATTGGAGGTTCTTGAGGAACCGCAAATTTTATTAAACGGGATCGAATCTGGTTTCACGTGAAAACTAAGTTCATCCTTGTGTAATGTATATTTAAAATGTTCTCTACAAGGACAACACTTGTTTATGGTAAGCAAATACATTTTTAAGGTAAGGCATATTATATAAACCTTAATTATTTTAACTACGGAGTCTGAAGAGCAAAAAAATTTTCTTTAAGGAAAATATCGAAATTTAAATGAAATCACCAACCGGTCTGGTGGTTAAGGTGTTAGCCTCTAGATCGGAAGGTTCCTGGTTCTAATCCGAGTCAGACCATGGATGTTTGTAAGCGTAGGGTGTAGAGACTGCTGGTGCACCTTAAATCTGTCGTGGACGAAAGTCCTCATGTTTGGTTGTCCACCTGACCGTGGTTCAAAATAACGGTGTTGTCCTCGGAACTTTCCCTTAGGAGATCGATCCCGGACCGTCGTCAATAGCCCGTTGTGTTGCTGTAGTACGACGTTAATTAAAAATTACCTTACCTTAAATGATATCAATAAAAACTATCGCTGATGCTACAATCTGACACAGCCCAAATTTTTTGTATGGATGTTTTATAGTGCCGACTTTTTATGATGTCTAATACAGTAGTTTAATTATGAAATTCAGAATTGTTTTGATACGGAAATACTGTAATTTTTCTTTGTATGACCTTCATTCGGCTATTAGTCACATGCTCACTGTTTTTGTATTGGATAAATTAATTAAAATTTGTAAAAAAGAAAATGCTGTTCTTATTGGACGATTGCTCAAGAACTGCAAAAACTATGAAAAAGCAAGCAATTTATGCAGAAACTGGATGTCCAATTAAACATATCTCCTGCTTGTTAATTGAGGTATCCGAATGGTCAGTTCCCCTTTCTTTCCTTTTACATTCCCCTACTCTTCTGGGGTTTTTTTTCTTTTTTCACTCCCTTGTTGTTGTCTTGTGTTTGGAGCAGCTTGTGCCATAAACTCTAAACCAGCCAATCTACCTGTTGTTTACCACTACCTTTTAGTCAATACAGAATACTTAGATTGAATGTAAGCAAACTAGCACAAACTCGCTAGAAAAATTGCTTTGTTTTACTTTAATAAACAGGATTTTGGATTTTTTTTTTAAATATACTTTATAACAAAAAGGAGGAGTAACCGAGAAGGAGTTGTCCAGGAGTTGTGCTGAGCTCGATCAACTTAGAACGTCGCTGACTGCAGACGTATAATTTTTAGTGACAAGTCCCGTTTCCAATTGTGTCCTTACGACAACCGCAGACTTGTCTGGAGACGTACAGGGCAGCGTGGGGATACTGCCCTTATTATTGCACGCCACACAAGTCACAAAAGGGCGTTATGGTCTGCGGTGCCATCTCCTTTGATAGCCGGACCCCTTTGGTAGTCATTTCTGGCACACTTACAGCACAGCGGTACCTAGAAGACATTCTACTACCGGTTGTGTAACCGTTCCTTTTGCGATACTCCCGAACTGACTTTTCAACAAGATAATGCCCGACAGCACGTGTTGCTATGAATTGCCTTAAAGCTTTCCCAAAACTTCCTTGGCCAGCTAGGTCTCCTGATCTCTCTCCCATAGAGAAAATTTGAGACGTTATGGGAAGGGAATTGCAACCATCCCGGAATGTTGACCATTTATTCCGACAGTTAGAGACAATTTGGCAAGAAATTCCGCAGGACATCCTGGAAATTTTTTTAGTCTATGCCACGCAAGGTGACAGTTTGAATCCAGGCCAGAGGTGGACCAACGCCACATTGACTTCTTCCCTTTGTAACGGACAAACTCTGAAATGAATCATTCAATTGTTTTGAAATTTTAATCGTATGTTTTTCTATGTATGTTCTTCACATCCACCAATCCTTATCGCAATAGGGCAACTTCTTCTTAGTGAGTCGATTATTTTTTGTTATAGAGTGTATAAGCACATTTAGAATACCGAAATATCATAATTGTAATTTTAATTTATGAATAGTAGTATTATATTTCCGATAGGTAAGTGTAATTTGCTTACTACTTTTTTATTACAGAAATATGCTTTCAAAGGACATACATTTTTCGTAGTCTTCTGGTATCAGATAGATACATTGAGTAGACAAAATCTATGTCATAACGAAGAGTCAGATTATTTCTAAACTGGAATGATCTCATACATTATATGCCTTATCTAGCATTGAATGATGATGAACTGTCATTGATTTTTAAAACAGAAAACTTTAAAAAATGAAAATAATTTCTAAAGATTTAGGAAATAGAACGATTTAATGAAGAATTTCTACACTAAAAGGAACAACAAAGCCATTGATTCAATTTTTGGTGTAAATGAACTAAGTACTTTTCCAAATCGTAATGAAGGGAATAGATTCAACCAATATTATTTGAATTCGTTTATGCAATAAATTATTATACCCATACAGATACTTAAATTCTAAAATAAGTTTTCATAAAGATATTTTTAATGTAACTTATGTAGTATCCCATATACTCTATTTTTGAATTATATTTTATTAAACAAAGGTATAACAATTCTTCAGAAATACAAAGAAAATGAAATTATAATGCAAAAATTGGTAAGACTAAATTATATGTGAGAAATATTATGGTTATTAACATCTAAAATATAATAATTAAAATTATTTTTATAGAATATTTCAAAATGATTTTCCTATAAAATTATTCTCTAATATACTTAAAATCTAAATTAAGGAATGAAATATTCTTTGAGCTTTTGAGACTTTGAGGAAAAACTCATTCAAGAAAAATAACTATATATATATATTGCTGTACTGCTCGTTAAATCCTACCTACTAATTTTTAGGTCAGGAAAAAAAATTAAAGCATTTATAATGTGTTAGGTCTTAAAGAAATTACAATACTATGTATTTATCATCATAATTAAAAGTTAATCATCATAATTAATAGTTAAGAGTTTAGTGTCAGAAAAAATAATGTCAGTTAATTAGTTTTTGCTCTCTAAGACGATTCCTGGATGTCCTAACGAGTTTTCTAAAAATACAACTGCATGTCTCGGTCTAATTTGCCCACGTCGTTAAAAAACTGAACGTTGAGCAGTGATTTCCAAACTGTGTAACGCAATAATAGCACTATTGTACCTTGTGGATGGTAAAACCATTTAAATAGTAAGATAAATTTCTTTTCAACTGTTCAGCTTGAAACTTTTAAAAAGTGAGTTTAGAAATAATTTCAAATAATACCCGTACAAAAAAATTCTTAGCATTTTTTTTATTACAAAGTATCACAAATAATTCGTTCCAAAAATATTTTTAAAAAGACACTTTAGAGTAAAAAGGGTATATAATTACTATTATAATTTTTTGTAAGCCAATCTAAAGCATAGTTATTATTTTTGTCCGATCGGCTAAAAATATAATTTTGTTAGTGTGCCGCAAAATTTTATAAAAGTTTTTGCGTGCAGTGAGATGAAAAAGATTGAAAATCTTTGCCAAACAACAACAAACCAAACTCCCTACATCACTTTCAAATTGTATCTCTATTGTTTCAAGATTCTCTGTGTTTTCTAGAAGCAAATGAAGATTTCCCCCTCACGTTTGTCCGTATTCAAAGGTTAGCACACAATAAAGATTCATGATTTCAGATATTTCTAACGTATAGGGGAGGGGGTAACCACACAGAGAAGTATCTATACAACAAAGAACAATAAAGAGTAACGGATCTCTATCAAAATCCATGAGAACGATGGATCGTTGCATTCATTTTCCACACAACAAACACTGGACTTCGCCTAAAGGCTTCCCACCTCGATAGTTTCTCCTTCAGCACTTTCCCTTTCATTGTGATCTACCAGTGTATGCTTAATCGTGATAAGGAGCTTACGTTAGCGGCTCTTCCTCAATGCTTCAAAAATAGGCTGTTCGGCGTTTCCTCGATATCTCTTCTGTTAACAATCGATTTCCTATCGATGCAACGACGTTAATTATCGATAAGGAGTTGGATTGTATCTCACTTAATTTAATGGCTAGGCATTTGGACTGTGCTCTGGAACTGTTACATTCGAGATGAAGTTTTTATTGGGTGTGATTCTGCGACGTATCGTCGGAACCATCTGCGATGAGATTGGGATTGGGATTGTTTAGCGAAATGTATCTCTATTAGAGAGGAAACAGGAAATGGAAGTTTCTTAACTGCCTGGAGTAAATTGGGGGAAGCGTTTGTTGTGAATATAATAGCTGGCAGTTCATGTTCTCTTAGCATCTTACGTTTCAACTGTTAATTGCATTATGGGTTGATTTGTGTCAGGCTTCGCAAACGAGAGAAGGGAGTATTTGAACTCTTTATGACACGGAAATAATGGGAAACTAATTAGAAATGAAATAACACCTATAGGGAGATTTGTTGTCATTTAATCTTGTAACATTATAAGATCAGAGTTAATAGTTCAGTTACCATTATGGCTTTAAACTTTGAATCGTTATTTTGAAGTCATTCATTTTTTACTACAATTACACTAAAGTTTTCATCCGTTTATCTACAGTGCAATGTAATGATTTTTTTTTAATGGTTAATTGTGGTCACGTCAAAATTGGTTGACACAAACCGTTGATTTTACTGAATTCTAGGTCCTGACGTTGTATTGTGTAATGAATGAAGCAGACATAGCAGGTTTGAACAATTGTTTATTGTGTGTGTGAATATTCAATGATTAATTTAGAATTTGCACGATTGAGGAGCAGTTTGATGTTAATATTGAATAATAGATTCATCAGTTAAATGGTCTGTGATAGTAGTAGGTCGGCAGCTTTTGAATGACACCACTTACACAGTCCTCAATCCACGCAATTCACAGGCCCAGATCTGGCCCAGCACAGTAGAAATTTGACCTATCATGGTCCCCATCCTCTCAATCAGTGCGCCTGCGCACTTGATCGGAAAGTCATGTCAGGTACTGTATTTATGTTCTGGGTGTTTCTTCTAGTTCTGAAATCATGAGACAAAACAGTTTTGTAACAATTTTAGTAAAGCCTTTTCATGCATGCCTGCCAGCAGTGTTTCGATTTTAAAGACGTATTCACGTCAATTAATTTTACAATTTCGTAACTATTTGACTGAAGTATGCGATTTCAGTCATAACAGCAAATTCCGTAAGCAGAAGTGAACCTAATACTCAATTTTAATTTCATATCAATTTTCATCAGCACAATAATGCATTTCCCAATAATGAATTATATGGATTTCTCAAATAATTAAGTTGGTATCCCTCCGTATAAACATTTTCCCATAATGCACTGTTTACGATTTAATTTACAAGATTTTTTGGGGTATATTATTTTCTTTGAAATTGAAAATATTCCATCTTTATGTGTTCAATTATTAATTATTTTTTGTCGAAAAATCATTCTCTAAAGCATATTTAAAAGAATTCTCAAAAAGAAATTAAAAAATATTCAAACATGATTAATTCATTAGTTATTTAGTTTCTTTGAAAACTATTTAATATTCTAGTGGTGAAATGTACTGCGCAAGAGAAACACCTTTAAGAGAATATGTCTTCCAGATATATTTAAGGAAGTCAAGAATGTATACAACCTTCAAAAGCAAATTTTAGCTACATTCCAATCTAAACTTTTTACCAAGCGTACAACATTAATTCGACTGGAAATGAAACAAAATCAAATTGCATCAGTAGCACATGCATACACTGTTACAGAAATTAGCAAAAATTCCTGAGGAGTATCCTTTCAACAAAAATGTTTCCTAAGAAAAATGAGACAGGATTAACGGCAAAATCTCCTTCAGTTTCCTGTTCACACATTACACAGAATACTAGATTATTACCATGATAAGATATGGTAATGATATGTATCAGTTCTCTAAATAAGAGGATTAGTCTGTAAGTGAAATCGGATATAATCGGGATTATCATATATGGTCTTCATACAAATTGGAATTTGCGCTTACGTTAAAATGTCACTACTTCGTTCAAATTGTCGAAAGCTGAAAAGATTGGTTTCAAAATTCTAATTTGACATACCACTTTCAAAAAAAGTAAATTTTTTTAATTTTTGTACATTTTCAGCTGTTTTATTCAGTGATAGGATCATGAAATCCGTTAAATGCTTGATATCTTTAAAAAATATTTTATTTTATGTAGCAACATAGTCACCAACTTCCTTCCTCATATAACCATAGATTTATTTCGTCTAACTATAATTAACGGAATAAGAAACCTGTTTTTTTTGTTTAAATAGTTTACGGTATAAGAAACACTTAAGTTTCATGTAATTATAGTTTACGGAAAAAAGAAACACGTGGCGTTAACTTTACTAGTTTACGGAAAAAAGAAACACGTGACGTTAACTTTACTAGTTTACGGAATAAGGGAAAACCAATAGTTGATTGTTAAGTTCATCCTTTTTCTCTTTTTCCATTTTTCTATAAATACCTTTTTCTAAAGGCCATCTTATGAATCATGTATTACTTCAAGTATTAACTGGCAAAAACGTGTAAGTCTCTCTACGTTACCTCGGGACACTTTGGGTAATGGTACTGGTAATTTTAGTTAACGTCATACTAGAGCAACACAACGGGCTATTGACGACGGTCCGGGATCAGTCCATTAAGGGAAAGATCCGAGGACAACACCTCGTAATTTTGAACCACGGTCAGATGACGAATGGGGCACTTTGGGAGGTTCTGCCACATCGCGTCCATCATACGTTATGGAAGGCTTCCTGGAGGACTTTAGAGGTCTATTTAAGTATGGAAACCGTGGAATTTCAATCAACAAACCCAACTTCGACACATACGAGATTAACTAGTATCCAAGTTACACCAGCTTCTTCAGATTAGTGGCTAATGGCAGGTGACAGGGCTGATCTGAGTAACGTTTTACAAACCGGTGGATTATGAATTCGATTCCAACTAAAGACCATCGTGTACATAGTGGATGGTGCTCGTTAAATTCATCGTGACCTCAAATTTCCTCGCGTTGGCTTGGTGTGAATGTTTGGAGAATGGGTGCCAGCTCATGTGTTGAAATCTTCTTCTGGGCGTGATTCGAAATTACAAAGTGTCGCGTCTTCGGTACTTTCCCTTAGAAACTAATCCCTGACTGTTGCCTAAAGCCCGTTGGGTTCTCCAGTGAGATGTAACCGGCCAACCGGTCTGTTGGTTATGTGTTAGACTCTAGATGGAAAGGTTCCTGAGACAAAGAAAAACAAACTTTTTTTCTCACCTTGCATGTTGTATATATATATATATATATATATATATATATATATATATTACAGTATAATGATTTAATGTAACTACTGTATAGATGTAATGATGTATATATGTAATGTGCTCTAACTTTCTGGGCAGCCATGTCACCTCGGTGGCATGCTCTACTCTTCCAACCACACTTATTTAAACTAGTACAGTGTCTCGCGACACTAGGCACAGGAGTGTGTGTTGGTGTTAGTTAGTTAGGATCGAATCCGGGTCAGTGCATGGATGTTTGTTAGCGTATTGTGTAGAGACGGCTAGAGCACCTAAAATCTGTCGTGGCCGAAAGCTCTCACGTTGGGTTGGTGTGGAAGTTTATAGAGTAGGGTGCCATCTCATGTGTTGCCTCGTCATCTGACAGTGGCTCAAAATTACGTGGCGTTGTCCTTGGATCTTTCCCTTAGAGGACTGAACCCGGACCGTCATCAATAGCCCGTTGTGTTGCTCTAGTATAACGTTAGTTAAAAATTACCAAATTATCAATGGGACGTAAATTTAGCTAGCTACCTAACAACCTGAGTTAGTTTTTTCATAGGAATTGTTTACTAAACACTTTATTTTAATTTGCTCTAAATTAGGCTAAAAAAACTTATTTAACATTTTAAAGTATAATTCATCGTAATTGTTTAATTAGTATCTTACTAGAGCAACTAAACGGGCCATTGACGACGATCCGGGATCAATCCCTTAAGGGAAAGGCCAAGGACATCACGTCGTTTGAACCACGGTCGGATGACGTTTAAAGCTTAATGTGTCCTCATACTCATATGTAGGTTGATACTTGAATTAACATCACCCTACATGGGCTATAGGTGATGGGCGGGATCAACCCCGAAGAGAAAGATCCGAACCGTACTCATATCTTGAAACGCCAATTACAGAAGTAACGGAAATTCGATAAACCACCTTTATGAATTTTTATTAAGGTAATTAAACACAATGTCAGGTTTGGGTCGCATTCCTAATTAACCTTTCAGGCCTTGATTACAGTCGTAAACCTTAATAAGTAGTTGACTCATTAATATGTATGTACTTTTGGACTCTATCGAATGATTTATTTCTGTGACATTTCGACCTGTTTTACTTTCTTGTTCGTTGCAAATGTAAATCTAAGTACTGATTTGCCTTTGATTTCTTGTCTTTAATTTTATTGACAGAACAAGATGAAGCAGAAATAATTGGTTACAGGGTTTTGAAGTGCAATTTAATTTTGCGTTGTAGGATTTTATATTTCATTACTTTAAATGCCAGAAAAAACTACTATTATTCTGAAATCTCATTATCAAGAATTTTATTTGACGACACAGCGTAAGTTTGGTAAAATATTACAAATAAAAAAAAACACAAATTCGTATGTAGCATCGAATGTTACTTGAGACGTGTTTTTCATACTTCGTGTGTGTGTTATGCAAATTTCTTCTATGTCACTAAAAATATTTCATTGTATTCGGGCTAACTGGACTGACGGAAAACTTCAAATAGCACATTGCCGGATTTCGACTAGCGTATTATGGGCTGCAATTACAAAAATAGTTTATTAGAATACTGTGTTGGACCATCTCAGATAAATTGAACTACTAGATGTGTGAAAGAAGCTAAATTGCATACAAAAAATTGCACTCTGTAGGCACTACAATGAGCTTTTAAAACCTTTTATTTTGACCTTTTTTCTCTAAAAGTCCAGTTTTGATTACGTCTCTAATGTGTTTTTAATTTTAGCTCGAATTTGAATTTTTGTATTGCGCGATTTTCTTACGATTCGTAGGTGTCCTACTTGGTTTCATACCTTTGCGATTCGTAGGTGTCCTACTTGGTTTCATACCTTTGCGATTCGTAGGTGTCCTACTTGGTTTCATACCTTTGCGATTCGTAGGTGTTCTACTTGGTTTTATACCTTTGCGATTCGTAGGTGTCCTACTTGGTTTCATACCTTTGCGATTCGTAGGTGTTCTACTTGGTTTGATACCTTTGCGATTCGTAGGTGTCCTACTTGGTTTCATACCTTTGCGATTCGTAGGTGTCCTACTTGGTTTCATACCTTTGCGATTCGTAGGTGTCCTACTTGGTTTCATACCTTTGCGATTCGTACGTGTCTTACTTCGTTTCATACCTTTGCGATTCGTAGGTGTTCTACTTGGTTTTATACATTTGCGATTCGTGGGTGTCCTACTTGGTTTCATACCATTGCGATTCGTAGGTGTCTTACTTGGTTTCATTTTGAAATCGATTTCTTCATTCGATAAAACGTCATTTGGTCCTGAAATAGTAAAATAAAACATTTAATTTGAAAGGTTGCAAGAATAATTGTACGAAGCCCCCATTTATTAAAAAAAAACACTTTTACCTTTTCTCCTAGAGGCAATAGTAAAATGGGCTTGGAATTAATAGATTTTTGTAGCGGAAAAGTGAAACTCGCTGTTTGTGTGTTTGACACGAAATTTACAAATTCGGCTAAGTACTGCTGGGTTTTTTTTGTTACTTATATTATCTGAATTTTATCTAAAACATAATTCGTAGGAAACAGGTGGTTTGGTATTTGATTAGCATTGAATTCCAAAAGAAAAAATAAACAATTGTTTCCTTTCCAGTTTCGCCAGCACAAAAGCCAATAAATCGCCAGGCACTGAGCCAAACATTTCACTTCACTTGACATTCAACGTGCTAACACCCAATTTGAAAAATCATTTTGCATTAATTGCACTAGAACGTAACCACAAGCAATACCAGTCTTTTTCCCTGAAACATTCCGAAAGATCACGCCCCAGTAACCTTCACGCCCAATAAATACCTAACGATTTCCAAAAAAAAAACCATAACGTACAAGCCGGAGGAAAGCACCTGTCCGTTGGGACAAGCGGAAGAGTGGGTCGACAGGAATTGAACAACCTTAACGGACGCCGTTCTTTGACCTTGGTCGCAAGACCGTCTACAACCCGGAAGGACACAGTGGAAGAAGACATATTTTTGCATTCATTTGTCACAACATTCGCAAAGAAGTACGTCAAACATCGAACTAAAAACAAGTGCGGATCCAAGGACAGCAAGTGAACCATTTATTTACCAGACTAGAGCCAGATGGCCTTTACTAATGTGGGATTGAACTAGTTGAGATCTTAATTAAAACAACTCGTGTCCTGAAGAATTGTAGGGAATTTCGGGTGTAATAACCGAAATAACCTGATTCTGAGTGTTGATTGACACGTTCAGTGACTATTAACATGCTGTTTGGAAAGTTATTTGTAAATATCTATATTGTATTATATTTTTTAAATAATATAGGAGCTAACTTGAAAGTTTTGATTTGATTCTTTTTCGTTTGAAACAGATTTGGAACTAGTTAGAAAATTACTATTTAAGATTAGTGTTATAAGTGAATGGACTGCCTTATCAACAGCTCGTTATTTCAGACCCAGCCATTAATTTTATTTCTAAAGTATGAATGTATTTTCTTTATGCTGTAGGACCCAGTCTATCCATCGAATACCAAAACAAATTATCACAGAGAGTAAAAAAAAATCCATAAATATATTTAGTTCATCTTTCTAAAATGTCTAATAAAATTAATTTTCTCGGGCATTTAATGCATAGACACACTTCTAACATTTATGAAAATCGTGTCTGAGAGAAAGTTAACAAAGAGAGAATATAAATTATCATTTATTCCTTAATAGAGTGAAATATTTAATACCTAAAATGTCTAACAAAACGAACTTCATTGGACTTAAACGTATAAACATACTTCTTCTTTGAAAACTATTTTGATTAGCTTATAGAGAACAAACAAATGGTCGTACATTCATTGGGAACTAATTATCTAAAAATCGTAATTAACCATTTTCATTTAACCGAATTTTTTTTTATAAAAACTTTCCAATGTTGTGTTTAGTTGTTTGTTTTTGATTGAAAAATCTGTTTTAGAACATTTCGTGAAATTCTTCTTATTTCCGTCTACGCAATGTTTCTAAACATTACAACGTATTGTACGTGTTGTAGTAAATAAACTACGCTCTAATGACCACATGCTTATAAAACTGTGACCACCTAGCTCTAATTTATTAAGCCGTACACTTTGTTTCATTGATGTATAGTGTTCTCAGCACTTTCTTTCCATGGAAAGGTATTATTTGAACTGAGGAATTTGTTTTAATATTAGTCCGGTTGCGAGAGCAAATGATTAGCACACACAATCGGAGAGTTGTAAGTTCAAATCCAACTAGAGACTGTCATGTACATAGATATGGTGCACGTTAAATCTGTCTTAACCACAAAAGCTGCGTTGGCATAGTGTGGTAATTTAGAGAGTGGGTGGTCAGTTCAGGAGTTACCTCGTCATCTGACTGTTGTTCAAAATTCGTTGTATTGTCCTCTGGTTTTTCCCTTCGGGTTTTATCACGGATCATCATCGATAATAGCCCTTTGTGTAGCTCTAGTGCGACGTTAATTAAAATACCTACCTACCTTGTTTTAGTATTCATTGAGAATTGCGTGTCTGAAATGGTGGCTTAGATGTTTTTGAATCCGTAGTATAATGTCATGCAAAAGTAGTCTATTTAAAATCAATTACTATTTTCCAATGTTTTTATCATCGGAGATTTGGAACAAAACGGGCAATGCTGAAATTTTTTTAGTAAAAAAATATTGCAAGTATTATTTTGTAAAAAGGTATTTTTATGAGTTAAAACTATTACAAATTTTACTTCAAATTCAATGTCATTGGGAAATGTATTAGTCACTTTATGATTAACAACAAAACAAAAACTTATTTGTTGGAAATTTCGTTTTCTTCAGTTTTATTTAATTTTATCATAAAATATAAATTAAACGAGTTTACGAGATTGAAATATGTAACACTCTGCAGTGTATATCATTTTCTGCTTTGATTTGCTTTAATTTGTGGTTTATGTGTCTTTTTTGGAAAAGTTGAGCTTTAAGTCTTAAAGATATATAATACCTGGCTAAGTTTTCCCTTTAGTATTATGATTTCATAAGCACACAAATCGGTTAAATAAACCATTCTTTGTTAAAAATCTCACTCTTTCGTTCCATGTGGAAGTAACTGCGATAAACATTTCAATCTTTCATGCGTATATTCAGACTATTGCAAGGTAACTATAATCCTATCATTTAAAAAAAATTTGCCCCAGCACAGTCAAATTATATTAGTATTTGTCATTCAAAAATAAAAAAATAACTGTTAGAGTACAAAATTTTTACCAAATTAAAACTCAACTTCATAAACCAAAAGTTATCACATCTTTATAACATATCAATTTGTTTTCTGTCCTCCAAAAGGTTTTTACGCTAAATAGTAAAGTACTTCACAGTTTTAACGAATATTTTTTTAAATTTTATATAAATTTTAATAGATTATTTTTGAGCCGCGGTAGAGAGCTCAGTCAATAAAGAGTCGGGCTCCCATCGGAAGGGTTGTGGGTTCTGTCCTCAGCGGAGCCAGCAATTCTGATGGTTGCGAGATCGGCGCTTGGACCTGGCAAAAGACCGTCGTGTTCGCTAATGGTGGCTAAGGCACGTTAAATAGGTCGTGGTCACAAAGTCCCCCATGTTCCCATACAAAATCAATACCTCTGGGGGTACCTGATCAGGGGACTTGGTACGATATGTGTGAGTGAATGGATGTGTGAAAGGGACCTTCCTGTAAAACGGATGTGTCATGCATGAAGAAGTCCAACCCTCCGGGGCAATGGTACCCCCAATTGGGCCATATCTGGACCACAAGACAACAACAGCAACAATAGATTATTTAAAAATATTTTCTGAACAAGGTAACCATTCTCGAAAAACCTGCTATCTTGAAAATCGACAGATGGAAACACGCATATTAAGGAATTTTTTTTTGTAAAATTGGCGAAAATAAACAATCGGCAGTTTTCTTCTATTACAATATAGATTTCATATTCGCCTATAGAATTTATAAATACAGTGTACTCAAATAAAGACTAAAAGCATACGTTGTTGAAACTCAACAGAAGAAAAAGGTTGAAATCATTGAACCTTTATACAAGGTTAGGAGGAATACCCTTTGTATACTCATCCTATGAACACTTAAGTCGTGAAGAAAGAGGACAACGGCGTATTTAAGAAGAAATGAAAGGGAAGCTTTGTTGGATTCAGAAATTATCGCGATTCACTGACTTTTCCTGAATAAAAGGAAGGTTCTCAAGCCTAATCCTTGTTAAGCTTAATTAAGTTTTTCTCAAGACGAATATCTTTAATAGATTGTTGAACGAATTTTCATTTACCTTAAAAGGTTCGTTGATATAAAAATGCGCAGGATTATTAAAATGACTAATAAAAATTTGAACATTTAAATTTTTATCTTTCCTTATTTGTTAAATTCAGTCTCTGATAAGATGCAATAACGAATATTTGGCTCAATTTTTTTTTTAATTTGGAAGATTTCATCGTAGTATAAATCTAAACTATAATCGATAACAAAAAAATCGACGCACCAGGAAGGTGCAGAATTACAGTGCTGCCGGGCCCGATCCACTTGGAACGGCACTGACTGGGGACGTAGAGCTTTTAGTGACGAGCCCCGTTTCCAACTGTGTCCTGACAACAACCGCAGACGTTTCTGGAGACGTCCAGGGCAGAGTGGGGATCCTTCCCTTACTATCGCACACCACACATGTCCACGTCAGGGCGTTATGGTCTGAAGTGCTACCTCCTTTGATAGCCGCATTCCTTTGGTAGTCATTTCTGGCACACGTACAGCACAGCGGTACGTAGACGACATTCTACGACCGATTGTGTCACTGTTGGAAGATTTCATCATAGTAAAAGTAGTACATCATAGTTTCATCATAGTCTGGCACACTTACAGCACATCGGTACATAGACGACATTCTACGACCGATTGTGTCACCGTTGGAAGATTTCATCATAGTAAAAGTAGTACATCATAGTTTCATCATAGTCTGGCACACTTACAGCACAGCGGTACGTAGACAATATTCTACGACCGATTGTGTCACCGTTGGAAGATTTCATCATAGTACAAGTAGTACATCATAGTTTCATCATAGTCTGGCACACTTATAGCACAGCGGTACGTAGACGACATTCTACGACCTATTGTGTCACCGTTGGAAGATTTCATCATAGTACAAGTAGTACATCATAGTTTCATCATAGTCTGGCACACTTATAGCACAGCGGTTCGTAGACGACATTCTACGACCGATTGTGTCACCGTTCATTTTGTGCCTCCCGGACTTATTTTTGAACAAGATAAAATACCCTGCCGCACACGGCACGTGTTGCTATGAATTGTCTTCAAACTTTCCCAACACTTCCTTGGCCAGCTAACATTATGGGAAGCCGATTGCAACCATCCCGGAATGTTGACCATTTATCCCGACAGTTGGAGACAATTTGGCAAGAAATTCCGCAGGACACCATCCGGGAACTTTTTCAGTCCATGCCACGCCAGGTGACAACTTGTATCCAGGCCAGAGGTGAATCAACGCCTTATTGGACCTTATTGACTTCTACCCTTTGTAATGGCCAAACTCTGAAATAAATTATTCAAGTGTTCTGAAATTTTAATTGTTTTTTATGTATGTTCTTCACATCCACCCATTTTTATCGCAATAGGACAACTCCTCTTGGTGCGTCGAGGTTTTTGCTATCGAGTATATTTCTAGGACACAATGGATACATTATTTGCTTGAACTTAACATTTTTAAGTCTTTATTCTTCATAAAATCTCATAATAATACATGTGCGTGTATTTTATTAGTATTAGGTATTCAGATTCTGCTGTCATCGAATTGGTTTTAAATATTCAGTTAAAATAAAAATTAAAAAATGAACCAGTCCGCCGAATTTTTCTTTTGGAAAACGCAATTTTACATTCTAGTCGACCACTTTAAAACTTTCGAATAAAAAAAAAATTAACTCATTTCAAACTCGGAACACATATTCGTCAAATTTACTCTACCCAGTAAACAGCAATCGGTCAAATATTTAATTATATAATTATTCATATCACAGCCTGTGTCACCTCACAAAGTGAAATATTTCAAGAAAAAGCAAACAGCGCAACCTGATTTAATTCGATAAGGATCTTAACGAATAACCGAATGTATAAAAACAAAGTAACGTAAAATCAATGATTCAACCAGCACGAAGTCGCAAAAAAAAATGAAATCAAATTTATTAGAAATCTGGAACGGAGTTAGAGTAAATTATTTACATAACGCGTGGTGATATGGATCGCGCTGGAGGTGGACATGTAGGGCAAACATTTGGTAAACGAAAGTGTCCTTTCCATGGTCCAAACGAGTTAAGCCCAATTTCAAAGGAGTCATACGTGTTTGACAGATGCTATTTGTGTTCACAACATTGCAATACTTCGATCCGTACGAGTTCTGGGGAAGCAATAATGAACGGTAGCCACACAACTATTAACATTGATTAACTCGGAGTCCCAGGTACTAAACTTCGTCTAACCTTGTCCTACTAAAAGATTATAAATATCCATTTATTTATTTTGTGAATTGCTCCTAAGATCGTTACCTGAAGTAGCACTGAAACCGGATAAGTTTGTTTACCCAATCACTTAGCTTCCATAATTAATTAGAATTTTAAAACAGATGGGAAGGTAACTGTTTAGTACAACTAAAGTATTTTTATTATTATTTTATGTATATATTGTTAAGTCGGATTTTATTTTAAGACATTAATCAACAGATTTGGAAGGAGTGTGAGTTCCCACTGTTGCCATTCAATACAAAATCTATTTCAAAAAATGAAATACCTTCATGTTATTTTTATTTCAATTTTAAGCATGTAAGGCACTGGGATGCAATAATTGCACAATTCTTACAGTTATATGACATTGAAATACTTTACTAATAAGCTATGTGATTAAGTTTCTGTTTTACTGTGGCCTTGTTTCGTAGAAATAAAAATTGTTTTACTATGTAAACATCAATTAATAGTATTGGTATGCACCTATCAATTAAAATAGGTCACGTATTTTCACCTTTTCCGCGTTTGAATGCTTTTTGTCATTTTTGTTTTCTGCATTTTATATGCTTTGATTTAAAAATCGTTGTAGTAACTATCAAGGAAATACATTTTGCTTAAGTACCTCTTAATGCTACTTATTTTGACACAATATTTTTATAATAAAACAATACTTATAGTTTTTAAATGTAAAAATATATCTGTGCAAAGAAAATGTCTGCTCTCTCTGACTCCCAAACTTTGTATTAAATAAGTTATTATTTCTTTCCAGGTGTTTAGTAGCTGCACTATTATTATTTTGTGTAGTCATAAGCCAGGGTCAAATTACTTCATGGGACGTTAGACAAAATCCTGTTCCTCCTCATGGATATTACTCCGAATGTAAGTGTTATTCTTCATAGGTACATGTATCTTTAACACGTTTTTAACAGTATTAACACACGTAAACAATACAAAAAATTTCGCTCATTGATGTTACAATGTATTTTAAACGCTACATCAAATACTCTTTCGCATCAAATACATATTTCTCCATTTTCAAGTAATTGTAGCAGTTTGTAGACATTATATTCTAATTTTAAAGAATAAAAATAAATAAATTACTAATTCTTAAAGTGAAAGAAAGGTACAGCTACACTCTACGTTTATGAGCGGTGGCAACGGTCTTGGCGATTTTTTTTTCGGCGCACTACTAGTAGCGAGTTACGATAAATTAAGACAACCCATCTTTCGTTACTGTTGTTGTTTTCATGGCAACCTCGGCAAACGGAAACTTTAAATGTTCACTTTGATTATTCAAGAAAGTTCTTTCAAATTCCGGTAAACTCGTTTGATTTCATTCGTTCGTTTGAAATTTTTTCTTTGATGCCATTGGTTATTTTAATTTTAGAATATCCTTTGGTTGCATTGGTCCTTTTAAATCGTTTTCTGCGATACCATTAGTCCATTTATTTGTATCTTGACAGTTGTGGAATTTTTATTTTATTATAATAGTTTTCACGATAGGATTAAGAGTTTTGTTTTTTTGACCATATTCGTTTTCATTATTTTTTTACGAAAGAATTCTGACTTTATCAGGTTGTATTGTTTCTTGCTTTTTTTTTCTTTTGTAAATATTTTTCTTGATAAGTTTCAGGCTATTCTTACCAAAAATTCGTAGCTTAGTTTCTCTACTGGTTCACAAATGTGTTTTGATATGTGCTTAAGCTTACTACTTTTCGTGAAAGTTTTTAAAAAATATACTTTTCAAAACGTTCTGAAATGTGTTTAAAAAGTGTGTTGTAAAAAGAAAAAAAAATTTGTGACAGAAAAAGAGTTAGGAAATAATTCTATCCTTTTCAACTTTAGAAGTGCGCCAAAAAATTCGCCAAGGCCGTTGCCACCGCTCATAAACGTAGAGTGTAGCTGTACCGAAAGAAAACTTGATACAAACAATATTTTTCATACAGTTTACTACCTTAAAGTATTCAGACCCAAGAATACGAAATATTTTCTTTTTTAATTCTAAATTATGTATTTGCAGGTTCATTTATTATAATTTAGTAATACTTCAGTAAGGTTTTGCAAGGTTGTTGAAGTTATAACCTACCAAATTCGTGACATCAAATTTCTTGGTCATTTTTTAACTCGAAAACTCTTTGGCACACACAAAATCAAATTTTCATATATATGTTCCATCAAACGAAGTGTTCAGTACTTTCGTATTCAGTTGAGGTTTCAAGAACTTTTATATTGACTAAACATTAAACAAACGGCAAAGAAAAGAGTTACCTTTGATTGCTAAATACTTTTTTATTATAAGCAATCAAAATTATTACACAATATACACTCGTATCACGAAATGTCATTAAGTCATTAACACATAAGTTAATTTCTTCCTATTTTGAAATAAGAATGAAGTTAATTATCACAATAATCAATTTCCTAATGCAGAACCCAAACGATACTTTTATTTACATACTTATATCATAATTTATCATAATATTTCACTTTATTTCCCAGAATGGGAATGAAACTTATGTACGGTTTCAACTGTAGTTATCACAACAGAAATAAACCTTGAAATTAAATTTAATATTTACTTTTTCATTTTTGATGTCAGTAGTTAAATAGATTTCCAAACTTATTGATGGATCAGATGCTAACTCAATTAGAAAAAAAAACTAGATGAAGTATATTCCCCACAAATAGTCAGTTATCTTAAATACCAACGATCAAGATTACTTTTATGTGATTTCAAACATTTTAAAACTTCTAAACTTCTATATTCCATTAAAAATAAATTTCTGGGTAAAAATACTAGCATTAACAATTCCATGTAATGTGTAGGTGATAAATAATTTTGCTTAA
Organism: Metellina segmentata; assembly: GCA_947359465.1. NCBI lineage: Eukaryota > Metazoa > Arthropoda > Arachnida > Araneae > Tetragnathidae > Metellina > Metellina segmentata. The sequence goes on from OX375879.1 coordinate 94,564,636, forward strand.
ACGTTACAATCTTAATTGTTTGTTAGAAATGCTAAAGCTATTAACAATTGTCTGATTGTATTTTAGAGATCTAAAATTTTTGAAAAATATGTTAATATAGTTTTGTGTTTATGTGTGAAAATCACACACACACTAAAACAATTTTTGTCATGAAAAATAGAAAAAAAACCTGTTGTTTAAAGCGATTGTACTCGTTTTATCATAACAATCATCAATAAACAAACTGGAATGACTGCTTCTATGATAAGAAATACGTATTATACTGATAGGAAATCACGAATAATAAGTGTTTAGATATGTTTTGAGCATTGTAGTATATTTTTTTAAATTCGTAGCAATAGGCATTGATTTATATTTTGTCTATAAATATAAGGTCAAACACATTTAATAAAGCATTCAATATTTCATAAATGATGTGCTTTTAAAACGCCATAGACCAACTCAAAGTATGATACCGAGTAAATTCGATAAGAAATGTTTCAATCATATTCTTTTTATACAGTATTAATAGAATAGAAAGAGAAATCAAAATACATGATTAATCATAAAGGTCCCCAGAATTTTTATGCTTCATGAATTATCACTATTTACTCAAAATAGTTGCCATCTTATTAAATTATGAATGTGTTTACACTACATGACTCGTTAAATGTAAATCCTGTAATCCAATGGGGTCTTTCAAGCATTAATTGGTGCGAACGTGGCACTTAAAAAATTGTAACCACTTATTGTATTTAGTGCTTTCTGATGTAATGAAAAAAGTCTGATGTAAATGTTTTTAAACTTTTATATAAGTGTATAATATTTGTGTGTTCCTATCTTATTGAATAGCTGGGAAAACGTCTCTCCTACCATCTCATATTCCAGACCGCAGTCCAGAGGACCTTCAAGACGTTTATGGGCCTCGACCAAACCGAGAATGTAGAATAAAGTAAGTGAAAGCCAACAATCAATGCTTAAATTAAACTTCATATCCGTGTAACATGAAGTTTTGAGATTTCATCAAACTTATCCCATGCTTATGCAATTTTATGGCACTGAATACATTATCGAAGTTTGTAATCAGAAACTTTCGTTTCCTTCAAACTATCGATAAAATTTATTTTTAGTTATCTTTTTAAGACCTCAAATTGGTAAAAGGATTGATTAGCTCATTATTTATAAATTTTCAGTTACAGAATTCAAGAAATATTTTAAGAATGACTAACCAGATAAAAAAGTATGAGATTGTGGGATCGTAAGTGATACCCCAATAGAGTATGTTAAAGGAATAGGAATTAGTGATGCGACATCGACAGCAAAACATCGATGTTCAAAATTAAAACATCGATGTTGATAATACATCGCCCCAAAAACATCGATGTTTTTAAAATTCAGTGTATTTAAACTACCCCCCCCCCATTTCTTAAAACTGGTTTAGCATCTAGTAATATGACATCGGCTCCAATACATCGATGTTTTGAAAACATCGACATCGATGTCGCATCCCTACTTTTCAGACCCTTCACCCTTAGCCATTTTGGTCTAAAAGTATGTTCAATTTGCTGATTATGAAAATTATGCTACTTGGTTATTTTTTAAAACGGTACTTTTTTCATTTAAAAATAAAAAAATCTACAACGTAAAAACATCGACAAGTATAAACATCGATGTTGCAAAAGCATCGACTTGAATACATCGATGCTAAAAACATCGACATCGATGTCGCATCCCTAATAGGAATTCGCGTAATTGTTCTGTACTTAATTTTAGACCATCAATGAATAAAGAGCATTTAGACAAATGTACTTAATTGTTTTTACTGTGCTGTTCAGAGATATTGAGAAGGAAGAAAACTAATCCCTTAAGTCTCAAACGCTTGCCAAGTATAAATAAATTTTCTCAAAATGTAAATTGAATGCATTATGCGTAATGATTTATCCGTCTGTAAACTGAAAACTTGTAAATATTAATAAAATACAGTTTGGTACGCATGAATGAGAAATAATCTTAATATTAAAAGTACATGCATAAGCATTCATAATCATACCCATAAAATCAGTATTCATAATTAGTTTAAAATATCTGAAAGCAAAAACACTTATTTGCCCTTAATGTGGGAGAAGAACACATTAACCCTCTGAGCAAAACGAGATTTTCGAGTTGACTAGTATCGTTTCTCCTCTTTATGACTAGATAACCTATCTATTGGTGGAAAGAATCCTAAGATATTTGTCAAGGTGGTCAAAACTAGTTACATGTCATTCAGGGAAGACAGCAGGTTGTACAACTTATATATACGTACGAACCTCAGAGATTTAAATTAATTGAATAAAATAGTAAACATGCCAAATGTTTTACAGAAAGTGTGTTCTTTTTAAAAATTTCTATAAATTCTTGGAAAATCTTCATTTTTTTTAAAAATTGATATTGAAAGATTTATTTCACATTTTGATGCAGAAAACACACGTGTTATAGGATCACATGAAATAAAATCTTTATTTAATAAATGTTAAAATATGTGTAAATTAAACTTCGATCATCACAATAAATTCCTTGTTGATCATGATCATTCAGCAGATAAAAATCTACCAATCAAATATTTATCAATGGTTTATTTCCCTCTAGCTATGAAATTTTAAACCCTCGAATCATAGATTCTACCAGAGAAGAAATAGTGAAATGCAGCGAAGGATATGTGTCCTGCTATTACGCAGAATACAGCAAATACCGAACTTTGGACGGCACCTGCAATAACTTGAAGAACCCGTCTTGGGGAAAGGCTGATTCATGTCTCAGAAGAGTTTTGCCCTTTGATTACGCGGACAGTAAGTACTCGATACCCTGATTGTACTTCAGACTGTATATCGTTAAAATATAAATCATATACGTACTCATAGTTCCGAGAAAGAGGTTTAGTACCAGTGCTGTACAATGTAGCATGCAAGATTCAAGAGTGCTTTGGGACCTATGTTTATGGTATTGACTGTCTCCAAAAACATAAGTTCACTGGTATATTAGGTGGAAGCAATCGACAATCGAATCAATCAGTAATTGAGGATTTACTCATTACAATTGAATTCGGACGCGAATAACTGTCTTTATTACATATTATTAATTTTCGAAAGGTGCAAAACTCGCTCAATAATATTTATGATGTCAATGTTTCATGTGAAAGTGTTGCAAAAGAAATTATTCCATTCACAGTTTAGTATATTTGTGGAAACGTATCAACCCTCCAAGTTGTTTTGACGAGATATCTCGTTCATCAAGACCTAACCAATTTAAATAAACATCAAAAACTCAACAATATATTGAGTCTTCATCAAGATATTGCAAATTTTTGTTGATGACAAGATCAATATCCGGTCAGTTTTATTCTAATGTCGAGATATCTCGTCGATTCAGATCAGTTCAGCTTTTCTTATGACGAGATATGGCACCGAGACAATCACCAGGAGGGTTAAGGCCAGTGCCGTCAAATGACAAAGATTCTTCCTTTCCACTTCCTTGATCCTGAAATGTATATCAATGTAAGCAAAATAATTACAGAAGAAAACGAAGGTACAGCTTCAGTCTACGTTTATAGAGGTGGCAACGGTCTCGGTACTTTTTTGGACGCATTTCTAAAGTCGCCAAGGAAATAATTATTTCAAATGAACCAATGAAATTAAACGACAGTTTAACAGATTTTGAAAGAACTTTCTAGAATATTCAAATTGAAAAAAAAAACACAATAACCGTAATACAGATGGGTTGCCTTAACCTGCCATGACGCACTACTAAAAGTGTGCCAAAAAAAAAGCGCCAAGGCCGTTGCCATTACTATAAACGTAGACTTATGCTGTGCCCAAACAGGTACAACAAGCGCGAAGCTTAGACCCTCAAGATTTCATAACCGTCCTGTAAATTAATACATCGGGTAGGCGAAGGAGACGGGTGTTGCTCCACACTCGAGCTCATGATTTCATGATATTAATTGGTGACACACAACACTCTTTGGTTCAGCTATAGTCTACGTTTATAAACGGAGGCAACGGCCTTGGCTATTTTTTGTTGAACTCCTAAAGTCGCCAAAGTAAGAATTATTTCAAAATTCTTTTTTCTTTCAAAAATATTTTTCTTTTTACAACGGAAAATGAAAACTTGAAGACACATTTGAGAACGTTTTAAAAACTTTCGCAAAAAGTAGTAAGCTTAAACTCATTTCAGAATACATTTGTAAACCAGCAGTAAAACTAAGCTGCGAATGTTGGATAAGAATACCCTGAAATTTATCCATTACACTAAATACAGTAGGCTGTTAGAAAAGAAAAAGATTTTTAAAAGAAAAAAAAAAGCAAGAAATAATACAACTTGATACATCAGAATTGTTCCGAAAAAAAATTACTAAACAAGAATATTCCACAAATGGTGTAAAACAATACATATCAGAACTCTGCCGTGAAAAAAAATTATAATAAAATAAAAATTCCACAACTGTAAAAATACAAATAAATAAACCAATGGTATCAAAGATAAAGATTTAAAAGGACCATTGCAATCAAAGGATATTTTAAAATCAAAATAACTAATGGAAGCAAAGAAAAAATTTTAAATGAACCAAGGAAATCAAACGATTTTGACGGATTTTGAAAGAACTTTCAAGAATATTGAAAATGAATATTGAAAGTTACCGTTTGCCGAGGTTACCATGAAAACCACAATAACCGTAAAGACAGATAGGTTGCCTTAATCTACCGTAACTCGCTACTATAAGTGTGCCAAACAAATTGCCAAAGACGTTGCCACCGCTCATAAACGTAGAGTGTAGCTGTACCGTCTGTTCTAAACTAAACTTTAAAAAGAACAATCGCTTATTTTATACTGTGACATTTATTTGAGGGCCACGCGTTGGTAGACTTGCCAGCATTTTATTTTTATTGAATTTATTTTTGATACTGCTTCGATTTCATTTCACCAGTTTTCATATCTTCACTTGAAATAACTACTGTAAAAGGAAGCTTAAGTGATGTTAATCTAAATATAATTTTTCAAATATTTGCCTTCATTAATATTTGCATATTCAGTCGAACTTTCAATTGCGCTCTTAAACTATATAACACGACTCTTTTCAAATATTTAAATCTGAAATAATAATTAGTCTGTTAATTAATACAAATGTATAAACTGTTTGTAATTTTTCAGAAACTTCTTACCCGAGAATATCATGTACCGGAAACCCTCTTCCAAATCCCCGTTTGATATCCAACGTCTTCCACCAGGAATTGAAACCAAAACCGAATCACCTCACTACTCACTTCATGGAATGGGGCCAAATGCTGGCTCATGACTTGTCACTCAATGACATTTTCAGATCAAATGGTAATCTATAAAATTGGTTTTCTCATGTTTTGTTTTATTTGTCTATATCCAAATTCTTTAACATGCTTACAATTAGTTCACATATTATAAACACTACTCACTTCATGGAATGGGGCCAAATGCTGGATCATGACTTGTCACTCAATGACATTTTCAGATCGAATGGTAATCTATAAAATTGTTTTTCTTATGTTTTGTTTTATTTGACTATATCCAAATTCTTTAACATGCCTACAGTTAGTTCACATATTATAAACATACGCGCGCGCGATAATGTATATATAATAACTAAGTTTTAATTAATTTTGTGGTGAACTTATCCACTACTATAAAAATTAATAAAAAATAAAGTTAATATATAGTCTAGGTGGCACGGTGTCTAGGATGTGAAGCTTGTATGACACGAAGATTAGGACTAATACATTTAATTATTTTGAAATTAGATATATAAGAGGTTACATTGATCACGGTACAGCCTATACTCTTGCCCATGTATGAGACCAATGGGGTGCCAACTCAGATATTACCTCGTCATCTGACCGTGGTTCAAAACTACGGTGTTGTCATCGTATCTTTCCCCTAGGAGATTGATCCCGGACCGTCGTCAATAGCCCGTTGTGTTGCTCTAGTACGATATTAATTAAAAATTACCAATTACCAAATTGCTTATGCTTTGCATAAATATTTATTTTATGTGTTCATTTGTATATTTATTTTATATTACTATTTAACAATCATTTCTGATAAAATTATATCCGTTGTCAACGGCTTAGTATTGGATGAATATATAATAGATTCATACGGATTCTGAAACATACAGATATATATATAAGATCAAAGAAACCCGAATTCAACTTCGAGTACTTTTGGGTAGACAAAGTTGTACTGTTTTTATTGCATTCAAAAGCAAGACAGATGGCATTAGCAACAATCGGGACACACTTCGCACGGTGATTAGCTGAATTGCCAATGTGGAGCATATAACTTCCAACAACTGTCTGAAAGCTCTGTGACAACACACGCTATTTACACTTCTATCACATTGCCGCCCAGTCTCACTTCAACGAAAAACAGACTGCTCTTATAATCGGGTGCTGAAGTCAACGCAAGACAGTTAAACTGTTGCAGTCCCATTGCACAACCTTGCATAAAGATGTTCAAACGTGATCATAATACACCTTTCACTGACTCCCGCAATTGGCAATCTATCAATTCAGTTACTCTAATTTCTGGAGATGTAGTATTGTGGTAATTTACAATGTAATAGTATGTAACATATATAGCAGTGTAACTCAACTCCAACATAAAGAATATTTTGATATGCAAAGTTACACTGTCTATTACACGTCTTGCTAAAAATGAAACGAGCAATAAACAGAAAAGTTTCTTACAGTAGTAGGCAACTCTGAAGACCGTCAGGCCTTCATATTTATTTCTAATATGAATAATTATGTACTAATAAATCTTTTGTAGCAAATAAAATCTTAAGTATGAATATATCAAGTCCCCATACAAAGTTTAGAAGCAAACAAAACAGATAATAGAAACAAATGAAATGTGTGTAACTAAACTCACTTATATCTTCCTGTGAAATATACAGAATATAAAATTCATTAGCCTAAACTACAGGTTTTGAAATTTAGACCATTGAACAATTGTTTAACTATATACATTTTTTATCTGACGTACTTTCAACACTTAACACTTGAAAAGAAATTTATAAAACAGGTAAAAAAACTTTTGAACCCCAAAACAATGGTTCTTATTCGGAGTCCATTTTTCTCTTTTTGATCCGTGCGACATCCATTTCAACAGTTTTCATTACAATAATGTAGCTATTAGAACAATTATTTTCTTTTAAAGAGTTTTTCTATTGTGTAAAAATGTTTAATGCCCAGAAGAAATTTTTAAATGAACCAGAAAACAAGGTAAAGCTGAAACAATGATTCTTGTAAATAATCTATTTTCTTTTTTTGATCTTTACAACATCCATTTCAACACTTTGCGCTTTGTTACAATAATTCTTTTTTAAAGATCTATTTGGTGTAAAAATGGTTTAATACCAAGAACAAATTTACAAATCAGAGCCAGAAAACTTCATAGCTAAAGCAATGATTCTTATGCAGTTTATTTTCTTCCTTTTTTAAATTACAGCATCCATTTCAATAATGTTTATTACAACGATGTAATCTATTACTACAAAAATTCTCTTTTCAAGACTTTTTTTGTTGGGAGTAAAATGCTTAACATCAAGGAAGAAATTTGTAAATCTGCTAGGAAACAAGACACTTGAAGAAATTATACCAATGAAATGTGTCTACTTTCCTTTTTAGTTATTTCTCAATTAATATTCAGTTATAATATTTTCATCACAACAGTAATTTCTATTGCAACCCCGCTTCAACTAGATAAATATTTTTTGTCTTATGTAAAAACCTTCGGCAACGTATAACTTCTCTGTTTTAATCCTTATTAGTTTTAATCCGTTTCAATAATTTCCAATTTAGCTATAACGAGACGAATTTAAACGAACTAGAAATGATCAGCTAACTATTTGTTAAACTGACAATTCGTTTCCTATTTAAGAAAGAATCAATACGTTTAGAAGGTACTTGTAATGTAAATACAGTTGAATAAAATGTTTCTTGAGTCACAAATTTTGAATTATTAGACTTTTGATTCATTCACTTTCACATAAAGGACCAATTTCCAAAAATTAATTGTAATTTTTCTAATTTTAGATTACGGTACAGAAGAGGCAATTGCCTGTTGTAACAATGGACCACACATTAGTGATAAATGCATGTCAGTAGCAGTGCCACCGAATGATCCTTTTTATTCAAAACTAGGTGAAACTTGCATCAATATAGTAAGGACAATCCCTTGCAAACGCTGCAGCACAGGTAAGTGTCCTACACCTCTACATTAATTCAATGTAATCCCTATATAAGACAAGTGCTTACTTGCCACTTATGTGGCACAAATCAAAATTGTGATGACGTTGAGAACCATCCTGAATAGTAGCCATCTTATCTTGACCACATCTGTTCTTACAACATGATGCAATGCTCGTACACTACATACATATTCTACCCTACAATAATGGACCGGACAGCATGATGTGATGGTATACAGGAAATAATACATGCTTTAATAGGGGAATGGTCCCCCACGTGCTGCAATTACACTATCAACCCTTCTGGGCATATTTTCAAGTTTTGATACACAGCTATGGGTATTTGTGTCCATTCCTGCTGCAAGAATGTCGCCAGCTCAGCTGTAGATTTCGGACAGGGTTCCCTGGTCGGTAAGCGCCGCTCTAACTCTTGTGGTTGGTATGGGGTGTAGGTCGAGACTCTGAGCAGGCCAGGGAAGACGTTTTGCATCCAATCTTGATACCACTGCTTGACAGAGGCTGCAACATGACATGAAGCGTTGTCGTCCTGGAAGTAACATTCGTCCATTCCAAAAAATTGCCAGATGGTAAGATGAATATGATGGTCCAAAATGTTCATGCAGAAGTTCAATTGACCAGGAACAACATGCAAAGGTCCTGGGCCATACCACGAAAAACACCCCCAAACAAGTCGTTGTATTTTATGGAAATCCGCTGGCGTCCGGTCCATTAATGTAGGGTAGTGTATATATTTGAAACAAAAATGTGGGACATATTTGGGAACAGGGAAGTGATGCTTTTTTTGCAGAAAGCGAAATCGATTGCATTAATTTTATCTGTAAAAGTTACTAATATAACGAGGAATAAAAATCATTACTAACCCTTTGAAGGGTAGTTAGTATACTTAAAAGGGTTTCGAAACACTTTCTGGGGTCATCCTACATCCAGAGAACTCCTAGACATCAGAATATCAAATAACGTTTCTTTCAGCTTTGATATATCTGGAATGTTTATATACCTAGTAAAAATAAAAAATAAAACAATTACAAATATAATTTCAGAAAACTTAAAACTTTCGTAAGTGGCTATTTCGGTGGACCAAGACGTCCGCCATGATCAGGGCTGAAATAAATTGCAAGAAGAAAAGCTTAATTTAAATACAGTACAAAGTCCTGAATCCGGAATTGTCCAAAGAACAAGGAGTTAACCTGGACCCAATTGATGAAGCAAAGCAAAACAATGGACATGTTCATAGTAAATATCACGCAAAAAATTTGAAGATTTGCAAGTAAAAAATTTGTTTTACTGTACTAAAAAGGTTTTTTTTTTTTAAATTATTCCTATTTATTTATCTGCTATTTTACTATTGCAAATGAAAAATTCGAGGGGGGGGGGGCAGTTAGATTAAGATTTTTGACAAAAAATGCAAATAATCCGAAATACGGAAAAGTCCGAAATCTATAATGACCGAGGTCCGGATGATTCCGGATTTGGGACTTTGTACTGTTATGCTATTTTTCTTTCAAAGTGTTTCCACAACTCACTTTTTTAACGAAGCCTTTCATGGTAGCTTCTTCTCAAAGCTTTTCAATCTTTATGAAGGGATTTCTACTACCATCTACCAAGGTTTTCATCTGTTTCTTTACCCATCCTTAGCCATATCAAGGAGAGGAAACGTCAGTTATCCCACCTCCCTCATATGTAGTATGTGCATTATAATAGCTTGACGTACATTAAACGAAAGTGCTCTCTTTATTATTTTAGGTAAAAGAGTACATTGGAATCAAAACACAGCGTACCATGACTTGTCGCTAGTTTACGGAAGTACAGAAGATGCTGCTCAAAAATTGAGAAGTGGTGATAGAGGTGAGTATCTATGTCCCAAATTTGATTTTATTCCTTTAGTAGTAATTAAAGTCTGGACGAACAGATGTAGTATCCAAAAATGGAACAATATGGTGTACATATGTAGTTATTGTAGCTTACACGTTACATCTTGGGTCTCAATGAAAACAATACCAACAGATTCTGCAAAGCAATTACGATAATTCTCATGAACATACGAATCCCCATATCCAGATTCATTCCCATTCCCGTATGTTTGCTTAAGTCAAACAGTAGTTCAGAATAATGAAAAACTGCTTGTCAAACGTGTGGGTTTAGTACAGAATGTTGAAATGGTGCATCAGACGTAGGCACTTAGAATTTGTTTTTGAGAGTATCTGAGAAAATGATCATTATCTTAGTAATACAATGGAGAGTTATGGGGTGAAATGTCTTTCCTCCTCAAACTTAGAAACGATCATATGATTTAATCGTACTTCTTCTTTGTTAAAGACAAAATGTGCAGGATATGAAAATTGTATAAATAAAACTTTGGTTTCTACGTGTGAAATTTATGCGCACATTTTATACTGATAAGAAACCTTCATGTGCATTCATCCTGGAATTTTAAAATTTCGCCATCCTTATCTGTCAGTTTAAGACCGAGGTCATCAAGAATTGGATATAGATGGAAACTATCACTGGTATCTTTAAAAAAAAAACATACGACACACGCAAATTTCCAGCTTCAAAAAAAGTGTGAGATTTCACCCCCACTAGAACTGGATCAGTGTTCAGAAGAAGACTCTGCAATGCATCAAACTTGATTGAAAAAATTGCTGGAGGAGTAATCAAAGTAAAGCACTGTTGGCTTTTTTATGGAGCAATTTATTTTGGCCATGCATTTACATTTCTGTAATTGTAATATGACTGGAGGAGGCAGAATTCCAATCGGAAAAATATTGGGTAGCAAAAGGTGAAGACCTTCAATTATTTGTTCCTGATAAACATATCTCTAAAATCTGTAGTCTCAAAATGACTTTTGTTAGCATAAGACTCGGCTTGTACTTGCGATTATATGCACTAGATGGCAGCATATGATATTTGGTACTTTTGTATTAACACCTAATAGTATTTAACCGATCGCACCCCGACCAAAAAAGTGACACTACTCAAAATTGCAGAATTTGAGAAACATCAACTTAAAGGATACTATAAAATAAATACTGAAACAGTTTTAGCTACTTTTAAATTGAAGGTAAGTATTTATGGTGGTAACTTCTATTATATTCTACAGAATACTAATATAATACAACACACTGGGGCACCTCATACATATTTTTCAATGACATGACATCAAAATTTTTATTTTTACACTTGTGTCACTTTTCTTTCCAGGAAGCGATATAATTGGATTCTTAAGATGGAAATATTGTGACTGCGATTAAATTTGTTTTGACTATATGGGGAAAAAATGGGTAATAAAAATAATAAATAAAAGCATAAATCCCCAAGATCAAAACCAAATGACTTTCGTTACTTTAAATTTTAGTGATGTTTGATTTCTTTATTTCTGATAAATGTTTACTCTATACGTACAAAGTTTTTTTTTAATAGTTTTAAAAAGAATGTTTTTTAATTTCTGTTATGTAACTCAATCCAACTCAAAGACAAGAATCAAATATAGCGGATGACAGTATTTTATAAAATTTTAATTGAATGAAAAATGGCTATGAAACAAACTGTTTGTTCACCTCATTAAAAACGTTATTTGTAAAAAATATTTTGAGAATGCTCGGTAGAACATATGGTAAGCATAGCTTATGTTGAGGATTCTCTGAATTATACGTTCAATGTAGTATTGTTTTTTCTTTTTGAAAAATCTGACACTTTAAAATACTTGTATTATTCATTTACATTCTTGTGTTAAAAGAAAGCAAATATCAAAAACGAGAAATTACTAATGTAGAACTGAAGCTGTTCAGTGCCTTAATTTAAAAGATATGTTTATGGAAAATATAAAAATGTTATAAAATATTTTTATCATAGAGTAAATAATAATGTGTTTCGAAATTATAGTTATGTATAATACGTACTTCTTAGACAAGATTCAGTAGGCAAAGTTGGTTGATTTACTTCTGAATTTAAATTCCAATTTCTAATATTAAATACATTTCATTTATGCAGGCATGTTGGACGTTGAGTACAATCGTAAATCTGGTCCTATGCCACCAACAGTTTCGGTCGAAGAATTGTGTATATCACCACACAGAGAAAAGGCATGTTACAAGACAGGTAAGTCCTAACAAGTTAACCAATTCTGGAGAAACATTTTGTGCGTATTTTTAAAATACTCAATAAAACAGATTCAAAATAAATTGAAATATTTGTTTGTTACACTGTATACTCTTGCAATATCTGTGGCATTTAATGCAGCAGTATTAAAATCTCTCTATATTTAAAAAAAATTACGCCGCGGTAGCTTATTTTTTTTCTCTCTGTTCTCAAACGATTTACCGAGAAAGTACAGATCAGAAAAATTACGAGATTAACGCGGTTTATTGAAAATTTTTCAGGGAACAAGACGGATAAGGTTATTACTGATGCGGTTATTAGTTTAGGGCGCATTAAGTGTTAAAGTAAAGAAAAGGAAAATCACTTGCGAAAGGAGTCTTGGTTTGCGAAGCAATCAACGAGGGTTGGCGAGCAGGTGGCGAAGCTCTCGCTGTGACGTCATGGACCGAATTATTAAGATAGTTTCGCCGTCGCAGGAGATTGACTCTGCTAAAGGAATGTTGGTTTGCGAAGAAAATCAAATGGGATCTGTAAAAGCAGTGTTGGTTTTCAAAGCAAACCAAATGAAATTACGTAGCAATCCTCGGGGAATCGCGAGCGTAAGCAAGCAAGCGTCGAGCCCCCTAGTAAGTTTTAAAAAAATTCTATTTTACATGTACCATAATAATGCTATCCATAACTAAGAGACGAAATCATCTGTGAAATTTAAAGAACGTTAACAAGCTGTTATTCAAATTAAAGTATTTTCATTCAAATAAGGAATAAAATAATTATCTTTAAAAATAAGTATAGCAAAGAGGAAGGCGATCTGATCAAAATCGGTTGATTTGCTCGATCTGATCTTTGTAGAAATAGGAATTTTGCTTACATATGTTAACAAGTGTACTGAGCCTGTACGATGGCGTGTGGCCATTTTCATAACTCCGACATCTCAGATAAGGTATGAGTGTTCAAATTTAAACTCACATTGGCGTGGTGTGGAAGTTTGGAGAGTGAGGTGCCATCTCGGGTATTGCCTCGTCATGTCACCGTGGTTCAAAATTACGTGGTGTTGTCCTCCGGTCTTTCCCTTGGGGGATTGATCTCGGACCGTCGTCAAAAACCCGTTGTGTTGCTCCAGAATGACGTTAATTAAAACGCCTACCGACCAAATTTAAACATCTTGAAAAATATCCCAAAGGAAACTAATACTACTGAAAAGTATTCATGTCTCTAACATTATACATCTCAATTTTTTGTACTATTCGCAAACAACAAAACTGATTCATCCGTGATTATTATAAAAATCGTTGTATTATTATTATTTCACTCACAAGGGTAGGTAGGTAGTTGAATTAACGTCGCACTGGCACAATACACGGGCTATTGTTAACGGTTCCAGATCACTACCGAAGGAAAAATCCAAAGACAATGTCTCGTAATTTTGAAAAAATAATACACTAGGCAGGTGGTGTTAGGTTCAGTGAGTGTCTGAATAGAAGCTGTCAAATCCATAGACGGCCGAAAGTGCTCTTTAAGTAGCGGCTTAGGGTGTTTTGCTCACTGTCCTAGCAATCTTCGAGTGGCAGGTAGCGCCGTTTCGATTTCTATAACATGCCCAGCGTGTATTATGTATCTGTAAAACTTTCTTTGTGTGTTCAAGTTCATTTACATGAAGTTGTCTGTCTTATGTTTGGAAAAATTTGACCAAATATAGTATTATGTGTTGAAAATGTAGTAGTCTTATTGAAATGTAGTGGTCGTATTGAAATGTAGTGGTCGTGTTGAAATAGAGAGGTTGTGTTAAAATGGAGTGGTCATGTTGAAATAGAGTGGTCGTGTAGAAATAGAGTGGTCGCATTGAAATACTGAACGTGGCACTGTTAATAAACAATATTTCATTCTCCTAAAGTCCATTCACAACGAAAATGAATCAAAATTAACATCTAGCAATAGAGCAAATATTTCCAGCACGCATGCGGCTAAAAAAATTAAATGGGCTCTGATGATTTTCTATGTTTATATATAAGGCTTTAGTTAGAGATGTCACAACTGTGTATCGCATTTTGTTCTGTGTTCAGTACACTTCATGTGACAAATAGTATTTCGTTAAACTGAACATTAGTAGGATTGTATCCATTTTTATTGGAGTCATTCTAATATTTTCTATATATAATTAAATTTTTCAATCAAAACTAATGTAAAATACTTATGAATAAAAATAAAAATGGAATAAAACTCGTTTTTGACTTTAAAATTTCCTAAACTTGTACTAGTGGGGTGCCAGCTCAGGTGTTGACCTCATCATCCGACCATGGTTCAAAATTACCAGGCGTTCTCCTTCGATCTTTCCCTTCGGGATTGATTCCGGATCTTCACCAATAGTACTTTGTATTGCTCCAGTGCAACCTTAATTAACTGCCTACCTACCTAAATAAGCTTATGGATTACGATATTATCCATGCATCTCTTAGTCACTCAAATATTTAACTTTAAGCTAATTAAATCTAAACTCTTTGTTGGATTCATCATTACTCACAAGCTCATAGCATGGATGATTTTTACCCATCGATCTCCTAAGACCTCAAAAGGGTAAATCACGATCGATACTAATCGATTTGGGCCGATTAATTTTATAAGTTACTAGTGTTTAAAATCACCCTTGCACTTTAGGCAATCACCAATTTGTCTCGCAATAGGATGCATGTTTCTTCCCAAAACCACGTTACAGGTATTCAAACCGAGTGATCGGATGAAATATCATGAAGCTGCGCCCTCATACGCCATATATTTCATTGTAAGAACGATACTTTTATTATTACGACGCACATACTTTAATGGGTTTTTTATTTTCCAGGTGATCAAAGAGCCAATCAAAATCCGTTCCTTCTAACAGTCCACACCTATCTTTTAAGGCACCACAATTTTATTTGCCAAGAACTGAGCGAAATCAATCCCCAATGGGATGACGAAAGGGTTTATCAAGAAGCCAGGTTTGTGCTTTGGTCATAAAAGTTTACATTTTAATTAGTTTTTAAGGCACACGGTGTGTTTAATTTTGATGTGTAGCACTGGATGGTGTTTTACGTTCGTGCAATATTTTGTGTTTTGGAATTACTTTTAATTTTTAATGATACTATTTATGGAATATGACACAAACTCAAAAGACCTAGTTGCACACAAATACAGGCTCTTTACAATCTCTCAATTACAGGCTCTCTCAATTACATTTCCTAGGTGAGTTTTTAAATTTCGCTAATGCTTTGCTTAAGTTGTTGAATCGTTGTTGTCTTGTTGGCATGGACTCGTTCATTTAAGTAGTCTCTTAGAAAAATATCTGGAGAGGTCAAATCAATGGTACAGTGGGGGAAATGCCATGTTTAAATATTATTCGTTTAGGAAATGTGTTTTTTAGAATTCGTATGATTGTTGTTTTTGTCGTGTCCACTTTTTAATCAGATGTCACCGTGTGCTTTTTGCTCACCTTTTGCGATGTCGATTATTTTTCTCACTGTAATGCTGTTCTTCAGGATGATATCTGAGGTTCGCATGGTTGTACTAGCTGTTTGTGACACGTTCACATAAAAGACAATCGAATCACAACTGACAGCAATTTTTTTGGTAGTTAGGTAAGTAGTTAACTAACGTCGTTGTGAAGCAACACAACGGTGGTATTGATGATTTATCCGGGATCTATCCCCAAGGGTGTAACGGATCTTTAACGTGTACCAGTCCCCTTGTACACGGCAGTTTGGGGCATATGCCTTGGAGAACAATGTCTCCTTGTATGCCTTGCAGAACAAAGCATACAAGAATGTAATATGACACATAATGGCAAATGTAAGACCTTGAAAATATCATGTGTGTGAAATGCCGTAGAGAACGTATCTGCTGCCAGGTATAGGTGATACTTAGGGCAATGTAACGCAAACAATGTGTAAAAAATAGAAAATCAAAAATGTTTTGTTTAAAAGTTCTAAACCAAAATGGTGCCCTTATAAAAAAACACTTGTACAGCTAATAATTGCTTGTTTAAAATTCTCTAAGGTAGACTAGTTTCAGATTGTAAGCTAAAAAAGTATCTATACAACTGAAAGCAAAGCGTGACTGTGCAAATAATAATCAATAAATTATATTTGCAGACGTATCAACATTGCCATAGCTCAGGCCATTACATATGGACACTACCTTCCCAACGTTCTTGGAGAGATCATGCAGAAGGAGGGCATCCATGTTCTACCCGGTGCCCAGTACACCAAGTATGACCCTGAACTAGATGCTAGCATTGCAGATGAATACACCACATTTGCAGCACGATATGGGCACACCCTTATCCCTGGTCGAATATCCGAAATTGATCCCAGGACAGAAGAAAGAGACGAAGTCCGATTGAGGGACTTGTTCTACACTCCTTTTGGATTCCGATATGGACAATTCGACAGGATAGCCAAAGGAATGACGGTTGACAGGAAGATGAAACACGATGTTTTCCTTAGTAAGTTTAAACTGAGTAATTTCTATTCTACAGGTACAGGAGAACTGCTCCAGAAACAAAGTCTAGATACTGGCGGAACAGATTTTACCTATTTTGAGTGGAGATCCATACAATCACTTATCTTCTTATCTCACAATCACCTGGAGACCTAACTGTCGCTAATTGCTACAATATGACAAACGCATATGCTTGAAGAATCCCTACAAAAAATGGGCAGTCCGTTTCTATGGTAACATGCGTGCTTTCCAGTCTTTCTGTCTGGAGTAGTTTTCGTGGTATTCAACAGTGGCTCCTCATTTAATGATCTGCCTGTTTAACGATAGCTCGGACTTACGACGTGTTGGAAGGTTTTGACTTTCTAAAACAACAGATAGCAGCAGACTTCCTGTCTGGAGCAGTTTTCGTGGTGCTGACAGACATTGATACTCATTTAACGACCGATTCCGTTTAACGACCAATTCGACTTGCAGCCAGAGCTAGAAATCTACTTTCTGAGTTTGAGTCTAGTGAATCTCCTTTCTCAGTCCTGTTTCATACACACCAGCAAAATTGAAGATGACGCCGCGATAAACAATGAAATCCAATGAAGGATTTCACTTGCAGTCAGATTAAGCCGCCGACATCAGCAAATGCAGCCGGCGTGGAACTCTACAAATCGGATACCAGAATGCTATGATTAGTCATAAATACTGGATAGTCCCTAAAACAATCTTTTTATCGATATCTTAGACCCTGTTTTTCTTCTTTTAGACCTTTTCTTTAATTGGAATAAATTAAAACAACTAAGCTCTATGCTCAACGAACTACTTGCAAGAACAGAACCAGTCGTTAAGTAAGGAGAGCCTGAAATTATGTTTTCTAGATTTGCTAATTTCGGAATAAGTAAAAATAATTCAATTCCTCGCTTAACGACCTGGTTGTAAGAACAGAACTCGGTCGTTTAATGAGGAGGGCTTGTAATTATGTTTAAAAAATTCACAATAAACTCATGATTCATATATTTACGTTTTCCTCTCTGAAACTATTATTTATTTCGTTTCCTAGGTGATGATGTAAGGAACTATCTATATCGAAGGTTGTACCTGAACCAGACTGCTGGGTTAGATTTGGCTGCTATTAGTATCACAAGAGGAAGAGATCATGGAATTCCAGGCTATACATACTACCAATCTTACCTATTTAATAATACTATTTATAGTTTCAACGATCTCAGGAAAGTCTTGCCACCCAAATCTGTTGATCTCTTAGAGGGACTGTACGAGTAAGTATATAACAAGCTATGCGATGTATTTTACTCAAAAAGTTCTCATTGCCATTTATGCCAGAATTAAAAATAATAAAATTGCCTTAACGACATTTTACTTGAAATTCTTTATAAAAGTCAATAGTTTGAAAAAAAAAACTAAAATAATGACTAATATATAAGCGATATTTAAAAAAACCTAAGAAACTTTCTATTGTTATTTTGGTGGAACAAAACTTCTGCCATCATCTCGACCAAAATGAACCACAAGAGGAAAAACTCGAAAGTAAAACGCTATCTGTAACACTCCAAGG
Source organism: Metellina segmentata (assembly GCA_947359465.1). Lineage (NCBI taxonomy): Eukaryota > Metazoa > Arthropoda > Arachnida > Araneae > Tetragnathidae > Metellina > Metellina segmentata. The sequence goes on from OX375879.1 coordinate 94,583,025, forward strand.
TGGTTTCGAAGAGATGTCGAAGAATTTTAAAGGTTTCGAAGAATTTTGCTAATGACAAAACATATAGTCATCAGGATATTGAAATTTTTTTATGATGACGAGATCGAGATCTGAGGTCTGTTTTCTCGTAATATCGAGATATCTCGTCAATCGAGATATCTCGTCAATCAAGATCTACTAATGGTTTTTTAATATACCTAGTCAAGACAAGAACAATGCTCGTTAAACAATGTTATTATCACTCTGGTTTTTTTTTAATTAAGACCTTCCAGGCTAAGTGTAAAGGCGAGGAATGACTATCAGCATTCACTAGTGTCTCACATCAAGTAAAAATTGTTAAGGCTTCTGTAATGTCTAACCCTTCAAGTGGCTTTGATGAGACATCATCCATTGAAATCTGACCAATTTTGCTAATGCCGATGTTTTTCGTATCTCAAGACCATTAGTTTGTTGCTATTGACGAGATATCTCGTCCATCAAGATCTGGTCAGTTTTTCTAATGACGAGATACCTCGTCAAAGAGGGTTAAAACTCGATAATAGTGTTTGCTTGTTTTTGCGTGTTTGAAATCACACAGATACCCAGTGTTATCCTTATAAATTACAAATTCATTCTAAGGTTTGATTACCATTTCCAGAGGAACTACATGTCCAAATTTCACTCGATTGAAAAAAATGGGTTATAACATATTGTAATCAAATACTGCTTTTGAAATTATATACTAATACTATTTGAAGAAATTGCAACAATTGGAATTTTACATGAATATTGCAAATCGCTATTTTTATGTAATTTTCTCTATCTAAATGGAACTATTAAAATATATCGATTTCAAAAAAACATAAATATAGACACTAACTTGTAAGGCCTCTAAAAACATTCTGCAAATAAGTTTTAATTTCTTATTTTTTTTATCAATTTTTAGTTCCGTCCACGATGTTGACACATACTCTGCGGGTCTGGCAGAATACTATGTTCCAGGGGGATTCGTAGGACCCACCTTTGGAGCTGTTCTTGGACAACAGTACAAAAGGATCAAGTTTGGTGACAGGTACTGGTTCGAGCATGGACAAGAATCCGGTTCATTCACGCCAGGTAAGCTGCCCTTCGAAATATTAACCCATGTGAAACGGTAAAATCCGTTTTAAAAAGTGAGATTTATGTATTGAAACTTGTTCTCTTCCTGAGAAATTTGCAAAGTGGCTATTGAGATTATAAAGCAAGTAAGTTTACCATATAAAAGGATTAGACGATTTCAACAAGTTTTCCTGATCGTGGTTTCAATAAAAGACTTTTCTTCCATCTTTCGATCTGAGCAATAACAACGAAATTTTCTATAAAATATTTAAATATTTATAACAACATATGGATACTTAAAGATAGCCATAGCTCAATCCAGTATTTAATAAGTTAGATTAAAATATAAGATAGAATTGTTCTTTTTATATTCTAGATTAACTTGGACAACTGTCAAATGTTTCATGAGATACATATCCAATGGATACCTTCTCGTGTGAACATCAGCAGAAATGAAATGACACAGATAGCTTATCAAAGGGTCATCTCTGAGTCATTGCAATCAAATACTTTACTTACTACGAAATTTTTTCCAATAAGAAACTTTGGAATAATATATCTTTAAAAACATCCCGGAAGTGCCCTCAAATTTGTGGATATAGAGGTCAGGAAACTACCATCTCTAGATTGACCAGTGGACATTTGAGATAAATTTCATTGTATCATGGTTTAAAGGTTGTATCAACCTGTCGGGAATACAATATATAGCAGGCCTCTTGTAACCACCTTCTTGTTTGTATTATTCTGCCCATGGATGCATGATTCTGTCCATGTATGTCTATTTTAATCCTTTGCTTGCTTCGACCTTTTTGAAAATGTAGAAATTCACGTATTTAACCTAGCTTCTTTTCACAAAGTGTGATAAGAAACAACACAATAGAAGTTATAATATTTTTTACAATTATTTAGCTACGCTTTGAAAGAAGAGTATGGTTAAGTTGTGACTTACAAGACTTCTACCATCGTTCATTTCAGAGATTATCCGAAAAAACCTTTAAGACATACTTCCTATCAGACATACAGAACTTGGGTCTTTCAATCTATAGCTGCAATTGCATGCCATTAAGTTTTACACTCAAATAATTTTGAAACAAATTTTCTCCATGCTCTGTTCATTTCATTGTTGCTAGAATTCAATTATTGACATTTTTAATTATTTGCATCGTTATTTAAGTTTTCAGACGAATCCAAATTTATCAAATTGTTTTCAGCAGAATTCCTTCCGTAGACATTTAATTTAAAAATGATATTCCTGAGCATTTATCCTCTTAGCGTTAGGATTGCTTTCAGCCCACAACACACTTAACGACTAAAGAATCACTTATATAGGTGGAAAGACTCCAAGGAAAGATTACATCGGAGAAGGTTAAAACAAATCCTGAATGAAGACTACATATTACAGAACAAATATACGCGTCCAAATCCCTCATAGGTTTGAAACGTCATATGCAGTAGAACTCCAATTATCAGAACTTTAGTCATCCGGATCGCTTTGATAAAAAATGAAATCAGCAAAATCCGCGTTTTAAAAGTTTCTTATAGGTGAATGATAAAAACGAAGAGGACGAAGTGTCAGTTGAGGATATAAGAAACATATTGAAAATCTCTGGATGTTCCGAGTGCAGTGTGCAGGCTGTTGGGGGACTCTGACCACGTCTCGGATAACCTGGCGCACCTCCCACATGCCCGGGTCTTCTTTCGTTTTATCATTAGAAACGTTCCCTGCTAATCAACTGTGGGATTTCAGTAACTCGGTACGGAGGGGATTGTTTCCATTCAGAAGAAGTGCAGGATGTAGGCGAGTGTGTGATTCTTCGAACCCTGGATTCCAAATTCTCAATGGCGATTAACTCATTCAAAGTGTGAGAGAAGCTCATTGGTGACACGAAACAATGACGACGAAACTGCTACTCAACCAGACGCAAGACAGTCAGCTAGCAAGGCGTTTGAGTGCCTTGACACAGCGGGGACTAAAATGGATGGAGCGGCAGCCTGAGAGAGAGTGCGACCATATACAGCTACTCACCATCAAGAACTGTGAGACTTGGCTGCATGGAAACGAGTAAAGACAGCGAAACAACTGACTTTGAACGACATGTTCAAGCAATGATACATTTTAATCTCTCTATATTAAAAAAAAGTTACCGCCGCCGCAGGATTGAAAACTGTGTTGTTTAGCTCGATTCTTAGACGGTTTCCCGAGAAAGTACTGATCAGAAAAAAGCGAAAATAACATGGTTGTTCTTCATCGTATTCCCTGGAACAAGGGTTAAGATTTTTTTCCGATGCGACTATATTACTTTAGGGTTTATTAAGTGTCAAAATTGAAAAAGCGAAATTTCTTCAGCGAGTGAGCAAAACACATACAAGCTTTTAGTCTTCAGCCGTGAGGTTTTTTTTGTACACGTAAATTTTTGCAGCTAGTCGAGTTTTTTCAGAAATTTCAATTTGGTTCTAGATAATATTTTTTTGAAATTCTGGAAAAATCGGGACATTTTCGTTATTTTTTTTAAACTGTTGCGAGGGTAAGCGATCAACGGGAGGAGCCCCCTAGTACTGCATGTAAGTACAAAATGTAGACAAAATTGTTATTCATTGTCATTAAATTACCTTACATATTGAAGCAAAATTCGTTTTTATACTAAAAAATAACCTTTTCATCGTGAATTATCTAATTATCTGGATGGGGTCTGGTCCCAATTGATCCGAATAATTGGAGTTCTACTATATTTATATTCAAAGAATTATATTATAATTTGATTTTTTTGTACCTTTTTTATACAACCGATCAATTCAAGTATTCTTTTCATCGTGAATTATCAAATTTTCCAGATGGGGTCTGGTCACAATTAATCCGGATAATTGGAGTTTTACTGTATTTATATTCAAAGAATTATATTATAGTTTGACTTGTACCTTTTTTATACAACTGATCAATTCAAGTAGTGACTAAACGTTTGACTAAATTCTTACCAGTAATCGACTTTTGCTAAAAGTTTTTCAATGAAATAAAATCTTGTTATATTGAAATATATTACAATTTTCTCCACAGAGCAACTAAAGGAGATAAAGAGGATAACATTGGCAAGGATACTTTGCGAGACAACAAGATTACGGAAGATTCAACTGCAACCATTCAAACCACCATCTGCCGAGTAAGTAGTGTTTAAATAGGAATTGCAATGGTTATAATGTATTAAATGATTAATATCAGCAACCTTGCGGTAGATTCTCGATTTGTAAGCGTATGGTTTCGAGGCGCTTGGTGCAACTTAAATCTGTCGTTGCCGAAAGTCCTCACGTTGAGTTGGTGTGGAAGTTTGGAAAGTGGGGTGCCAGCTCAGATGTTGCCTCGTCATCTGACGTGGTTCAAAATTACGTGGCGATACATCGAATGGTATAGGCTGGGACGGTGGTAAATAATTGAATGTTCTCGATTTGTCAACCAACGTTTTCCGAGTATTTCTTAGAAAGAATGGGTTTGAAATTTGGCACATTTTTTGTGTCCACCTGTTGTAGAGTGACTAAAGGCATCGGTCTTACTCATGTGTGGCTCAGTGGATTTTCTCACTGCGCTGGCAAACGTGCAAGCTGTAGACGGCGCAGTTTCGATTCTTGCAACCGACCTCTCAGTGTATTTCTCTCTACTCTTAATTCAACTTCAACAACTTTCTCTGTGTTAGTAAATACTGGCCCATATCTATTATTATAAAAGGAGTTACATGCGTGCGTGTGGTGTAGATACAAACCTATTGGACTTAAAGTAATGAAATTTGGCACACAGCTAGTCCTAATTTAACGGGAATTTTGTACGTAGCCTGAATTTAAAAATTTAATCTAGAACATTTTTTAATGAATTTATGGGCATTTATTTATTATTTGTTTTCCTTAAAATGGCAACAGTGTGAAAAGATCAGATTCTCAAATTTTCTTTTCATTTCCTGAACACAAATGCTTCCAGCGAAGCGAAACAACATAAATAAAAAATTTTGACTGGCGTTTATTTGTTTTTCATGTCAAGTCCATTAATGGCCTTGTCTGTGTTGTGCTGGTGTAACTTGCCCAAAAATAGTCTTTGCGCCATAAAACCCAATTATCTTTATAACGCTGGTAGGCTGAAGATAGATAGACATTTGGTATTGCATGAGTTAACATCGCACTGAAGCAACGCATTAGTGCATATTATCCAACGGCATATTATCCAACGATCTGGAATCAAAATTTATTTCAATCCTGTGTAGCAATCTAACTGTTCCATGTGATCAAATTCATAGGTTCTACTTTTATTCATGAAAGAACAAGCTAGCTCGTCATCAAGATATCTCGTCATCGCGATAGTATCGATTATTTTATGATGACGTCATCAAAATCTGCTAGCTGATATCAAAATCTAGCTTTCTTCTAATGACGATATATTTCGTCCATCGAGATCTCTTCAATATTGATAATGACGAGATACCTCGTCGAGACAACCACTAAGAGGGTTAGTTAATAAAGCTAAATTAATTGCCATTTTATTTTCCTTAAAAGAATGTAAAACTAATTATTTAGTTATTATTTTTTATAAGTTATTAATTATAAAATGTTGACGTGGTTCTTTTTATTTCTGTGTAGCAATCCAGTTGTTTCTTGCGACCAAATTCACAGGTTCGATTTCTATTTATGGAAAGAATGAGATGCCAAAAAGCAGAAGGTAATTATCTTTTTCAAATCGTCCATTATTGTTGACTGAGATACACGCGAAATGTGTGGCTCAAACAGTAGACAACGGTATATTATAAACGAACTAGGGGGCCTGCCCTCGAAATGTGAGCGTTGCTTTGGAAATTGAATACCCAGCATGTTGTTTGTGTGTACATTTTCTCAGCACTCAAACGACCCACACTTTTTCATTGAGTTTGTTGCCGAAAGTTGTAGTGCCGAAAGTTGCCCGTTTTTTAAGGACCGTTTTTTAAATGGCCCTGAAAAGATCCTCCGCTTTCTTTGATTTCTATTATAAACTAACTGCAACAGCTCATTAAAATTTCCTTTTTTTTTTCAATAAAATTTCATCCGATAACGCTATAAATTCAATCGAAGCGCGAGACTTTGCGATAAACAAACAATCGTACAGTATTGCCAAAACGCGATTACAAATAACGTCTTTTTTGTGAGCCACGTTAGAGAATTATATATATAGATGGCATTGTTTTAAAAAGGTTACAGATGAGTTAAAGAGAAGGTAATATATTTTGCAAATACATTTTTATTGAACTGGTTTTCAATGATGCTAAATATCACTAAGTTTCTACATCTGACCAATCCAGTCAGAACATCCTAATTAATTACTATCCAAGAATATAGTTATTAACATTGAACTTGATTGTAATGTAATCAAGAGCAGAGATGGCTTAATCTTGTATACAAAAATAAATGAATATCAAAATCAATTTTTTGAATAATCGAGTTTTTTAGTTATTTTTAAATTTTTCAAACAATTGAAGAAGAATGTACAGATTATTTATATATGTTTTTCCCCACAAATATTTTCCTTAATGACAAAATTCAAATTTTCAAGAAGATCAAAAGTTTCTTGGTGATTTGAATGAGTGCATAATACTTGAAAGTTTAAGATAACATGATCGATCACTTGAATAGTGGATAATCCCTTAATTATTTAAAAAATTTCAAAAACTCGAAGATTACCACCTTGAAAAATTTGTGAAAAGTGGCTTATCATTATACTGAAGACCTTCATTTGTAATTCATCTCAGATCATTGAGATATTTCGAAATATTTTTGATTCCGAATGTAATACATAGTTGCTAAATTGAATTATTTTCATAAAGAAAATATTTTACATTTAATTTTTTTTTATGCGCTTTTGTTTATTTTTTTACGTTATTCAAAATTTTAATTTATTTATTATTTTGTTTATAAGTTATGTATCTGTATTCATACTTCAAGACTTTGTATAATTTACCAACAATGTATACAAATTCATAAATATCCAATTCAAAAGCTTTTATGCTATCAATATATTTTAAAGCATTTTTTTACCATCATGTTTTAAAAAGTAATAAAGTTTTCATGTCTTTTTCAGTGTGGAATTACAGCATATAATGGCCATTCTGATTTCCGCATTCAGATGTTTTTCACAAAGAGACTTTTCACAGTGTGTCTGTAGTGTAAAAAATTTGTACCTTACTCACATCTTATTTAATAAAAAAATTATCAAAACTAACGTGTGTGGTTTTACTCGAGTCTTTTTTCATTCCACCCTCTAGTAGTCTGGACAAGGTATCTTGGCGTTAGAAAAATACTAATCAGACCTTGATGGGTGAAATATCTCGTCATTAGAAAACTGACCTGGTCTTGATGATATCATCATAAACAAATTGGCAGCATCTTGATGTCGAGATACTCGTCATTAGCACGATTGGCAGACTGTGATGGATGAGATATTTTGTTGAAACCACTTGGAGGATTAAGACATAATTTCAAAATGTCTTCAATGACCTAACATTATTTTTTGTCCTTGTGAATCACCTGTAGCGGTACTAGTGTGGATCGACCCATATCTATTATTATAAAAGGAGATACATGCGTGCGTGTGGTGTAGAGACAAACCTATTGGACTTAAAGTAATGAAATTTGGCACACAGCTTGTCCTAATTTTACGGGAATTTTGTACGTAACCTGAATTTAAAAATTTAATCTAGAACATTTTTTTAATGAATTTATGGGCATTTATTTATTATTTGTTTTCCTTAAAATGGCAACAGTGTGAAAAGATCAGATTCTCATATTTTCCTTTTCATTTCCTGAGCACAAATACTTCCAGCGAAGCGAAAGAACATAAATAAAAAATTTTGACTGGTGTTTATTTTTTTTTTTATTCTTTAGTCCAAGTCTCTATCTTCGTGATCGTTAAAGATAGAGTAAAAACTTCAACGGATTTGAAATCTGCGGAAAATTTTACACCAGATCGATTCCTTAAATATGAATTTCTTTAAATAAATTTAGTATTTCAGCAAAATATTAAATAATATTAAATCATTTATTAATTATTGTAAACAAAATATGCTGAAAATATTCTTTTCATGATATGATTTATGAAACACTTTTCAACAGTGATAATGAAAAAACTACAAAATTAGAAACATCAAATGTGTTATATACATATATATATATTTTTTTTTTGCGTTTTGCTATGCAAAATCTCTTATATTTCAACGATATTTGAAATGGTCGGTATCAGGTAGTTTTTAATTACCTTCAATATGGAAAAACTTAAGATTGCTTAATTTAAAACCACATTGAAGAAGTTTGCTTTGAAAGTGATCTTTCCTACCCTAACAGGTTGATCTTCACCTTCATATGGAAATCGTTTCTTTATTTTCCTTGGCATGATGTGAGTTTCAATTGAGAACTCTGGACTGATCTCCAATTTGTCTGCCAGCTCTTTTGCATCAGTGGTATTTAATAGAAATTAAAATTTGTTTTTGAAGATTTTTAGTGTGAAACTTTATTGGGGGGATAATATCGATATGAAATGAGATATGGGGAGGGATTTCGGTCCTTAATATCATTTGCTATTTTAGGGGAACGTGTCTCAAAAACACGAAAACTTCAAATCGATATATATATATATATATTTATATATATCTTTTTATCTTTTTTTTGGGGGGGTGAACCCCTTGGGAAGGCAAAAGATATCAATAAAACGGGTTGAAATTTTTTACACATTAGTTTTACGGCATGAGTCAACTTTTCCGCACTATTAGAATGTGATAGCAGAAAAAAAACTTTTTTCGGCACACCCTACTGTATATATGTTACCGCTAAAGTGCAGTAATCAGTTATTCTACAGATTATCTAGGTAATGCGATTAACTAAGGTAATCCGTTACAATGCCGAAAATTGTTGCATTTTTTGAATTACCTTGGTAGTCTGCAAGTTACCTAGATAATCTGCACATTACCTACTAGACACTCGTAAAAATGAAAATAAGATATTTTCTGCAACAACAGCAACGTTTCTGTGCACTTAAATTAACACAATGTTATTTAATTTTCGATAGCCAAAGAATCAAGTCAATAGTCAAACAATCAACATATTAGTTGATAGAATCAATCATCAATCGATTAAAAAACTATAATAGAAAGAATCAAACGATTTAAAATATTATTACAACTAAGGAAACAAACTCAAAGTGTAGGGAGAAAGGGAAGGTGTAGGGAAAGGAAGTGAAAGAAACAAACTTTTGAACTTTAACGATACGGAAACCGCTAATGTGCACATTACCAAGGTTAAATACGGAATTGTTAATTCCGCATTGTTGATTCCGCATATTAACAGAGCAAATCAGTTAATCTGCAGATTAGCTATATAATGTGCACATTAACGGCTTTCTAGCTTTAGCGGTAACATATACACTGAAGAACCAAAACTTTATGACCACCAACTCAATAACACGTTGCGGCTCCTTGGACCTGCAAAACAGCTGCAACTCACCTGGGCATAGATACCACAAGTTCTTGGTACATGACTGGAGACAGGTTGTAATACATATCTAAACAGCGGTCACGCGAAGTCGAGATATTTGGACGTGGTGGTGTTTGAGCTCTGAGCTGCGGCTCCATGACAACCAAATTTGCTCTATCAGACTAAGATCCGGCTTGTTAGGTTACCAGGTCATTAAGAGAATTCATCAGTATGCTCTTCGAACCACTCCAACACAATCCAAGCATTTTGACATGGGTTATTGTTCTGCTGGAAGATTCCATTTCCAGATGGAAAGACAGACGCCATGTAAGGGTGCAACTGATCGGCAATGATGTTCAGATAATTCGCAGAGTTCATGGTCTGTTCTACCACAACTACGGATCCCAAAGTCGCCCATGAGAACATCTCCCAAAGCATAATACCACAACCACCAGCCTGTGTATGACCTGCTGTACAAGAGGGAAGCAACAGTTTGCCTGGCAAACGGCGAACCCTGACACGACCATCGACGTGATGAATGAGAAATCGGGATTCATCTGACCAGGCAACTCTATTTCTACTCATCTATGGTCCAGTCTCGATGTTCCCGAGCCCACTGTAGGTGTAGTTGACGATAACGCTTGGTCAACAGAGGCACACGGAGTGGGACGTGTGCTGCTCAGTCCCATATCCAACAATGTCCGCTGAACTGTATGTTCCGAAACACTTGCATTTGGACCAGCATTGTATTGGGCTGTCAGCTGAGCCACGGTCTCGCGTCGATTTTGCTTTACCAAGCGGGACAGTCTCCGACGTCCTTTTTCTTTGATGACGATTGAACGACCAACACCTTGGCGTCTACTGCTGGTGTCCCCAGATGATCCTGGTGTCACCAGTAATGATCCACTTAGCATGAATACTAATAACGGCAGATAGTGAACAACCTACCAGTCGTGCAGTTTCGGTGATACTCGTTCCGAGTCTTCGGGCCATTACGATCTGCCCTCTATGAAATTCGCTTAGATCAGCAGTCTTTCCCATCACTCGCAAAAGTAAGTGCAAGAATTATTATTTACCTTCTCCAGCAGCAGTTAAATACCATTCTCACTAAATCACGTGCCCTCCACGTCATCCACACGAGTTCATTGAAAAATGTGGGGATGGTCATAATGTTTTGGCTCATCAGTGTAAATTAAGCTTTTCTAGTCTTTTCTCTTCACATTAAAGCTTCATGATTTCTTATAAAATCAATCAAAATTTCGTCATTTTTGCTTGACCAAATCATGTTTGCACTCATTTTTATTTTTTAAATGTTCACTGCTACACGAGAAAAAACGTTCCCAACGGTTTGTCCCCCGATAAAAATGTTTTGAATTGGTAACATTAACATATTTTAAATTATTTCTTGCTGAACACAATTATTTTGTATCGACCAATCTGTGGAATTATATCAGAAAAATAAAATTAAAGATAAAGTTTGAAACTTTTTTAAGGATTATATTATTAAATAAAATCGCTTTCATAAAAAATAGGATTAAAGAATTTCATAAACCAATATTATAAATATGAACCACATTTATGTGCTTTTTGTTCATGTTTTAAAATACATGTAAAATTTTCCGTTATAGGATTCAATTTGATAAAAGACCTTTTCTTTAAAATTATTTCCCTTGAACGTATAACTTTCTAATGGAAAGACGAACAACGAATTCCCATTCTCTTATTGGAAAAACAATCACAGTGCTTGAACGGAAATTGATTGAAATAACGTCTACCTGTTTTGATGTATTTTTATTCCTATTAATGAAGTATACGATATAGCAAAAGATTAGGAAACGAAATAAAACTTATTTTGTACTAAATCCAAGGAAAAGTTCCTTTTCTAAAAACATTCGCTTGTCACAGAATTTTTTTGCTTGGCATTTAAATAATCCTAGCTTTAAAATTTAACTATCTTGAAGTTTTAAACCAGTTTTATTTTTCTTCCTTATATTTTTTAATCTTGAGATAAATCATTCTGAATTAAATTGTTTCGAACAATATTTATAAACGTTTCAATATTCAATATCGTTTTTAACTCGAGAATTAGCTTGGTGGTGATAAAACACATTCAACAGCGATTTGAAATTATACATTTGTTTTTTAACTGGAAAGGATACATTTTTTGATTTATTCTCTCTGAATAGAGTATTTGGAGGGTCGTATCTGGTCTGTGAGTCGGGTAAACATATCCGAAGGAGCTTATTTGGCTTGAGGTCCGGTTAAACCTATTCAGAGGGCCGTATTTTGCCTACGATCAATTTATTCACTACAGTTTATTTATTTTTACATGTACGGTTTTTGTTTGTATAAGTTCTAGTTAAACTTGATCCCAATGAGAGCTTCAGCTAATTGTAAAACATCTCAAATTGCTAAAATTATTAAAAAGTAATACAAATTCAAGAAATATTCAGTAGTGTGCACATTCGCATCTCTAAACAATTTTAAAACGTAGAAACGTATCTCAAATTCAAGAAATATTCAGTATTATACACATTTCCATCGCTAACTTTTCATAAGAAAATGTTGTGTTAAGTGCCGTATTTCTAAATAGGCTAAGTAGGCTGCAGCCTAGAGAGGCAAAATTTTCAGGGGCGGCAGTTTGGCAATTTATTTAAACGTTAAAATGAAGTATTTCAGACGTTAAAAAAATGATTTAGTCCCTCTACATAGCCTACTGTCTAAAACTATAACAAAATATAAATTCACAGCACGTAATCTTGTATTATAACTTTCTTGTAGTGCAATCTAATTTGGTTTGACAATACTGGCACAAGCGCAGCGATTCGATCTGACAACACTTTTGGTGGAAGGCCCAGTGGCTCCGCTGTCAGTAGTGTAGTGTCAGTCTAATCTGTCTGAGTCTGACGCTATCATTAATGTCTATAGGTGCGCACAACGGGATCGTTGATGATTGTGTTGAGCGAGGCGTGTTCGTGTTGTTTGTTACGATTTTACCTTATAGTTAAGAGTATTCCAATACATAATGTAAAGTTTCTAACAAGTAGGCTACTCCCTACTAGCTACTATGAGTGACGGTAGGTAGAGACTCAGTGGCGCTGAATACAAAAAACGAACAAAACTGAAACTTCAAGAACAAGAACGTGTTCTGAAACAAACAAAAAAAACTATATACGTTTCTTTAAACTAATAGTTTGCCAGTGGAAGAAAAGAACGTTAAAGAAGATAAAGGGGAACCTGAAAGTGCTCGAGCTGTTTGTGATGGTTCTGTTGGGAACGACAATGCTTTCTCTGGAACAAGTTGTTCCAAAACAGCCATGTTGTTATCAGAACCTACTGAAATACAAGTACGTTCTCACAATGAGATTGTACCCGATAGATTTTATGTTAAAAGTCAATCTTTAACAGAAAATAAAGACCCAACATTAGCAATTTCTTACATAAGGATCCAGCTGTGTGGATCTTAAATAACGCTACTAGAGATCTAATAGCAAAAAAAATGGCTTTGACCAAAACAAGAGATGACGCGTGCCAGAGTTTACGAGAGTCTTGGGAAGAAGTGTACATTGCTGTGACAAGAATTTCAAATGGCACTACAGAAAAAGCAACGACTAGATGTGAATCGAGAGGAATACTTCGAAGATTAGAACGTTTTGAGACTGCGTTTAAGGTGTGTTTCTAGAGCACAGTACTTCACAGAATCCATAAAATTAGCAAAGTCATGCAAAGTGGAACTGTGGATGTTTTGTTGGTCAGAGATTTCTATGGCTCTCTTCAAGAATATTTTACGGAACAGAGAAACAACTTTGATTACTTTAAAGAATTGGCCATGGATATAACCGAAACTACATCTTATGAAAAAGATAATAATAGACAGCCAAAAAGAAAAGTTTGGCCTGACGAAGACCGAAGTGGAGAAGTTAACTTTACTAGCAGGGATGACCTTAAAATAAATACGTTTTTACCAATTATAGACTCTTTTGTTTGTGAATTCAAGAAAAGAAAAATGGCCTATGACGAGTTTCAAGACCGATTCTACTTCTTAACTCAGTTGCGTGATAACAATACAGATATGGAAGAGGAACTGAGGAAAAAGGCTGGCAACCTTTACCACGTCTACACAAATGATTTGGATTCGGATTTCACTGAAGACTGCATCCACTTTAAAAATCACTGTGCTGTGGGTAATGATCACCCATCTGATAAATTGTTGGAAGGAATTTCGAAATTTCTGAGGTGTAATTCCTTACAAGATGTTTACCCCAATTTGGACATTGCTGTAAGGATAAGTTTGTGCATACCTGCTACAAATTGCGCGGGAGAACGCAGTTTTTCATGCCTAAGAATAGTTACGAACTATCTGCGAACTAGTATTTCTGAAATACGGTTAAACTCACTTTCATTACTTTGTATTGAGGCAAATACAACAAAAACACTTTCATATGAGGACATTATTAACGAGTTTGCCATTAAGAAATCTCGTAAGAAAGCTATGTAAATTTGAACATGAAGATTACGTGGGGTGAGTTGTTTTAGAGAAGTTTGTATATTTTTCAACAAATAAACCAGTAATTAACTACATTTTGTGTAATTACATTTCCGTGTAGGACAACTTAATTCAAATTTAATACAGTTCTTCAATTACGCAAAAGATAGTCATTAGCATTAAAATATAAAAATATGTTTAAAATAGTGATCTCTGATCTGCAAGAACAGATTAATTAATTAAGTTCGAACCCCATTTCATTTTTTAACGAATCTTAAAAAAAGCAAGTAATAAAAAACCAAGTAGATAACTAATTTGATTATATAATTTATTATGTAAACCATTAAAATTGTAGCTTTACCTAAAATAAATGAACTTTATGTTTAAAAAAGATGAAAACATCAATTAACTCTATCCTTTTGTTGTATAAAACAAATGTATTTAAGCAAATATGAACTATAGAGGGGGCGGCAAATGGACTTTAGCCTATAGGCGGCATACTCTTAAATCCGGCCCTGGTTGTGTTGCCAAGAAGAGCGATGAAAAGCCAAATCAATCAACCAAGCTCAATTTTCGCGGTGAGGTCACATGACTACTGTCGACATGATGGACACTTTTTGAAGCTTTTCCCAACAGCGGTAATTGTCCGTCTGCTTATATTTCATGTCAATGACCCACTCTCCAATCAATGGGTTCTGGTTGGTTGGTTTGGGTGTTATGGCCAAAGGTCCCACAGAGAAGTAAAAGACAGAGGGTTCACTGCCATAGGAAGCAATGGACTTCTAAATAACATGGGAAATCGCATAGACTCTAGCGCCCTCGGTGGGGGTTACTTGATACTACTATGGCGTCGGATCTAGGCCTCGTTTACGTAACAACCAATAAGGTTGCCAAAACTATGTCGGGCTGTTTTATTCTATTCGAAACGCAATTTGCATTTCTGATTAAAAGCTAAATATTTTTAGCATAAATACTTTATAATAGTAATTTTTTAATGTCTTCTGAACTTAAAAATAACTTTAATTTATGAAATCCATTTATAAAATAGGAAATCTTCACTCATCTATGAACTTGTTTCTTTAATTTTAGTTTATTATTTCATGTGAATGCTTCTTTTTAAATATTCGAAAATATTCCAAACAAGCCCCTTTTTGTTTATATCTTATTTGGGCGATAGTTGATTTTTATTGATATAGTCTGAAAAAGTATTTGAACGAATAAGTACGTTATAAAACATTTTTTATTCACATAATCAGTGTGAGGATACAGTGATGGAGTTCATCAATTGGTCCTCCAAACGCGAAATCTAAACCCCCGACGGAGTTCACCGACAAGCTCACAGGTGCGAGCTACTGCGGACAATGGAGAGTCGCCGGTGTATCTGGAATGTTGACGTTAAGTTAAGCAACAATGGGAATTTGTTCAACTACGGCCCTTATAGATGAACTATCATCAGCTAGGGTAGAAACAGCCGAGAGCGATTAGACGACCCAACGCCAGATATGAAGCCAATGACAGATGCAACTGAGTGACATCAGAGCTTACCAGGACCAATGGAGGACCAGCTGCGCTCCGACGGCCGGAGAGCGCTAAAATCCGAGCCGAGGAATCGGAAGAAGTAAAAATATCAATTTCCGACTTGATCTCATCCCGAGGTGCGTCTTAACTCAGAGACTTGTGAACGGTAAACCAATTTCTTCTCTTTTGAGAGTTTTATTTTGGAGCTCGGTGTGACCTCGCCCTGAGAGGACACCTTACTCAGAAGCCGTGAGAGGCTGAACACTATAAGACCGTGAGACTTTTCTTACTTAGAAGAAACGTCCTAGAGTTCCTGGTGTAGACCGTCACCAGATGTCTATAGTGAGATTCTGTGCTGATCTGTTATGAATCATCGTCGACGAAGTGATCTCCTTCCGAGATAAAATTGTACCGATAGAACTACTCTAGAACCGTTCTTAGATGTAGAGACCTTTCTTTCGTTGGAGATTTTTCTGCTCTTAGATTAGAATTACATCTTCTGTTAGAATTCCAATCTTCTGTTAGAATTGTGTTGAGACAACCTGTCCAATCTAATTATTAGAGACCTATATATAATTTCAGAGCCTTGTATATAAATTACAATTAGTCAAGTATCTGTAAATCAAAATTGTTATGTTAATTAAGCTAAACTGTAGATTCCTTATCTGCACGCTACCCAGAGAAATCATTACATCAGGTATTTAGTCTGTGATGAGGTACATAATCCATTTTTGAACAAATTATACAATTTGGTAAAGGAACAGAAATAAAGTGTTCATATCCTTAACAAATCAGGCCACTAGAAATAGTAGTACTGAACATAAACTCCTACTTCAAAACGTTTGGCATTCCGTTGTCATCGAGCAATGGAATGCAAGTTGCATCGTTAAGACACTAAGCATCCGGTCAATTTGGCCTGACAGTTTCTTCCACCCAAATTCAAAGCAATTCCAACTGTACAAATAACTTTAACTGGAAAAAAAATTTTAGATCTGCCATAAACATAAAAAATACAAATGTATATAAATTAAATATGCGATAATTTATTTTTATTTTTTTAGAATTCTTATCCTTTAATGTGTTGGCATTTAATAGTTTTATTTTATGTTTGGCCAACATACTAACACATATACAAATACATAAGTGCAGTCATTTTATGTTCTTGATGTCTCGAGAAAAATCTAATTATTCTAAAGTTTGAATTAGGAAATTTTATGCACATTGATCCCTGGGAATTATTCTATTCTGTATTAATGGAATTAAATTTTGGAAAGTAAATGCTAAATTGCACATCAGATAATTGAATGAGTATGCTAAAACAGATTATGGATTGAAGCGGGAAAATATTTAAATGATTTTTATTCTCTTTACTAGCAGAAATACCCGGCTTTGCTCGGGTTGAATTAATAATATGTTGAATGAAAAGTCATCATCAATTCCTTTTCATAAAAGAATGTTAACATCATTTAAGTGTGCGGGAAAAAATATAATACCAATTTAACTTCTCCATCGACTTTACAATTTACTTCGGACACAAATATGTATATATATATATATATATATATATATATATGTTGCATCCAACTATATAATCCATTTCATATTCGTCACACTTCTGCTGAAGTTGATTTTAAGTTTTGGAGTGACTGCGAATTTTCCCGTGCATTCAATTTCAGTAAAAATGGCGAATTTTTGGTGGATAGTCGTGCACCTAGTTTTCCTATGAATATGTTTTCATTGTGCCATTCTTTCACCTAGTATGCGACAGTTTCGAATTTCCTCATCAATATGAGAAGATGTTAAATTAAACTGTTACAGCATTCGTTACTAATTTAGTTTGAAGCAAACGCAATTTTTCTTAAAAATTCCGTTCAGCGGCAGGTGGAATAAGGGAACTTCTGTTAGATATATAAAGCAGAGTTGACGTTTGTCTGTTCTCTACTAATTTGTTCTCTCTTTGTACACTAATCCACCTATTGACCAATCCACACATTTGATACACTTATATTTTAGAACCCTGTGGATATGATAGGCTACATATTAACCTGCTTTCTATATGTCCAAGGGGGCTAAAAATTTACGGCATTCGTGAATAATTTAATTTGAAGCAAACGCACTTTTTTCCAGAAAATTACATTCAGTGGCATGTGAAATAACATTGCTTTTGTTAGAAATACATGTCATCATTAAACCCAATCGATTAATTGATTTTACGTCGCTTTTACAAAAAGAAAATCATTTTCAACGAACGAATCACATGCATCTAAGTTGGGTAAGAACAGCTTCAATAAATAGAGTAAGCAACCTCAACTTTCTGTCTCTTTTTTTTTTTTTTCTAAGACGTAAAATTTCAATTTTTCAAAATTACTTAGTGTGATATTATTCCAAGATCAACAAAGTCTTGTTAAAAATTTCCCTTTCCTCCAACACACATACAGTTTTAAATTGAACCCTTATGGTATTTTTAAGATCAGAAATTTGGTTTCTAAATGGAAAGCACGTATCTATTTAGAATGATAGATGTAGTTACTTGACTATGGCGTAAACTTTCAATAACATCTATGAAACACGAAAAACAAATGAAATTTAGTTTATTTTAATCGGCTTTCAATGAAAAGCTATATCAAAATTTTGAAATATATTTTGAACTACAAAGTATGACTACCCGTTTTAATTAAACGTAACCCATCTTATTTTAAAGTTAGTTTTGAAATTTTTCATGTCATTTTAAAATAATAAATTACACACTTAAAAAATATTTTGATTTGTAAATTTTATTTTCTACACACTATTACGTATTCAACCAAAGATTTAAAGAAAGTTGGTGGAAATATACATATACCACCACGAAAGTACCCATGTCTAGTGATATTTTGCAGGAAATAAATAAAATCCAACTCCTAAATAATAATTCTAGAATAGGTAACATACCGGAATACATAAGCAAACAGGAACAAAATTCCGATCCTTAAAAAAGGCAGAATTCTGAAGAAAAAAAATCTGTTCTAGCGTGTTGAATTTCGACTTCCTGAATATATTCTGAAGAAAAACAATTCGACAAAAATCTGGAACAATGTTGATAAAGACAATGATTCATAAGCAAAAAGAACACATATTTATAGTACTTGGGAATCCCCAAATATGAACGAAATCATCTCGTTTTCAACTCAAATACCCAAAAAAAGAATTATAAATCAAATTAAAAAATTAAACATTAATTCTGAGGTTGCCAGATTACCGAGTAGCGAAATTACGCTTTCATGATCAATGATTTTATCGTTTGTGCTTTTCGTGCTCCATTATAAAATTTAAGTAAATATAAAATTAAATGTTCTAAATATTCTTTCTTCGTCAATCAAATATTTATAAATATTATTTTCATCATGGAAATAAGTAAAAATTCAGTTCAAACATGAACATAATAATTTAATTTATTTTAAGAAAATTGTTTTTCGATCAACACTGATAGAGCAATCTGAGATGCGTGCAGCAATCGTTTTGCACTCAATGTTATTTCAATGGCGATTTCAAATTGATTTTGGCTTAGGCCTTAGGTCAATTTTAGGCATCTTAGGATTCGAATTTTTCAAAATCCTTTCTTAGTGCACCTCTACGGTATAAGAAGAATCCCCCTGCAAAATTTCAGCTTCCTAGGACTTGTAGTTCTTGAGATACAGTGATGAGTCAGTGAGTCAGTGAGTGAGTGGTATTTGAATTTTATAGATATAGATTGCAAGCTGAAAATTCCATTCAATTGACATGTTCTAGAAAAATGCTACAGAGGCTGTTCACACATATTTTAGACAATGTATATTGTATTCACAAAACTAAATTACATAAAATTCTTGTGTTTTAAATGTTCTATTTGATAGCCCTTATTCTGTACTATCTTTCGACACCGTAATTTCCAGGATAATAATGCCTTTTGAAGTGTCAGAAGTTGTGAAAAGGACCGTATTGGCAATCGAGTCTTCCAGAAGAAGAGCGAAAGTGCAGACATGAAATTGGACTCGAACATCACACACATGAGATCCTACAGGAGTCACCTCTCCACTCTCTTCTTCCCAAAAATACCAAAATTGTAACTGATCTCCTTGAACCATGCTCCAAAAAAGAACTAACCCCTAACATCAGAGATAAAGGAATTAGAACCATCGAATCATATTCGAGCAGAGGTTTTGTATGTGCCTTTACTGACGGATCGTCAGACGAAACTTTGGAAAATGGAGGAGCGGGTATCAAGTTTATTTTCCCAGACGGTACTGCTAAATAGTTTAACCTTGGTGCTGGTAAAATTGCATCCAACTACTTATGTGAACTCCTAGCCATCCAAGAAGCCCTAAATATATATTCCTGTTTCCAAGAACCTGAGAGAACTGGAGGATTAATAATCTTCAGCGATTGTAAAGCTGCCCTACAAGCGATTCAAAAGGGTTACACCAAGCAAATAATCAACATTCACACAGTCCTGGACAAACTCCATGCTATGGACAAACAATGCATTCTACAATGGAAGGGAATGAGACAGCCGATGTACTGGCAAAGGAAGCGAGAGACCTCAATGAAGATAAATTTCCCCTCGTCACCCTTAATGACATAAATGCAGTGGCAAAATCAAAATTCAAGAACAAGACCATCAAGTTGAAACAACAGATCTGTGAACTAACTACAAGCATATCACTTGTCAAAACCATAGTAAGACTGAGAACTGGACACCTTAGGGGAATGAAAATTCAGCCGGATGGAACAAGAACATATCCCAGCTGTAAAAACTGTGATACAGAATTAAGTCCCGAACACGTCCTCTCTTGCCCGGCCATCTTGGCGAGCATTCAACAAATTAGTGACTCTCCCTTGGAGGACCTGTACTCAGACAATTGCCTTAAAATAGCTGAGATTGTGTGGACCGTGCATGGCCCTATTTGAAGTGTTCTATCCATGGACAAGACAACAACAAGTGTCAGAAGAGGTATTCTATCCCATTCCTCCTGAACAGCTTTCCAGAGTCCTGTTAGGGTTGTGGGACGACGTTTGGATAATGCAAATTTTAAAAGTCCGAAAACACAAAAATCCATAGGTGATACGTCGGGAGATTTAGTAGGGATATCAGTGAAGGGTATGGCCTTGATACCGGTTTTTTGTTCCATTTCTTTTAGGAAATTTACAGTGGATTTTGATGTGTGACTGCTAGCTTTGTCGTGATGGAGTTCCACAGATTGATGGCACTGTGGGTAAAGCGATGGTATTTCATTCAGAAAAATTGGCGATAAAATATGTTCCTGATAGTATTTGGAGTTAATCTTGACATTTTTTCCACTCTCTTTATTTTTAACTTGTCATTATATGAAAAACCAGCAATAATCATGAATCCCTTAGAAAAACTTTCTTTCGATTCTGTGAACCATGTACTTAAATTTTTTTGATCCATCATTTAAATTGCTGCAATAATTTAAATACACCCATGATTCATCTATTGTGATAAATTTTTCCATTTCTCTTTGGATAAGTGTTTTTCGTATAGAATTCGGCAGCCTGACCTGCGTTCAGCGATATGCTTTGGAGAAAGACGATGCACATTGCGTTTTTTTGCTTTCTTAAGATTTAAATCAACGTTTATCATTTTGTTTACAGTGGACACCGAGCATTTGAATGATTTTGCAACTGTCCTTTAACTAGGGGGATTTTCTTTTAACATTAAACAACGTACCTTTGCAACAGTCGAAGATGTCCGTTTCTTCCTTGGATACTTGTTTGGAATTTTTGTCCCACCCGAGGCTCCAATTATACGTTTTTTTCCTTTCTTGTTGACGATATTACCTATCGGATCTTTAGATACCACAAAACCATGACTCTCTCATCATTTTTGGATAACGGAATATGAATATTTCTCTTCGGAAAGAGCATAAATATAGCCTTCCAACCACTGCTACGTTAAAAACGCCATTTTGAATAAAAACAAACCTCTCAAGCCGCAGACGATAATTTAGACTTTTAAAAACATAGTACAACTGCAATTATTTCTTTTGCAGCAAACGATTTTTTAATACCGCTAACCAAAATCGTCTAAAAAATGAGCGAACAGCCTCTGTATTACAATTACTGTCCTGTTCATAGAAAAAATAGTCATTTTCTTGTATGTTATTTATAAAGCCTTTATGTGTGCTTGGAATATAATTTTGCAATTCTTGTCAATGCTCAGGGAAATTTTGAAAAAATTATATATTTTATTTCAATTTATGTATATTTTCATCTCATTTTTTACTATTTATTTATAAATAACCCTTTTTCACAACGAATTTCTTTTGCACGCTAAATATTAATAAGGTGGAATTTTTAAATTTTGTTGCAAAAGTTCCTTTTATTTTATTTTCTATTAGTGACATGATTTTTTCTCCAAAACAAGTCTTTAACTTTGCATAAAATAACTATTGAAATTCTCTACATTTCATTTATGATCTCTCATTTACATAACTCTGCAAAAATATTTTACTGGGGTCAAACTTATCGTAGCAACAATTACCATAGAAACGATTTTTTCTTATTTGGCGAGGAAAAATGGATCGCTTATTCACACTATTCTCAGACTATTTACAGAGAAAGTACAGATCAGAAACTATGAGAATAACACGGTTTATTTACAATTGTACAGGAAACAAGATGAAGACGATTTTTACTGATGTGGCTATTAGTTTAGGGTACCTTAAGTGTTAAAGTAGAAAAAAGGGGGAAAATCGCTTGCGAAAGGAGTCTTGGTTTGCGAAACAAATCAAATGGGATTACGTAGTAATCACCGGGGGTTAGCGAGCGTTAGCGAGTAGGGGGCGAAGCCCTCGCTGTGACATCATGGACCGGAAAGTTAAATCAGGATTATAAGAATTATTAAGATAGTTTGACTCTGCGAAAGTAATGTTGATTTCGTGGATCTGTGAAATTGGATCCAATTAGATCTGTGAAAGGAGTGTTATTTTGAGAAGCAAACCATATGAGGTTACGTAGTAATCCCCGGGGGTTGTTCAGAGTAAGCGGGTAGGGACGGAGCCCCCTAGTATTAAAAAAAGTTGCAGCCGCAGGATTGAAAACTCGCTTTTTTGCTCGATTCTTAGACTGTTTCTTGAGAAAGTACTCATCAGAAAATTACAAAATTTACATGGTTTGTTCAAAATTGTACAGGGAACAAGAATAATAAGATTGTTTTCGATGCGGCTATTAGTTTAGGGTTTATTAAGTGTCAAAGTTGAAAGAGCGAAAATTTAAACACGAATGAGCAAAAGGCCTGCAATTTTCAGACTTCAGACGTGATTTTCTTTAGAGTGCCCCTAAATGTATATTTTTGTAGGACACCGAGTATTTTAGAAATTTCAATTTGGTTCCTGATAATACTTTTTTTTTAATTCGGGAAAAATAGGGATATTTCCGTTATTTTTTAAAAACTGTCATATCTATATCTTATTGCTATTAGTTTTTAAATTTGAAAACATCGCAGGAAATCCTAGAATGTACTCTTTCTTACGGTACAGTTATTTTTGAAATTGGTTAAATAAAGTCGATGTGATGAAAAGTTTGTCATACTAATTTCGGAACATTGGGAATTTTCGTTACTTTTTTCTTAAAACAGTCATATCTATAGCTTAATACTATTATTATGAGATTTGGCGAGAAGGGGGCTGAGCCAACTAGTATAATAAATAGAGCATAATTGTACAGAATTCTGAATTGCACTTTTTTTGTGAATTTCAGAAGGATTGATTTGGATCAAATAAAAATTGCACAAACCAACACTGAAAGATTGTTAAAAATTAATTATTTTGGGCGAATTGTCTCAACACTAAATAGAACGATTTCATATTTTCTTACATCAATTGGGATTTAAAATAAAAACGTTGTTAATTTAACTTGATTGCAAAACAATTTTTTACTGGCACATAATTCCCACATTAATAGTTTTCTAAGTTATAAATATATTTTATAGTAATTTGGTAAGTTTATAATTAGCGTCTTACCAGAGCAACACAACGGGCTATTGACGACGGTCCGGGATGAATCTCGTATGGGAATGATGCGAGGACAACACCACGTAATTTTGAACCATGGTCAGATGACGAGGCAGCACCTGAACTGGCACCCCACTCTCCAAACTTCCACACCAACCCAACGTGAGGATTTTCGTCCACGACAGATTTAAGGTGCACCAGCCGCCTCTACGCCATACGCTTACAAACATCTATAGACTGAACCGGATTTGAACCAGGAGCCTTCCGATGTAGAGACTAACACCTTAACTACCAAACCGGTTGGTCGGTATATATTATGAATCCTTTCTCAGAGTGAATCTCCTGAACAGTGAAACTATCTTAATAATTCGTATAAACCTGAGTTAACTTTCCGGGCCCATGACGTCACAGCGAGGGCTACGCCCCCTCTTCGCTTACGCTTGACGACCCTTGCGGATTGCTACGTAGTCCTGTTTCGTACTCCTTTAGCAAGTGATAGAGAAACAAAAGCAATATATATATATATATATATATATATATATATATATATATATATATATATATATATACTGAGCAACACAGCCAACTATTGGTGACGGTTGGTGATCAACCATTTCTGTTGATGGATAGAACAGTTTAAAAATATTAAAATTTGCTGCAAAGTATCTTCAGCTGGATGATGTTTCAATAAGGCTGCCGATTACAAAATGGATACCGCTCTGAATGAAGTATGTCAAACTCCGCCCACAATTAGTAACAACTGACCCCCACCAATGGCGCTATAAGTCGTGTCGTCAATGAATGCTCTGTAGTTTATTACTCTATGTAAGTGTCCACTGTCCAATAGCGAACAAGTCGACAAGCCAATGGGTTTGTGGAAACTCCGCTTTGTTTATCTTTAAGAAAAACAAAGAACTTTTCATAGTTTTAAATTGTCACAGTTGGCGAGTGTGAGGTGTGAGATCGGTTGCTTGTCTGCTCCGACTTAATTTGTTTTCCAAGATTTTTGGACTCGACTTCAAGGCTTTAGGCTGCTTAGTTCTTTGGTCTTTTGATATTATTATTTCCCTAGGGCTTTGATTTTTCTTTATCTACTACTTGGGTAAGTAGTAGTATTTTCTCTTATCTAACCTCTGAAACGAAAAGAACTCTACATATAGGTGACGGCCATACGTCATACCCAACTGGTACACCTGAGCTTATATTGGATACCGACCTTATCAACTATTGTAGTGATGAAGGTAAAAATACTTTCACCTTCATTATTCTCCCAACACAACCAATTCTACAAAAAAAACTTTATACAATTAAAAAAGAAATCTATAAGCATTTTTCATCTCCCCAAAACATCCTATGCAGACGAACCCGTAATAACCTTTTTATAATAGTAGATGGTAAACTAGCTGCCCACGAAGCTTCTAAAATAAAAAACTTCTTAAATATACCAGTACACACAAAACTAACGAAAGACAACCTAATTACCCAATATATAATTAACGGAATAGATACAGAAATAGCTTTACAAGACATAATTGAAGACCTGGAAGAGCAAGACATTAAGATAACAAATATTACCCGATTTGAAAAAACTGTTAACCAAACTAAAATCTTGCTAAAAACTATAAAATTTGGCACCCCTACCCTAGAATAAAAATAAGAAACAAATTGCATATAGGTATGATGATCCATCAATCAAATCTTTACTTAGAAAAACTTAGACAGTGCAAAAACTGCTGGGTTTTCGGTCACTGAATCAAAGGCTGTCGATCCAACCAAAAATGTAGAATTTGCTCAGAAGACCACCCTGAAACTATATGTACTAATCAAAATAAAAAATCCTGTAAAAACTGCAAATAACCACACACTGCGGATGACGAAAACTGGAACCAGAAAAGAAGAAACCAAAATATTGAAATATAAAAATGAAAACTTGGTATCCTACATTGAAGCAAAAAATAAACTAAAGACCTCATACGCAAAGGCAGTGACTCAACCAATTAACGATCAACTTATGGAACAAAAGGAAACATTAAAAAATAGCGACATAATAGAGATAATACTCGAAACTTTGAAACCGATGCTAACCATTATCGAACAAATTCAAATCAACCAAATGTACATTTTGTCACAAATGGTTGAAAACAATATGATACCAAAAGAAACATCTATTAAACCAAAGAAAATGCAACTGATAATAAAGAAACTACAACTCTAGAAAACAACAATATGCAAACTACTCCAGATCAAAAACAACAAACTAAAGAAGACCAACAACTAGAATGGGAAAGGAAAAACCTACTCCCAAACACAATAAATAATGAATCAAACAAAATTACCACTACTATAAAACGTTTTAGAGAGGACATAAAAACTATGCAGTCTCAAAACAAAAACTAACAATCGCAACTCGACCTATCAATCACAAACTGCAAAATGGAATACAAATAGATCTCCCCACAACCTTTTTTCTTGAACTTCATTTCTTTATTTTTCTTACAACCATGTTTAATATTAACTGTATCCAATGGAACTGCCAAGGTGCCAGAGCGCGCTGCTTCGACCTCAATCATAACAAATATTTAAACCACACAGACATTTTAATCCTGCAAGAAACTTTTTTGAAACCAAACATCCGTTTCAACCTCTTCAAAAAGAACATTTTTCGTTTCGTCAGACCTGGTCCTTTCAGAGGAGGAGGAGGATTGATAATAGCTATCAATCAAAATATAAGTGCACAACTCATCAAAGAAGAACAAAACCAAGATTTTGAATTCCAGGAAGTGCAAGTCCATCTCAACAATACTACCATCCACATCATTAACATCTATTGTCCCAAAGGAATTAAAAACGTAGGGATGCTTGACAACCTTGGATTGGATCCCAACAATCTTTATATCATTGCAAGTGACTTTAATTCAACACACCATAATTGGGGATTCAAGGACAATAGCAGTGGCAGAAATCTAATGAAATGGATTAACAACCAAAATCTAATTATCCTCAACCAGCAAACTGCAACTCATATAAGCAACAGTGGTACCATATCTGCTATCGACCTTATATTAATATCCAATAACTGTCCCCCAATAACATCTTGGCAAGCTCACCAAGATAATTTTGGGAGCGACCATTTCCCCATAAATTTTTCTTATCATATACCAAGCAACAATAGACCAAATTTTTCGATCCACTTTGATTGGAACAACTTCATCAAAACTATAAACGACAACCAAACAAATATAAATGACCCATATTCTCTCAATGACTCTTTCCAGAAAGCCATTGAAAATTCTCAATCTTTAAAAACACTACCCCCACCCAGAGCCCCTTGGTGGAACTCCAGATGCAGCCATCTAAGAGCCAAAGCCAGACAACACCTTACCAAAACTAAAATGAATTTAAGCACATCTCACTGGGACCAATATAAAAAATATAAAAACAAATTAAAATATTTAATTCAGAAACTTAAAACAAAATTTTGGTATACTACATGCAAAACAGTTGTGCCCAAGACAAAAATATTTACAAAATCTTACAAAGATTAAAAAAGATCCTTCCAACCAACAAAAAAATTCTTTTAATATCATTCAAATAAACAATACAAAAATACATTGCCCACAAGAACAGGCTAACCTTTTCAATAAACTTTACATTTCTGATGAATACCTAGATCCCCTTCCCCTTAGCTTTGTTGACTACCACAATAATTCAATCAACAACATATTTTCTTGGAACAAATTCTCTAAGGCCATCACCCAAATAAGAAAATCAACCCCTGGAAAGGACAAAGTCACCATTACAATGATCAAAACATCTGATAATAGCCAGAAAAATATTTTAAAAATTCTTAACACCAGTTTTAACACTGGCTCTATCCCCACATCTTGGACCCACTCCCTTATCATTCCTATCCTAAAACCACACAAAAATTCACTAAACTTAACCTCTTACAGACCTATATCCCTAACTTCCACCTTTAAAAAAATTCTAGAAGAATATCCTCAATAGACTCATACAAGACATTTACTACAATAAAAAATACATAAATAAAAACAATCGCGGATTTCTTCAACATAGAAGTTGTATTACTTTATTGACCCAAATCCACAAAGTGACATCTTAACTGCCAAAAAACAAAAAAAAATCGGATGGTATGTAGTATCCGATACGTTACAACTTTCGAGCGATGTATTGCCAATTGTGGTAACCTTCCCGTTTTCTTGTTTTTCTTAGTTTTAAGGCAACCCTAGATATTTTCTCCTGACGATAATAAACGGGTCTCATGATTGGTTAAGGAAGAAAATACGCTTTTCCACTTTTATTTTTAATGTAGAACGGAATTAAAATTTAGACAGTCTTTGAAATTGTTGGGTGCATATGAATTTTGCTCTTGATTTATAAAATCGACTTGTTTTATTAATTTTCAAAATTTTTAGGATAAGTTTGGAAAGCAGATTGTAAGTTACAATTTTTTAAATTTGTCACTTTATTTAAATTTCAATTAAAATTTCGAAAAAAAATTTGGATTAAATTTGATTTTTGAAATTGCAGATTGGAATTTAAATTTTTTTCCTCTTTTGGTTGCTCATTTCCCCTTAGTTGATTTGATATAGCAGTGGATAGTGTTATTGAACGTTAGAAAATGTTTTTTTTTTTTTTTTGCAAACATGTAGTAGCTTGATTGGGAAGAAGGTGAAATGTCTTTCATGTGAGAATGATATGATTTTAACATTGAGAAAGGATGCTGGTGATAGGTAGGAGTGGAAATGTAGAAAGATAGGACAAAAATTTGGCAAAAGAAAGTATAACAGGAGTAAGAAATTGGAGGGTAAATGGGTGTTTGGAGGACTTGAACGAGGGACGGATAAATGTTTTATGGTTGAGGTGAAAAATAGGAACCAGAAAGTTTTGGCTGAGGTAATTCAGAGCTGAATTTTGCAAGGAACTACAAAAATTTCTGACTATTGGAAGTCATATGCTGGTATCAATACCCGAAGGACAAAGAGTTCAAGGGTTATCGATTCGAGCATATGACTGTTAACCATTGTCAGAATTTCAAGGACCCGGCTATGAGGGTAAGTTTGATTTTTGTTTAGCTTTTGGTTATATTACAAACACTGGACTATGCTTGGGTGGGCACCCAATACGGTGACTTATACGCATGGAAGCCAACGGTGAAAACTCCTCGCCGGCAGGCGGGGATCGCGCGTTATACGCTGTGACTTATCTACAAACAAATTTCTCCCGGTATACTGGTTTAAACGCATTGAAACCTTAAGCGCAATACGCTTTGACTTCTCTAAAAAACAATTTCCTCTTGTAAAGTCGTTACAATAAAAATATTTGTCTTGCTTTTCCATATATGGCTCTATAACCTGGAATATCCCCATTGAGTTGCTCACATAATGCTTATTGCTAGAAAAATTGTGAAAAAATATTTTTTCACACTTATGGATAGCAGAAGAATTTTTAGATTTTTGGTTTCTCATCAAAAACCTTTGTGTGGATTATGATCACAGAAAAGAACTACCTTATTAAAAAAAGATTTCTTGTTTTGAATTTTCTATGCATTGCAAAGTTTCCAATTCAAAATTGATAAAAATCCGGACGTTTTAAAAAAAATCACGTTTTTTTTATTTTTATTATTATTATTATTTTTTTTAACAATTATAATTTTTTTATTTAATATATATTTTTTTTAAGTGACAAAACTAGGATGAAATTGACGCAAAATTGCGTACATGTTCGGAGAAAACCAGACTGAAATATTAGAAAATTTTCAAGTGAAATTTATATTGCTTTTTTCTTAATTTTTAAACAAATTATTATTATTTATGCAGTGTATGCAAAGGTTCACGTTGTATATGGCGGCCATCTTGGAATTGCTTACATCGGCCGCCATCTTGATTTGGCGTAAACAATCGCTTTGGCGGCCTAACGTTGCGGATGCTACCACTCCACCAAAAAATCATATAGTTTTCGCCTCCATCGACTTAAAGGGAGCATATGATTCAGTGTGGATGGATGGACTTGAGTCAAAACTACAAATAAAAGGTATTACAGGGAAAATGGTCCTTTGGATTTTCAATTTTCTTAATCATAGAACTTGCCAGGTAAGATGGCGTAACACCATTTCAAATACTAGACAAACCTCTCGAGGCCTTTCTCAAGGTTGCATTCTCAGCCCTTTTCTTTTCCTTATTTTCCTTGACGATTTATTTACACAAGTCAAATGCCTAATATATGCTGACGATATTTTTATATACACCAAAAATAAATCTCTAACTGAATCTACAGAAGCAATCCAAACAACTATAAAAATCATTAATAATTGGTGTAACCACTGGAAACTAACCATCAGCCTAAACAAATGCAACATTATCAATTTTTCCCAGAATAAAAAATCCTCGAAATGCAACATAAAAATAAATAACACTATCATTCCAGAAGTAAACAAAATAAAAATCTTGTGCCAAATCTTTGACAAGAACCTGACCAATAACAACCACTTTCAATGCCTACAATCCAAATCTTCTTGTACCCTATATGCTTTCAAATTCATTGCGTCTAAGAAATGGGGTGCTTGCACCAAACATCTTTTACAAATAGGAAAAATACTACTATCCGCAACCAATTAGATTTTGGAGCTCCCATTCTCAGTACGGCTTCAACCTCACATTACAAAAAAATCAACCCCATTTTCAACTCCATGCTCAGAATCGCAACTGGCTTACCGAAATGTACTCCTATCGAAATTCTACACTCCGAGACTCAAGCTTCATCTCTCCAGCAAAGACACAACTTACTAAAAACTACCTTCTACATAAAACATATCAGCCTGAGAAAATGGTCTCCAATTCACGATTTTTTTTACAACCCACCCTCTATTATTTACGCTTCTTGGACCAATAAAAAGAAATCAATATCTGCAAGTATGATTAATTGCTTCGAAGACCTATGCTTACAAAAAGTGACATTATTCCTTGGTGCTCACCCACTTCTAATTTAGTTACAAAATTTATCTTCAAAACTTCCTCTTCCAAAATAAAAATCTTCCCGATAAAATACTTCAAACCTCTTTTGAAAACTTTTTACAAACTTTTCCAAACCACATTATAATAGGGACAGACGGGTCAAAAACCAACTCTAATAGCTCACTTGGAATAGTCATACCTAAATTATTTGTAGAAAGAAACTACACCGTAAATAACCTAAACTCAATTTTCACAATAGAAGCTATGGCAATTTTCAAAGCAATACAAGACTGGGTTGAAAAATACCAAAATATTATTGTAATAAGTGACAGTTACAGCGTTCTATCCAGCCTAGAAAACATTAACAAAAACTCAAGGTGCATTATACTATAACTTCATAAAATTCTAAGCAAAAAAAGCCAATATAACAACATCGTACTAGTGTGGACCCCTGGACATAAGGGTATTCTAATTAATGAAAAAGCTGATCAGGCAGCGAAGAAGGCTAAACTATTCAACATTGCAGAAGGTGTTTCCCCTGAAGACATCATAAAGCATTATAAATCAGACAACCATAATAAAATATGTAACCTATGGAAAAGCTACCATAGAAACTATAACTATCCACATATCAATCCTACAAATCTATGGTATGAAAACATTTCTCAAAACAGAAATGATGAAACCCTCATTCAGAACTTTCGAGCAAATACCCTGATAACAAATTCCATTAAAAACAAAATCAATCTTACAGACACTCCTAATTGCCTCAGATGTCACACCTACGAAGATTTGGAACACATTCTTTTCCACTTGCCAAAAAGGTCGAAATAACCTAATTCAAACTCTCTCCGCTTTGAAAATCCCACACTCTTTAAATGATATCTATTCCAATTTCTCACTGACTATTTGTAACGCCATATGGGTCATTCTTGCAAAATGGGCAAAATTCATGTCCCTTCAAAATTTATAGAATTCTATCACTCTGAAGATTTTGTCAACTTTCAAGAATAGTTTAGGATCACTTTTATAATCTACAGAACTAGAAAATTAATGACATATTTTTTTATTTTATACATTTTTATAACTTTAAAATATCAAATATCATTGTCCTGGCATGTCCCTGAGTGAAATTTTACAATTTCTTCATTCATTAGGGTTTTAATACTTATTTATATATTCTTGTAAATAATTTATTCTGCTTCTTTATACATTTGAAAGGTTATTAGTTACAATAATGGAAATAATATTGCAAAAATTTCCAAAAGTAACTTCAATAACTATTGTCCCAAGTAATATCATCATTTTCCTGGCATCTCAGATATCATTATGTGGGCAATTAATAGATGACAGCACTGAGTTAAAAGAATACTTTTCAAGTAACCTGGGGTTGAGGTTATTTAAATAAATAACTGCCATTTTGAAAAGTTATCAACTTTTTTTTTGGTCAGCACATACAAGTTCAGAGTTTAAGGTTTATGTAAATTGAAGATCATTTTCCTGGCTTTGATAAAAATTAAATGTTTGTAGTAAATTTTAAATTTTTTTTATTATCATGTGTATAAAAGATATTTCTTAAATGTGCGTGAAATTCAAACTGAAATTTTTAAGGGTTCATCCATTAAGTCCTGAACAAGTCTATTTCATCATTATCCTGGCCATCATTGTCCTGCCTTCAACATACCAAGTCAATGATGTCAAGACAGGAAAATGATGTTTTATGTTCAGTATTTTATAAATATTTAAATTATTAACAAGATAAATATATTCTTTACTTTTAACTATTAACTTTTGATTATTTATTCTCCATTGTAATTTTTTTAATAGTAAAATACCTTATCATGGGCTTGAAATTTTTAAACTTATTTGTTTCTTTTATTTAAAACATAATGTTTTTGTCATTGCACCTAAAAATGTCTAGATATTACTAAATATCCTTTATCACATGCTCTTTTTTATGTTGTAAACAATATATGGACAGATATGAGTGGTAAAAAGAAACAATCATATGAGGAAAGGTTGTTAAAGAAAAGGTTAGCTGAGAAACGTCGTCAGGAGCATATTAAAAAAAATTCCATAACGTTTGATACAAGATAAATTGAAGAGGCATGTGAAATATATGTTAACCAAAAGAAGAAAGGAGTGGTAAAGCCTATAGCTAAAATGAGTTCGAGGCAGAAAAGGGGAATTATAAAAATAAGAAAGAAAATTCAAAACTCTATCACTTGAACAAGAAATTGTCATCCGATAGAATTGGCTACCCAAACCAAGTGAAAGGGGTATAGATATTCAACTTTCAGGTTCTTCAAACCCAGACACAACAAGAGATGATAATGTTAAGAAAAAAAAGTTAGAAGAGATAGAGCAGAAACCTATATTTGTATAAAGAAACTGGAAGAAAATTTTTTTAAATATACAAGGCAAATGGAAAAATACAAAAAGAAATACTACAGATCAAAAATAGCTGAGAATTGATTGCAGTAATTTTACACCACACAGCAAAACACGTAATCTGTTAAAAAAGCATAAAAGTTGCAGTAATAGCTATCCACAATGTTCCTACTTTCTAATAATACTTAAATATTCGAGAATCCATAATTTCCTGAAGTGTCATGTTCCTAGTAATTTTATTTATGTACTTAATCAGCTGAATTAAAAATACATGGTCATATGAAATGTTCAACAAGAAATTTATATGTTTTTTTCTATTTTCATCATTGTCCTGGCAGGTTCGTCATTGTCCTGCCTTCCAATATTTTGAAATATTTTTTTCCTTAACAAAAAGTTAATAATTTAGATTGCTGATATTTTTAATTTACTTAATGAACATGGTAGAAAACTATTAGGCCAAAAAAATAAAGTTTTAAAAACCTTCGATTGAAAAAATTTTAAGAAGCCAATTTTTCCTATTTCACAAGAATGACCCATATGCTTATTTTTAAACTCTAATCCTCGTTTCTAAATCTTTTTCATTCTTGAAGTATCATTTTTTCTTCTAGAGGCACAAGGCAAAGCAGCCAAGCCTCAAAAAACCTGCTTTTTCTCCAAAGAAAGAGCATCATCATAGTCGGCTAACCAGAGGATTAATATAATAAATGATATGAACGTTTATGTTTGGTCTGCTGCAGACTGACGATCTCGCTGAATTGTCTTATTTTGTTTGCAACTCCGCATTAGTTGGTTAGGTATAAGTTATTTTATTGCAAAATCTAGTCTAGATCTCAAATGTAGAAGGATGGTACAAAATGGTCGATGAAAATTACAGAACATAGTGAAAAGTCCTTGATTTTTTTTTTAACTTCCCCCGTGATGAAATTATTGGTTGCCTAGTATAGATAGTGTAATTTCATCTTGCATTGGAACTTGTCCAGACTGCTTTCCTCCGTGACAGGTACGCAATTTGAGCTTCAGAAAGGGGCAGTTCCCCTCGCCGTTCTGAATGGCGCCTGTGTTTCCGCTAAACTCAAACCTTTTTTAATATTTATTTTGAGCCGTTCGTAATGTGTGTTCTAAGCTTGGTGCTGGAAGAAGTTGCAACAACAATGCCATGGGAGGTCCCAACAGACGTATTACAGGATGAGTAGAAATTACTCCAAAGAGAATTTAAGGAAGAAGGATTTAGAATGAAGCCTATTGAAGTTTACTGGAACCAGTTCTTCAGCCTGCGAGACATTAGTGGTATGGATTCTAAGTACCCAGTTGTGTCAAAGCTAGTGAAGGCTGCTCTGTCATTTTCTCTTGGTAGTGCTGACATTGCACGTGGCTTCTTAGCCTCGGGAAGAGCTCACACTCACTGCATTGATGACGTTCAAAAGTAGCTTGGCAAATGTTGACAATCAACCTTATTTGATGCCGATCACATCAAAGCTAATGGATATGTTAAATGTTGCATATAAATCTTACAATGCTTATTTAGGCAATGTAGAATGGAAGGTACAAGAAAAATTGAACAATGACAGGAAAGAAAAATAAAGACTTGAAGCAGAGAAAAAGGAAGCCAATGATAGGCTCAAGATGGGGATGAAAAAGATTTAAGAAAGCAGCACTTGCTCAGGCAATGATTGAAGGGGCGGCAAAAGTCTCAGATGATTCTGGTCAGCAAAGACAGACTTTAAAAAATGCACATTCTTCTCTTGAGAAGAAAAAGACAAAATTAATTTCAGACTTTTTCGACAAAAAAAATCGGACATAATCTTTTAAAGAAAAGGAAGTAATTCTTCAAGCTATGGCAAAAATGAACAACATATTTAAAAATCATGTTTACAAATTTTATTATTTTTCTTGTTAATATCGTTTCAAAATAATATGCTTTTAAATTAATAAAATAAATATCCTTCCAAAGGAAGAAAAGAAAAAGATTGGGGTCTGGGGAGGATCGTTTTTCTTTTCTGTCTTTATACTTGAATATATTAGTTATTATTGTTATTTGTCAGTTTGTTCGATTAATCACTTATTCGCACTTTTTTTGTTCAATTAGTCACTTTTTTTACGCCTTAACCCCTGAGCTACTGATAATTTTAAAATGATCATTTCCATTGCTGAAAGAATCTTGGAAGGACTCTTAAACACTTGTTTTTTCAGTCCAAGAAAAATCTTTTGTATCTTTGGTACATATTGGTTTGAGTGTTTCTTCTACCACGTAAAATAATATGGAATGAGTATAAGATGCTGTACAGAATTTAAGTATACACTACTATTTTAAGGATGGAAGTACTGTAACCTAACTCGACAAGAAAAAAGAAACAGTGACACCTAAGAAGTTAGCTGTTGGGCTTCAACCATCATCAAACCAAAAAAAATTTATGTGTTCATTATTTATTATATCAATTACAATTAGGATATTAGGACAATATCAAGGTGGTTGAGTTCTATTTGGACATGCTGCCCAAACACAAGACAAATAACATCAAGTATTGGACTTACACACACATAAAGAATTACAGACACAAAAGATATAATTCCCAATGAGTAATCGAACCTATCCCATCACAATTACTCACAGATTGCTAGCTCAGTGGACAAATTTTACAAGCCTCGATAGCTGTGACAAGATCTAACAGATTTGCTTGAAAATGTTACACTAATTTTGATCAAAAGGTTTGATTTATGTATAAACATCATTTCAGAATTGACTTGGAGGAAGCAAAGTTTTATATGGAATACCAGATTTGGTATACTGCCTTCCTTTCCCTCAAACTTGATTTTCCAGTTTCCATGCATAGTTTTTACATTTTATCCTGCCTGTACTTAATGCACTATCTACTACAAGGGCTTCCAGGATATATCTCCTTTAGGTGTTTAAGAACTTCGTGGACTTAAGGTGCCTTAGTGGATATGTTCTTTCTCCATGGTATTTACTATCTTGGGTAAACACAGGAATCGCAGCTCCAGAACAGCCAAGTAGCCATTTTTATAGTAGTACTACTAAATTATTAATATGTAAGAAATTCTAAACTATCTGGGAACCTTTTCCTTAGCCTGCCCTCCTTAAATGATGCCACTGGATTCAAGTGTAAAGTAAACTGACTACATTCATTAGCTACAGTGTCTAGCAGTTCCTTTTTGCTTTCTTTTAACATTTCACTTTAGAAAATGGGCATAAATCATAGGAGACATCACACCAGAGGTCTCACAATTGCAGAGGCCATGTGAAAACATTCACTTTACACACAAAATAATTGACTGGAAAATACTTAAAACAAGGTAAAAATTCTGCTAAAAATTAAAACATTTCCTTGGGAAAATGCTTTAAAATATTTCTGAAACACTAAATTTTTAGACACTAGTGCTCACCCTGTCATGTTATATAGGACAATCAAAACTATTTAGATGTTTGAAGGGTTGATCAATGTAATTAAAACCACATTCAGACATGAAGCTGAAAAATTAAATTTTTTATAGGATACAGTTACAAGCATGGAAGTGTATGATTTATGTATCATTGGTGCTGGTATGTTTGGATCTGCTGCAGCTAGACATGCCTCAGTGGATCCATCAATACGTGTGTGCTTAATTGGACCCAAAGAACCAACTGTAAGTTTAAATCCATAATTATATATTAATAGGTAGAACTCTGACCACTTTCCAATATCAGGACATCAAATCTCTGCCTTTTTCTAAAAATTGCTAAAATGCAACAAGTAAAATTTTAAAATATTATGATTTAGAGGTGTTCAGTATTTTGTTATGACTTTTTTATCTATGACTTTGTAATTGAGTACAAGTGTTGGATGAATTATGACAAAATTAAATTTCTCACACAATTTAGAATCAAAGTTAAGCTTGAAAAACATCTACACAATTTTCGCTTTATTACCAAAATATTCTTCTTAATTTCAATTTCAATACATATTTTGTGGGGGATATGTATGAACATAATGATTTACAAATGGAGCCTGACTTTGATAACTATTTGCATTTGTGTAACTATTGCTTTTTTTCTCTTAAAGGCTTTTATTTTGAGTCACTGACAGTTGTACATTTACAGAATAGATTGTTGCGTTAACAGATATATTAGAGTGCAGATTGTGAAAAAAAGGACCAAATGTTCGAAAAAATTGTCATACAGGTCAAAGCATTCGGAAAACTTATATGTGAAAATTGACAATTGGGTCTGAAACTCTTCACTTATTAAAACAGAATTCAAAGGTGCAAAATACAACTGATGACCATTATTTCGAACCATGGGCAATTTTTCTGCAGTCCTTTTGATTAAAAGTATTGAAAATTATCTTCAAACATCTAACTGTTAAACTCAAACAGTTAAGACTCTTTCATATAAGGATTCAAAAAATGAATTAAACCTTTTTATGAAAAATAATCAGAACTTTGCAATCAAATGAAGTAATAAAAAAAAACAATCATTTCCTCTGTAATAACATATGTGCCATATATTTGAAAGTTACCAATCTTGTATTACAGAAGAAGTCATGCTTTCTGTGTGTATGGACCAAATCTGCTATGTTTTCATATATTTCACTTCTTTTGCTGTGCATTGACTTCAGGTTGCAAAAAACTGGCCATGCAGTGACAAACCAAACTAAATCATTGTGCATTTTGATTGAGAAGGTTTGACTATATTTCAGATTTTAAGGTCTTTCATCTACTATTATAAAAGGAAGTGTTTGTCTGTGTACTCTGCTCAGTGTCCTGACGAACTTATGGCACTTACAATAATGAAATTTGGCACACAGGTAGTCCGAATTTTTATAGATTTTTCTGTCCAGCCTGAATTTTAAAATTTAATCTTGAACATTTTAAAATTAATTTATTAATTTCTTTCACCTTTTGTCCTTCTCTCCGGAATGTGACGTCATTGAAGAATGGCGAGGATTTTGCGATTTTCAATCGCTGACGTCACAAGCGTTTTTCATCTTAATGCCCTTAGAAACATGCCACATTTTCTGATTCTAGTATGTTTTGATTTACATTGTTGATAATAGCCACTTTGAGGCCATCACGACGTTGCCTGTAGAGTATGTTTGCAAAGCAAACCAAATGGTAATACGTAGCAATCACCGGGGGTTGGCAAGCATTAGCGAGCAGTGCTCACACCTGACCCTGCGAAAAGAACTGTCATGGGCAATGCCGTGCTGTTGTACTATATGCATCAGGGTTCCCACGGTCCTTGAAAAGTCCTTGAAAGTCCTTGAATTTTGTTTTCCTAACTAGAGGCCCTTGAAAGTCCTTGAAAATTACGAAACTTGGTAAAAAGTCCTTGAAAGTACTTGATTTTTTTGACTAGTACATAATTGCGTTGGAACTTGTGTCCAAACTAGTTTCCTTCACGGCAGGTGCGCAATTTTAGCATCATTCTGAAGTGTTATGTGTTTTGACACCACGTTTTATATATATGAACAACCATAATGGGTGATGTATACATGAACCACATGATATGTATATATGAACACACAAGGTCATACACCATGTTTCATTGATGCGTCGTCCCATCGCTTTTTTGCATAAACTATACAAACATACAAAAGTTCCGCCTCTTTGAACATTTCTTAAAATTGTCTCAGGGATTGATGAAGAAATACAAAGAAAATATTAAGGTTTTTTGAAGGGGGTCACTGTTTTTTTTTTTTCATTTTTATAATATTAAAGAAATTATACAATTGACGTTGTACGTTCAAGAATGAAAACTTAACAGTTTAGGATACTGAATTATCCGTTTTTGTAAAACGAAGAAGTTTCTTCAAGCACGCTCAACGATTCGGGCTTTGCATAAAATTTGGACTACCTGAGGTATCAATCTGGTGTAAAATTTTCCGCAGATTTCAAATCCGTTAAAATGTTTGCTCTATTTTTAACGATCGCGAAGATAGGAAACCTCTTATAGACATTTTTTGTGTTCGTAATGATTATCTTCGTCAAATGTGGCCGAATTCGTATTGCGAAAATATAAAAGTTTCAGTGGAAAAGTTATTGATTTACAGAAAAGCACATTTAAGGTATCCTTGTAAAATTTTCTACAGATTTCAAATACGTTGAAATTTTTACTATCTTTAACGATCGTGAAGATAGAAACTTGGACCAGAGAACAAAAAATCCGTAACACCGCAGTCAAAACTTTGGATTTGTTTTGTTTCTCAAACAAAATAAACCACGACAGCCATCTTCTGTAGTGGCCATGGACGAGAGCAAAACGAAAACGGAGATTGTGTCGATCGAACCATGTGTTCCCATACTCTTCCTCGTGCCACCAAAGAATTTATCGTACGATATTTTACCGCACGACCGAAATTGATATGTGTGCAAATAGCCTGATAGTTAGCATTGAGACGAAAAGCATACTTTGCAAAAAAATTCACAGGTTCTGTGATAAAAGAAAATCCAAGTTATAACCAAAATTGATG
Organism: Metellina segmentata; assembly: GCA_947359465.1. Lineage (NCBI taxonomy): Eukaryota > Metazoa > Arthropoda > Arachnida > Araneae > Tetragnathidae > Metellina > Metellina segmentata. Next base: position 94,622,395 of record OX375879.1, read on the forward strand.
ACAATCTTTCCTCTTTTCTTAGACTGTCAGATGTTTAAAAAAGAGTAAAAAAAAATTTTTTTTTTTTTAAATATATTTTTCACATTTTTCTGTTTAATTGACAACTTTTGCACATACTTTGTTTTAGGTCGCTATAAAAAATTTTAGGTCCTTGAAAAAAATATTTTTGGTTTTGAAAAGTCCTTAAAAGTCCTTGAATTTTTTTTGGACAAAGGCGTGGGAACCATGTGCATGTGTAGTGGCCATTGTCAGGTTTCGGACATTGCTAGCCATTGATGCATAAATGATTGCAGGTGTAAACAACATTTGAGATCCTCTAGACTAGTGAATTGTGTGAATATTTCATCTGAGTTTGATCCAATCATGGGATGGTAGCACTCAGGTTGATTATCAAACTAATTTAATTCATTTGGGTGTAGCCTCCAAATGAATTTCTTTCCAAACTCATTGGGAGGTGGTTTGAGTAAATTCATTCTGCATAGTGATATTGCCATGTATAGGACCTGCACAAGCATATAATTTCAAAAATGGCAAAGCACCTTCAGCCATGGTGTATGTTATGTGTTGATTGTGTGTCAAAAATAAATATTATGCTGTTAAAGGTGTAGATTCACATATATCAACCTTCTAAGAAATCACCCTGTCAACTCTTGCTGCTGCACGTGTGTTCAAGGAAAGGAATTGAACATAGTTTAGTGATGTCGCATCTTAATTCTGAATTAGTTTTTAATTATGTATGCGTTTTCTTACTTATTTTGTGCAGCTCAGGAGCATAACCATCATAAATTTACCACCTTTTGGAATTAGAATTTCTTTTGACATTTATTTTTTTAAGGTTGAAGAAAGACAAGAACGTGAAATTTACAGCTGTCATTATGACGAAGGAAGAATTGTGTTAGCTTCTTCATCTTTGCACGCATACAATACACTGTCAAAACTTTCAGTAGAAAGACTCTGTGACCTCGAAATGTTGTCAGGTGAGACAATTACTGTCAAGTATATAACAGGTCTTAGAAAACTTAGTTGAAATAATTGGGAAGTATTCAGTGAATTAGTAATAATCTTTCAATACAACTGATCGCAATGTACAAATCTTACATGGAAAGCATTGAACTAATATTCTGAAGTAGCATTTAACATTGAATCGACTTTAATTCAAGGAACCTTTTTATTCAAGGAAATGCAATAATACAATCAAATGCAAATTTCCTTGAGTAAAACCTATCTAATGATTTAGATTCTTAGCTTGTTCAATACCCTTGTATCTTTGTGTATAGTAATTTTTATAGATGGGGTTACATAATGGGTGGTTAAATCAAAGGGCCAATAAGATGAACAGGTTGTTAAGGGATTTGTGTGAGAGGGAGAAGGTTAGATTTTTAGATGTTCATAAGGAGTGTAGGAGGGATTGGATAAGCAGGGACAATTTGCATTTAAGCCTGATAGGCAATAGGGAGGTTGGCAAGCGGGTTTTGAATATTCTGGAGTCAAAAAACTAGAATACAAGCAAGGATGGGTAGGATATAGAGGGTTGACAGTACACAATAATTGCTTAGGAAAGCTAACAGGGTCTAAATTACAGGAGACAAACAATACAAAGGGAAAGTGCAATGTAAGGGAGAAAAACAATACCAAGACAAATAATACAAGGGAAAAGTGCAATATAAGGGTGAAAAACAATGCAAAGACTAATACTACAAAGGGAAAGTGCAATATAAGGGTGAAAAATAAGCTAAAAATATTTTATTGTAATGCTCACAGTGTGAGAAATAAAATGGATGAGCTCAGGGGAATTGCACAAGCATAGTATATAGATATCATTGGGATAACTGAAAGTTGGGCAAGCAGTGAAGATGCACAAATTTTAGAATTGAGTGGATTCACAATGTTTAGGGAGGACAGAGTGAATAGGAAAGGGGGTGAGGTTTTGATTTATGTGAGAGAATTCTTAAACTGCACGGAAATAAAGTACACAATCAATAGTAGGATAATTTCAGAAAGGTAAATTTTCATAGGATAAGGGAAGAGTTAAAGGAGACATTCAAAGGGGGATTAATAGCACCGCATCATTCTGAACAATGGGAGAAATTCAAGAATAAGTTAGACAGGGTGATAAAAAAAACATGTGACGTTCAGGAAAAAAGGAAAATCTAAAAACTTGCTCGCTATGTGGTTTTCAGGGGAAACACACAAAGCCTTAAAATTAAAACAAAGAACATTCAGGGAATATATAAGAGTACTGGTAACGACAGGGACAAGGAGGCATATCTGAAAGCCAGAGAGGAGTTTTAAAATATTAGTCGGAAGCAAAAGGTGTCCTTGGAGGAAAAACTAGCAAGTGAAATAAATATAAACACAAAAGAATTTTTTGCATATGCAAGTGGTAAAAATAAATTTAGTACTACACTGGGCCCGTTGGAGGGGAGGGGAGGTGAATTAATTCAAGATGAGGTGGGAATGGCAAACGTGTTAAATAACTTTTTTCTGGGGATTTTCAATGGTAACTATAAATTTAAAAAAGGATCCCAATGATGGAGCCTTTGCAGGTGGTACAATTAAAGAATGCAAATTTAACAAGGAAGAAATAGTACATCAGTTGAAAATAATTAAGCCATCTAAAGCACCAGGGCCAGACGATATATATCCAAGAGTACTAGTGGAATGCGAAGAAGAATTGGGGGACGTAATTCACATGATATGTAATTCAACATATAGCATGGGTTGGGTACCAATGGATTGGAAGTTGGCCAACATAGCTCCAATTTTCAAAAAGGGAATACAAAGTGATCGGGGCAACTATAGACCAGTAAGTCCAACATCAGTAATTTGCAAAATATTTGATTCTCTGTTAAAAAAATCATATAATGTTATACTTGGAGGAGGGGGGACTGTTATCAGATAATCAGTATGGGTTTAGGAAGGGCAGATCCTACTCTACCAACCTTTTGAAGTTCTACGAAAAAATTACTGAGAAGCTGGATAATAAGAGAAGTGTAGATATCATGTACATAGATTTTCAAAAGACTTTTGATAAAGTACCTCATGAGGCATTACTGTTTAAATTGGAAAGGCTGGGGATTCAGGGGAAAACATTGATATGGATAAAGAATTGGTTATTGGGTAGAAAGCAGAGAGTGCAGGTAAAAGGAAATTATTCACAGTGGACAGAAGTTATAAGTGGGGTGCCTCAGGGATCAGTTTTGGGACCAATTTTATTTATAATTTTCATAGATGATATAGGTCAGGGGATTAAGAATAGAATCAGTATATTTGCAGATGACTTAAAGATATGGGGGACAGTGAATACCAAGTTACAGATAGAGAATTTACAAGGGTATTTCTATAAGATATCCGAATGGGCTGCAAAATGGAGTATGTCATTTAATATAGGGAAATGTCAAGTTCTGCATATGGGTTACAGGAACAGTGGAACCGAGTACTGTCTGCAGGGAGTAAAGGTAAAGGAGGGACAAACAGTCAAGGATCTTGGGGTGATAATTCACAGGGATTTTAAAATGGGTCACTGCGGGTAAAAAGGCTATTGGGGTATATTAAAATGACTGTAACTTCAAGGGATAAGAATATAATCTTGTCGTTATATAAGGGCTTAGTAAAACCACATCTAGAATATGCTGTGCAATTCTGGGCTCCATATATGAGAAAGGATATAGAATTAATTGAAAGGGTTCAGCACAGAGCTACAAAAATAATGCAGGGGATAGCAAATTTCGACTATAATGAACATTTAAGTAAGCTAAACATTGGAGACAAGCAAGACACTGGAAAGAAGAAGGAGGGGGGGATTTGATTCAGCTTTTCAAGTTGGTAAAACAAGGACACAGAGGGCTTAAATTTCAATAGGGATAACAGAACAAGGGGCCATGGGTATAAATTGAATAAGACACATTTTAATCGGGATTTAAGGAAAAACTACTACTTTAATAGGGTATTAGACAAATGGAACGTGTTGCCAAAAAATATAGTTAATTCAAAGGGAGTGTACGAATTTAAGATACAATTGGATAGTTAGTGGGAATTAAGGAATTCATAAGCAAAGGACCAGCCTTGTTGGGCTTGAGCCTGTAGCTGGTCGTCAATAGTTGTATTTTCATTTGATATCTTAAAATATTTTATTTACTTTACAGGGAAGCGGTTTTATACTCCCCTTGGAGTTATGATGGTTGAGGAACGAAATGAAATATTACTCAACAAGCTTGAAGTTCTTCAGTCCTCTGGAATTCCAATCATTGATCTCTCAAAAGATTGCTCATATAAAAACAAGTAACTTGTTTAAATTAATGCAGAGTATATGCCCAAGTATCCAGAGATATTTATTAAAATATTCATAAACAGAATACAATACTACAGCATATAGCCGGTTGTTATCGAAAAACATAAACACAAAAGGTAGGATATAGGGTATTGGTACAGTTAAATGTGATTGTTGCCACTTAATATAAATGATAGAATATGAAATCTCGAATAGCATTTCAACACCCCCTGATTTCACAGTTCAATTAGATTAGTCATATATTGGTCATACACCATTCGTGTTTCTCGCTATGAACAGGTTTAGTCAAGGAGTTGGCAAACATTACATCTGTTGAAATTCTCTCAATGATTAACTGCTTCATTTTTACAGCATTTAAGCTCACATGGTGCATAACATCAATATGTTTTGTGCGAGCATAAAACATGCTGTTTTTGCTAAGATCAATAGCACCTTTGTTGTCATATTGAATTTTTATTAAGCATCCTTTGATGAGGGAAGATTTATTTTCACGTTGAACTTTCTCAGCCACAGAGGCTCTTTCATTGCGAGAATTTCTTAATGTTTTCCATTAATATTTATTAAGATTTTCAATTATTGAATATGTTCTAATGAGTCTAATTTTCATTACCTTGTCCTCTAATGGACTTTGGTGGAATTACAAGTGGTCTAGCAACCTGTGAGTTGTAGGCTGCACAGGTTCAATTCCTCCCCAGGGTGTGTTTCTCTTTTCTGTGTCTGTTAAACTTTCACTGTGTGTATTTGTTAGAGTAATTATGTACAATCTCGTTGACCATGGAAGTTGGTGCAGATTATGCCAAACTTTTCCAAATCATTTCAGCAACCAAAAATCCTTAATGGCATTAAAAATTGGTATCCATTAGGAATTTCTATTTTTAATGCCATTAGGAGACCACACATCCAGTATTGGGGCTAAATCACATAATTGCTGACAATTTCGTTTGTTGAAAACAGTCAACAGGAAAATACTCATGAATGATCCCATCAACCATGAAAGTTGGTGAAGATTATGCCAAACATTCGCTAATCATTTCAACAATAAAAAATCCTTAATGGCATTCAAAATAGCAACAAGTGAGTCATCTTTATTAAGTCAATGCCACATAAATGCACTTAAATACAACTCTTAAGTGCTGTCTTGAAGTTGTTTTTGATTTTGGCCGAACCCAATAGTCTTTCATTATTTTCAATTGTCCCATATCATTCCAGAAATTTCTGTTTTCACTTTGTGAACAATCCCCAATAACGATAATAATCATCGAATTTTGCAAAAAGTCTCACTGCACTACTAATTATGCACATAATGAGCTGGAATTTGGAATCCCAATGTTTCAGTAACAGTTGAATCACATGTGTTTCTATTCATAATTTTTATGAATATTAATTTCATAATTAATAAAAAATAGTAAATTTAGTTTGATAATGAAAATGTTTATAGATTGTGTTTGGGTTTTGGGGTAGCAAAGAATGAAAAAACAATTTCCAAGAAAAATTAATGTTTGTAGCAAATATAACAAAAAAATGTCAAACGGCAATTTAACATTAGGAAATCTAATTTTCAAACACTTAGAAATCGGTGAAAAATCCAATAAAATTGATTAACTTTTTTTTTATTCCCCCCTGAAATTGTGTATAGAATCCAAATTTGTGATAAAAGATGGGTGTTCGTATTTATTTTCTCGTATCGTTCGTTCGTATTATTTATAATTATTGGAACAAGCATCTAATTTAATATGTAGACGGCACCTCTTAAACAAATTTTAAATATTGATATTTGTTGAAAACATCCATCCGCATCGATTGCTACATTCTGTTTTGTATTGCGATGTAAATTGTGCAATTGCGATTGGTTAAGTTGTTTTTTTGACAGCTGTACAACATAAGTACCTTTGCTTGTCCATTGCTGGATGTTATGTCTTGTGTTTGGCACAATTAATTCCCAACTCAACCCTGTTTTAAAGGATATTTCAACAATGAATTTGTATAACACATGGCGTAAAAGATGTAAATAGATTATATTTAGGAATATTCTGTTACCATAATGTGTATGTGACAACTATCCTTTTAGCAAATGTAAAATCACCTTGAGCTAGAATCATTGTTACCATAGGACAAACAACATGTGTTGCTTCTCCTCAAGTTATATATGTGAAAAAAAATGTATTTGTAATTAAAATTATTTTGCTATGTTCCTGACAGATTTCCCTACTTAAAATTGGACCAAAGAGATTTCATTGGTTTTGGAGACAATAGAGGAGGACATATTAGTGCAAGGACCTATGTAGAAGCTCAAAAGCAAGTGGCTCAAATGCAGGGATGTGACTTGATAGAAGATATAGTTGAAGATGTGAGAGATTTAACAGAAGGCATTCACAAGGTATTTTAAGTTAGAATGTACCTTTCTGCACAGTGTGTAAAAAAGTTTCAATTTATAAAGGGCAGCTTAACCCACTGGCTGATTATCCCGCAATTTCCACGGGCAACTCAAATGTAGCAAAATTTGCTCATCCTGCGATTTTCGCGTGCAGGTGTTTTTTTATCTTTATTGAGGAGCGCATCCCGCTTTTTCACCGTTTAACCAATGAAATAAATTACATACAGTGTTAAACGTTACATTTCGATTTTGGTCAACAGTTGTCGCTAGTCGTCCACTAAATTGCGGCATTTGAAGGTACTTTGTATTTACCGCTCTAACTTCGCGTCTTTGTTTGGCGCCTTTTTCTAATCAGAAATGGCTGCTAGAAAATGTTCAGCGATTGACAGAGTATATATTCCTGATGATTTATCAGATTCTGAAAGTGATTTTAGTTTTGATGGTGATAGTAATATAGATTTTTCGGACTGCTCCTCAGATAGTGATGAATCTGATCATGATTCAATAAACTAGCAAAGCGTTAGGCAGTGGTGCAAAATTGATATGAAGAATAGTCCTCCTCCTCCAGTTCCTTTTCGTCGAAATCCGGGAATTACTGTGCATATAGCTAACAATAACTTCTGACAGTTTAGTTTCTCATGATAAAAATCTATATAAAAAGTCATTTTTAGAAAGAAAAAAATGCATATTTCAATTTTCCAATATATATAGATTTTTAATATGCAAAAAAAAAAATACACAATTTTTGTAGCGATTTCGGTCCACAAATTGAGCAGTCAGAGGGTTAATGGGGTCTCCCACTGTACTAACAATCTGTAGGTTGTAGGCAGCACAGGTTCAATTCCTGTCAGGATTGATTCTTCCCTGGGTGTATTTTCCTCTTGTAAAATCTTTCGTTGTGTGGATTTCCATATAGTACTTGACTTTATTGAGTTCAAATCGGCCAAAATTTGCTGATATAGAAAACATTCAAAGTTATTTTGTTTTGAGTATCTTTATAAAAAGGATTATTACTTAAAGAACAGGCAAAAAAGAAGAGGTGTAGAAACAGGCATTTCATGTTTCATCTTTTGAGTTAACTTGGCTCAAACACATCACTGAAATCCCTGAATTGAACTATTCTTTTTTAGCAATTTTCAGATATGTACACTTTACTTTAAAAGTTTTTGACAAAATAACAATACAGAATTTAGTCACTGAATTGCATTCTCTTTTCAAAATTATCTAGACAGATTAATTATTTTAAAATATAATATTTTTAGATTTTATAAAAAGAAAAATAGACTTGGTAATTCAAAAGAAAGGCGCAGATAAATTAGATTTCATCCCTTGATATGGCTTATGAAACATGAATTATAATAGCTTAAAAATTTTTTTTTAACTATTTTGTAACAGCACACTGGGTTCTAAAATGTGATTTGATCAGGGTTTTTGTCTTGCTTGATATAAAGCTTCTGCTTTTGGCTGCGACATCCGAGTTTTGTGAATGATTAAATATCTAAAATTAATTTTTATTCTTTATGTTTTATGAACTCTTGCTTTTTAGATCGTTACTGAAACTAAAAGAGTTGTAAGAGCCCGGCGGGTTTTGTTTTGCACTGGTGCATTTACACAGTTCAAGAAGTTTTATTCCATGCTACGATTAAAAATGACAGTTCACAAAGAAACTGTTGCATTACTACAAATTTCAAGAAATGAAGCTGAGAAATTAAGGTAAAACAAAATTTTACAAACTGTCTTGCTGAAAATGAAAATTTGTATTCTCCTTTGTTCTTATACCAGATAGTAAAACTTCTTACTAATATATTAAAAGAATATAATAATTAAATCATCTAATTTTCTATATCTTATCTCAATGCATACTTTGAAAATTGCTGGTGTTTGAGAAAATGAAATGCCTTTTCTGAATCGTCATCTTGCCATTAGCTTTGAAGACCTTCTGATAAAAATTAACCTCTTTCCTCTTATATAGAATACAAACTTTCAACTGTTGTCTTATATAACAGAGCATTCTGGTCAACCAGAAAAAACGCCCCATTCCTCACTCTCAATTCACCCTTTTCCTTTTTTCATTGGCCACCAAAGACTGATACTCTTTCTCAGCTTCCCGCTGAAACTGAGCATTGCATCCCCAAGTGAACTATTCCAGTGTCATGGAAACAACTAGAATTCGCCTTTTCCTTCTGGAACATTCTAGACAATTCTCACACCAAAAAGCCCTTATGACCCAAACTGGCCTATTAGTGTGCGGCTATCTCCGTGGACATCTGAGCTTATTATAAGCTCAGCAGCAGAGAATTCCCTGCTTTCCTACCTTTTTTCTGCAGTGAACTAACCACGTTGTGAGGGTTTTTAACTCTTGACCGATGCATTTTCCCGACCTCCCTCTGTAGACCCTCTTAAAATGAAAACTCGATAAGTATTTTCTTTATTCTTAAGTCTCGAAACTGTGCACCAACTAAAATTAAATATAACCCTTTTTATTTTTCTTGTTCCCAGCATTCTTGACCTTACTTAACCCTTAATTTCCAGTGGCGGCGCGTTCATTTCCATTATGTGTGTGCTTATTTTCCGTTTATTATTTGTACTGTGTTTTCTTAAGTCTTGTCTTTAAGTGAGATCTGTTTTCAGATTTATCTTTAAATGATGCTTGTTTAATTTAATTGTCATATAAAGGTTAATTGTTTAAGTTTTAACCTTTTGGTTTTTTCCTTGTTTTTATCTGTTCATATTATGGATATTAGGAACCTCATACCACATTTTGATGTTACGTAATTTAATATGATCCAAGATATCGACACCTCTCATCTAGTGATCAAACATGAGCAAGAATCAGTGATTCTTTCTAAACAAATAGTTAAATCTAACCACTCAGTTAATCACGTTTACGTTGTTGTCTTTTCGAACCTGAATTTTAATTACTTTAAAAATAAGACCCAACACAACAAGGTTGCCATTGCTCTGAGTTTGCGCACTGTGTTAGCATCATATAGTTGTAGAAAGTGCAGGATTGATTCTTTCCTGGGTGTATTTCTTGTGTTAGTAAATGCTTTCTTGTGTTTATGTGATGTTGTTTGGTATAGCTGGACCCTTGCATTATACATCTCAAAAACAACCAAATAGCTTTCAATATTCTACATTACAGACACAGAAGTCTTCTGGATTCTTATCTTAGTTAATAGTGTCAAAATTATGAATATAAGATAATATTTTAACAGATACTTGAACTTCTGGACTAATTCAAATATTCTTAGAATATCTTGTTTGAAATTCTCATTAATATTCTCATTTAAGATTTGAAGAATAGAATAAAAATCCATAAAAAGTTTTTTAAGTATTTATTTGTAATCTTTGTGTTTTATAAAATGCCTGTATACTTGTAATGACTTTTTATGTAACTTACCAACCATTTTTACCAGGGCATGTGTCTCATTTCAGATCCATGCCTCCAATGAACTATAACAAGAGAAGTGCTGGCATGCCCGTAGGTGTCCATGGTGCCTATATTTTACCCCCTATGCTGTATCCAGATGGTAATTTATATTTATTTAAAGTTAGAGTTTTTAACAGACATATTTAAGATTTGCTTACATTTAAAAATATAATTGTTTCTGAGCAAATTACCTCGTAGCTGCAAGTTTTTGCTGCTATAATTCAGCCCTGGTGACTACAAGTATGTTTTTAAGCACAATCTTCTCAAAAATTTCTATTTTCAAAATTGTTAGTGAGTTTTTTGAAAATTCGTCATAAGGTTGACAAAACATAAATACAGTCACAGAAAGAAACCTGTACCACTCCTTTTTATTCAAACAAATTTAATAGTTGAGAAAATTCAAATGCATAAAATTTGCATAAGAGGCCATCTTTGTGTTTAATTTCATGTCATTAGGACTCACCATTTCAAAGTTATGGTGCTTCTGATTTTTCTTAGACTTTAATGGATATCTTCCAAAATAATATTTCTATAGTGCTATTTTGTACCATGTTGCTGTAAAACTACCCAATCAAAATGCACCAAATATTTTATTTAAGAAATAGTTTCAAGATATGCAGTAGTGATTATTAATGTTTGAAAAAATTATGATTTGGAATCTTATTATACTTTAATGGGAATCGATTTTAAGGGGCTTCTAATATGGTCATACAAAATTTCAGGGCTCATTCCGATAATCAGTTTCTGTGCTACTTCAAATTTTCCTCATTGTGATTTTAGGGAGTAACGAAAAGTTTAAAAAACGTCTGACAAACTTCAGATGGTAATTATTGGATTGTTTGCACTTGCGTGGTAAATATAATAATGTAATTCTCAAATTGTTTGCACTTGCATAAAAAATATAATAATTCTTGGATCGTTGAAAAATACATTGGAAATAGTGTCCAAACTTGAAGTTTGGATAGCGACAACTACAATTCATCTCAATATAAGAATAGCTACTTCCTATGTGAAGATGATCCCTGAAATTGACATGAAATTTACTATATTTATATCCAGAGGTATTCAATGCTAGAGTGATGAAATTTCTTATTTAGACTAATTTAAAGATGCAGAATCTGATTATGGCATCAAAACGTGTTTCTATTAGAAATGCTTGTACCGAATTTGATATGAAAACATACCCTTACAAAATTTTTGGATTTGAATTTGTAGAGAACGTTATTCCTTCCCTATTGGATGATACAAAGAATTTGTTCTTGTTTGAATAGTGCCGAAATAAAGGAGGTGGTTCGTTTTTTTCTGCTACTGTACCTCCATAATGTATCCAATAGCATGGATCCTTGTTTTAGTTACAGGATACTGCCTTCTCTTTCGTCATTGGGGAAAATGATATGTAATTTTAGCCTTATGTGGTCGAATGGTATAAAAAGATTTTTTTTAACATCCTGATCATTTCTATGGGGTTTCCACTCAGTAAAATATAACACTTTTCTGCTTAAAGGTGAACTGTTAACTAGGTGCCAAGCTTTATCAAACACTTATTCTTACTTCTACCCCACACAAGGATTTTTGAAGACTGTCAATGATGCAGGGACATCTAAACCTGCTACTAAAATATACTCTAAAAAACTAATGCTCTTTGAAATAGAACTAAACTGCTACTATTTCAAAAGTTCTGTAATCTAATATAGTCACGTTATTAGGTAAGATTGAAATTTTGAAAGATGAATAAGACACTAGAGCAGTGGTTTTGAAAATGTGGTTGGTGGATCCCCAGGGTTCTGTGGAAAACATTCATTATTACTAGCCGAAAGAGAACTCAATAGAAAAAAAATATTGTTCCTATATTTTCCCCAGTTTGTTTATGTTCTGAAAACCTCTTCTAAGTTCTTAAACTGATTATGAAAAATGTGTTATTTGTTCTAAAAACGAGCAACTGAACTTGTAGATAAGGGAATATTTCTCAGTGACACTGATGAACGTCATGGCGCACTTCAGTAGTAGTACTGGCATAACCAAAAAAAAAATGAATTTCTAGTTTTGTGTGTAGAAATACTAAATGCATGCTCCTTCATGTTGCAAAACTGCTCTTTTGGAATCTTCAGTTGTGGCAATTTTGTCTTCCTACACATTAAACTAGAAATTCGTTTTGCTTACTGTGCAAAACCAGACGGATATAAATATTATGTGGTGTTAGGAACATAATTACATTGAGTAATTTATTAATTTTCCGATGTATTGGCATTTGGTTAGAAATTTTGAAGGGAAAGTTAGAAAAAAAAATTAATTTGCTACTTTTCTTTTGATTTTCTGGAAATTGCATTGTTTGGTTTTACTCAATAAGGTATGCAAGATTATATCTGATTGGGTCCATAAAACATTTTGTACCCCCTTGATAGCTGTTTATATTAAAATAAAAAGTTAATAGCCTTGTATAGGTTTAAAAAGTGGATACATGACGGCTAATTATTCACACACGAATTCTGATATAAAATCACAAAAGGGCATTTTCTTTCCTTTTACATGCTTCAACAGCATGTTGCTAAGAATTGATGATTGAGAAAGTCAATATCTATATCTGTTAAATTATGGTTTCAGGAGAATTTTATTTAAAGATTGGACCCAGAGGACATGTCAGTCATCCGAGAATCGATACTTTGCAAGAAGTTAAAGAATGGTACAATGGTAGAGGTAATGAAGAGTTATTAAACATACTTCCGAAACTGCTCAAAGAAATAATACCAGGTAAGATTTTGTGGCAGTTCATGTTTATTTCATTTTCCTTTTATTTTTTTTTTCTTTTGCTTCATAGTATGCAAATCAATGTATACATTTAAATTATAAGCTTAAGGAAGAAGATATTTGTGAGGAGTGATTTACAGAGATAATATGAAAGAGTAAATTTTGTGTATTCTTTACTGAACAAATTCTCTACCCTGTGTATTTAATGGAATGCTTTTAAGTTAACTTTAATTAAATGCTTGGGATTTAGATGAGTACTGACCCTCAGCCACTAGAAGTGCTCCAAAAATAATGTCTAGATAATGACAGTCGCTTTAGAAACGGGTCTCTTACATTTTGAATGGGGATGAGTCGTGAAAAGTCGAATTTGGTAGCGGTTAGTTTGGTGATGAGTGGCTAAACAGCTGCATTTTTCTTGTTTACCATTCACCTTACAAGCCATTTGAATACATGTATAATCCCCCTTGATGAAATTTACCCCAACTCCACTATTGTGATACACCTCCCCATTACTCTCCAGCTGAGAGCTATACTCTTATGCAATGTTTTCCATTCCTTATTTTTCCTTGTATGGGCTTCCCCTGTGCAGGGACATGCTTATGACACAAACACATAAAGGATATGGGAAGGAATGGCGATTTAGAAAGGAGTTCCCTTTTGTTCTCATAGTTTGATGTTAAGATAAATGTAAACAATGCATTTTTGATGTCTAACCTTTAGACTACGGCTGGTACAGCCGTTGTACCTTGATCGCGCCAAGAAAGAACTTAAGTACAGCAGTTGTACCTTAAAAGTTATAAGAATCATGCTTGTTATATCTATAGCCGTTATCTGGGATACCACTGTATTGAACCCTGGGAACTGTCAAACATTCCAATCAGGTACATGCTGAAATTTATTTCGGCAATCGGTCTTTAGTGGATCAGTAGGGGTCTCAGTACAATAGACTATTAGTCGCAGTGCTGGCACTCTTCGGAGTCACCCCTTTACAAGTCATAAGTCAAATATCTATAGCCGTAGTCAAAGGATTAACGGTGTTTTGCAATATAATGTGTTTGCATAACATGGTATAAAAGATGGGATTAAGACGTAATTTCTGTTACCACAACACGTACAAGACAACCGTTACCTTTTTGTGACTGATAAACGACTTCTTGTACTGGTTGCAAACAAGCCAGTCAAGTTTTTATAAAAATTAACATTTCTTTGAATTGCACTGTTTAATTCATTTGTCTTCTATAGATCTAAAGGTGGAGAGGGAAAGAAGTGCTACTTGTCTGATAAGTGTTAGTCCATCTGGCTTACCCTACATTGATAAAATATCTTCTACTATTACTGTAGCAGTCGTTGGAAACGGAATTGGAGCCTCTATTTCAGACGAAGTTGGACGCCTTGCTGCTCATTTGAGCTTAAGAGGTGAATGGGATTCAGATTTACCGAAATCTTTATTTCAAGCCATTTTGGAAAGTGAGTGATGTAATTTTTGTCAAGAAGTTTATGTGCCATGAATACACTCCTTAAGTTAAATTACGAACATATGCAATTTATCTTTACACATGTTTTCTTACAAAAAGGTTTCAAGCTCATCTGTTGCAATAAAATGCAGGAAATTGGAAAAAGCCAATTCTAAATGTGATTCTGAAGCAGCTTCAAGGCATCTAATTAAAAACGTATATAAAATTGCTATTTTGGAATAATAACCCGATCGTAGTTAAATTTATTGAGAAAAGAAATTAAGAATACCATTCGTGATTATTATTATTATTTTTTTTTTTTGACGTGAGAAACTGGTAACGAATGGGAGCTAATAATAGCATATTGCATTACCTTTAGACAGGGTGGCGACAGAACCGGGAATTCAGGGAAATCAGGGAAGAATAATTTTCTGGAAAAATCAGGGAAAACTCAGGGAAGTTTCGTTTAACTCAGGGAAAAAGTTGGAATTTCGTTTTGCAAATGGCACCCATTTGGTACTTTTCCTTTAGCCATGCGGGCGCCACTTTGAACCAAAATCAAAATTTCTCCAATTTTGTTTTCATTCCGAAAAGGAGAAGTGTATTTTTTACGTAAACATCCAGAAAAAATAGTTGTATACTGTAACGGCCGGAAATCCTGTAACCGAAGCCTACATCTGTGCCACGTTCCCTAATGTCAATAATAGGAACGTATTGCCTTGCGGCTTTAAAAAATACTAACTGACGGAAAAACCTGCAAAAGTTAAACATCCGGTTCCGATTGAATCAACATTTAAAAAAAATAATAATAATTTTTTTCTAAAATACCTAGATTGGCGATTTTGATTTTGGTCCAAAATAGCGCCCGGCTAACGGAAAAGTACTCGTTTAGATTATGCATATGTTTTTTATACATATGTGTTAGAAGTTATTATTTTTTTCGAAAATTTTTTGAACTCTGTGGTTTTTTTTGTTGAAAAGTTTGCGTTGCCGGTTACAGTTCTTTTCGTGATGGATTCGTCATTGTCAAATGCGGCCAAAATCGTTTGCGAAAAGAGATCCTATGAAAATATAAATATTTAATTCAAATATTATATAATAGAAAATCAAACGTATAAGGTATCTATCTGATGTAAAATTTTCCGCAGCTTTGAAATCCGTTGATATTTTTATTTTATTTTAAACAATCGCTGATTTAGAAAAAAGCACTGAATAACGCCAGTCATAACTTTAATTATTTCTTTTGCTTCACCCGAATCCGTTACTTTTCAAAATGAATGAATCTCGAATCAAACGAAGGTCATTTTCTTGGAAGCGAAATTCGTATTGGAAAAAATATAAAAGTTGCAATTTAAAAATTATTTTTTTAAAGAAAATCATTTTTAGGTATCAATCAAATGTTAAATTTTCCGCAGATTTCAAATCCGTTGAAATTTTTATTCTATCTTTAACGATCGCAAAGATAGAAAAAAGTAACGAAGAACGCCAGTTCGAACGAACTCGAATTCGTTGCTCAGGAAATCAAAATGAATTAATCTGATCTTTTTAACCACGAAGGTAGAATTCTTCACGGCGCCGGCGGCCAAATTGGGAAAAATATAAAAGTTACAATTTAAAAATTATTTATTTAAAGAAAATCATGTGTTTGGGTATCGATCTGATGTAAAATTTTCCGCAGATTTTAAATCCGTTGAAATTTTTCTTCTATCTTTAACGATCTAGGAGATAGAAAAAAGAACTACAAAACTCCAGTTAAAACTTTATTTGTTTTGTTCGTCAGCTAAAATCGTTGCTGAGAAAATCTAACGAAAACAGAAAAAATAAATTTAGAATGTCATGTCTTTATATCGTATGCCATTCTAAGGAAAATAATAAAATATAATAATAATAAATTAATTAATTTTTAAATGTTTTAGATTAAATTTAAAAATTCGGGCGCGATTGAAAAATTGCAAAAAATTTGGACCATGTTTGCTAAATTTCACTATTGTAAGTGCCATTGATTCGTCAGGACACTGCGTACAGGACAGACAGACAAACACTTCCTTTTATAATAGTAGAGATGTACCGAGCGCTGACGTCATTGACGGATTCAGGGGCTGATGGCTGCTTTTGCAAACACATCAAAATAGTTAAAAATGTAAAATTAAATATTTTATCTATTACTGTATATTATTTGGTCTATTATGGAATACAGTAAAAAAAAATTCTTATCTTATTTTAATTTATCTATCAATCTAGTTTTTTAGTTCATCAAGTGTCAAATTTATCATAATTACCGAAGAATTGTTCTGCGAACGAAAGGAGAAACTCAGGGAATTTCATGAAAAATACTCTGGAAATCAGGGAAAACTCAGGGAACTTTTTACTTCAATTTTTGTAGCCACCCTGTTTAAATAATGCCACTCATATTGGATTGTTTCTCTTGATAATTCACCCCCATTTTGGTGTTGCATAGCCATCCTTCTAGAACAGTATTATGCATTTGATGTAGATTTGTGCACATAATTAAATTTATACAGATTGTTAATGTTATATTATTCATTTACTAATAAGCATCAGTCAAATTTATAAAAAAAGTCTTTATTGTATTTACAAATAAATGTATTTTTTTACTGTTGAAATGCTTCATTGATTTCATGAAATATCTCATGATTAGTTTTAGATTTGTATCAAATATTTCAAACCACTTTAAATTGCATTTCAATTTTTATCAAAATCTTTTTTAATAGATTTATACACAGAAAAATAAAAGTATGGAAAATGTAATGGTTTTACGCAATTTATTTGAAAAAATTAGTCAAACACAGGAAATTTCTTTATTTATTATTATTTATTTATTTGTTATAAATTTTTTTTTTTTTGATAATTGCATTTTGAAAACAATAAATAATGAGAACTTATGAAAATTTCTTTTACTAAATATGTGGCATAATCTGTAGACAGTGTAGTAGTCACACGATATGTTAATATCTTAAAAAGTTTGATTCCCCCCATCAATTGAAGATTCCATTGTAGTTTAAAACACTGATTTTTATCCGCTTCTTTCCCTTCCACATTTCCCAAATTATTTTGCATTTGGATTAGCCGTGCTTTATCAGAAGTTATAGTTTTTCCGTAAAATATATAATTCTTGTTTTTAAGGCTCTTCAAAATTACCACCAAATAAAATAAACTAGATATTTTACAGTTAAATTTGAAGACTGAAAATCGATATTTCTAGTTTTCGTATGTGTATAATTACTAAATTCACTATTCAGGGCGTCCTAAAAGTTCTCGCACTGACGATTCGTGAATCTATTATACAAAAACAACAAACTTTAAAACAATTATTTTTATGCCAATGGTAAAAAGCACTTTTAACCTAACATAGGAAAAAATTTTAACTTACATTTATCCCTTCAAAATTTCCACCCTTTTCTTGAAGGCAAAGCTGAAGTCGTTTGCGCATATTTTTAGAAACGTGTTTCAAGATACTGCGAATGACTTCTTGTATTCTTTGAGTTATGGCAATTTTCAGATCACCTATTGTTTGGTTATTACCTTCATTAACTTTGTTCGTTAAATATCCCAACAGAAAAAAGTCAGGGATGCTCAAATCAGGGGAACGAGGTGGCCAAAGGTTTCTTCAGATGAGTCGATTGCAATACCATCAACAATAATAAAGCCACTTCTCATCGTCAGGTGGCTTTAGCTCCTGTAACATTTTTACACGAAAATACAAAGCCTTATGTATCAATCCCTGTGATGTGCCTATTTGTTGCAACAAATGCCTCACGGATTGATGAGGGGTTTGCAATATCCTCTGTTGAGTTTCTTGCACGAAGTCTCTTGTAACGACTTTCAGTCTTCCACTCCTGCGTTTTGTGTTCCACTTCTTCTTCTTCGGGTGGACGCAGACCCCTCCGTACCGAGTTATTTAAAACCCACAGTGGATTAGGGAAAGCCTGTAAGTAGAAACTTGAGAAGTAGGCCATTTGACGCGCCGTCCGAAAAGCCCTCGTCCACCCGGAATGGGTGCGACGTGGAGTAGACGGGGTCGACCCGTGAGTGTGTGCACTGAAGATAATGTGGTCCGTCTCTTTGTTATCAGTGAACCTTAGGTCCGAATTGAGCCGGAAAGGTTTTCTTCATAGATTCATGTCGACGGGTGTTCGGAAGCCCACACCCAGGCATCTCCTAGGAACCTATCGACATTCCTAAGTAGCCCAGCGGAACAGCAGGCTGCCACAACCTTCCTGTTTATCTGGTGCCGTGGGCAGTACCGGCACCATCATCTGTACTGGTTATTATATCCAATTTTGATCTGGATACCAATATCCAGATTTGACCTCAGATTCGATCGGAAGTAAATGGAGTTATCAATCGGTATCGGATAGAAATATGGACATACCTTTATATATGGTGACCATCAGGTTAAAGTGAAGCATGCGGTATACAGGTTCCTTCTCTTTTGGAGTCAGGTGGTTCTCTCCATCTAATATCTAGAGATTTTCTAATATTGGTGATGACAAAGTAAAGGCAGCCGTATTCTGTTTGGTATATTCGTTTATTTATTTTACTCCTTCAATTTGTCGATGGTACATCGTTTTTTCTGTAGTTACCATATTTTTGGAAAATGGCTGGCTACAACCGAAAAATGCTCCCTCTCTTTTTTTAGCGTTGACATTTTTCTGTCGTTCTCCCCGTCTGACCTTCCCCCAATATTCAGGGTGCTAAACCCCGACATTGCCAGGGGGTCAATCCTTCTATTGGCCGAGTAACATTACACCATTTCAGATATCAAGCTCATTGGGTGAAGGGTGAAAGCGCACCCGTTCCAATTTCTCGGAATCGAGGGGGTCTCCTCAAGTTCATTGATTTGTTAGTGGAATGTACATTGACACAAATAACTTGTAGGTTATGTTTCCCTACTTTTAGGGCAAAACAATATTTAATGTGATTGTCACATCACATCATCTATGGAGTTTTACAGACCCTTACCGTCCACTAGATAGCCTTCATTCGTTAGCGTACAGGTATTAACCAAGGGCAGCCGGGTAGTGGTCCCGACACCGTTAGTTTCCGTGTGGCACCTAAGGAGGTTCCTGTCAGGTCACTACTTGGCCGCAGGAACGGCGGCATCGCCCTGTGCCAGTTCCTCGACCCAAACCGATAGCCTGCTGGCTAGAGTGGTTTCGGCACGTTAGAGATTGACATATTCCTCCTACATGGATAGACCCATGATCTGCAGAGTTATGGTGACCCTTGGTATCTTCTGAAAGAGACGCACACTGAACCTGTCTCAAGAAATCGCAGAACGAGTTGATATAGCGTATCGTTACTCGGTATTCCATCATTTGGATATTTATGTCGCCAAAATTCCTTACATCTTTCATGTGATTTACATTCAAAGTAAGCGTCAAACAGCGAAATTCTCTAAATGCGTGATAAACTCATCTTGCAATAAAGAACAAAATGACATGGAACTTTATTATCGCACAACTTGAACGTGAAGAAAACCAAATGATAAATTTTAAAGACTCAATAAAACTATAAGCAGAGGATAAATTCAAAAATTTTTTAAACAAACTGCAAGCAATAATTTTTTTAAGTTGGAGTACGGAAACTGTTAGGACACCCTCTATTAATAAAAACTCGTCAATTTATTAAAAACTAACAGTACCAGTCATGATCAATATTAATTACAGCATGTTAGAAACTGATTTAAATGAAAGTGAGATTCCTAACACACATCCCAACCTTGAAATAAAAAGAAATTTAAGGAATGTTTACCATAAGAATGGGATGACCTCGTTGTTATTTGTCTTTTAGTCACATCTTGGAATTCTCATAAAAGGATAGGGAGTACCCAAATCCCTTTGTGTTGTACATGCTTAAATAGAAAGAACTTCTACGAGTCTTGCAGGCGTGTCTTAATGTTACATTGGTAATTGGTTTTTCAAAATGAAGGTTCTCACAAATTGTTAATAGAAGAAAATATCCTGCACTCATTTTACATGCAACATTTTACATACTATGTGTAGAAATACGTCATGTTCACGTAGAAATACGTCATGTTCACGTAGAATACGTTAGAACCCCAAGATGTATTAGAGAGTACCTTTAAAAAATTGAGCCTCCTCTCGCAAGACATCCGCAGATGCTCAACATGAGGAAGAAGGTAAGTTTCTCGAGCATTTTCCTTGATGTTAAGGTCATCCACATAAAGGTTTCCTTGCACTGAGGGTGGAAATTGATGCAAGATGTTAATAATTTTGATTGAAAATAGAGTTACACTCGGGATGCTACCCTGAGGTAAACCCTCTGGATAAAAGAGTCTGAGTGGGCGGAACCATTTCTTACTGGGAACTGTCGTAGTTCTAAAATTTTCTGGATGAATATGGGTAGATTACCCCTTAGTCCAAGGGCATAAAGATCCCGAAGTGTACCATGTCGGCAAGCGCGGTCATACGCATTTTCGATGTCAAAAAATATTGAAACCAGATGGTTTCGGCGTAAAAATGCACGGCGAACTTGCGTTTCGAGATTTAAGATGTTATCCGTTGTGGAGCGTCGAGTTCTGAAGTCTTTTTGATACGATAAAAGAGCCTGTGATGTCTCCAAGATGTAGACAAGTCGAAAATTCACCATTCTTTCAAGGAGTTTGCATATGCAGCTTGCAAAAGCTATAGGCCGATAGTTGTAAGGATTGGTGGGGTCCTTTTCAGGTTTGGTACACCTCCAAGCGGAAGCATGTTCTTCCCATATGCGTTTACAAAGTTTTAAGAGTGTGATGTATGTTATTATTGTGATGTTATTATGTAATCTATCAATAGATGGCGCCACGAAGTAATTCAATAAATACAGTGATCCTGACTCGTAGGTCAGATCACACACTTGGAGCTAGAGCTTGTAGCACGTCTCTAATGTCAATCTTGACACGTCAATGTCAATTGTCTTAATATCTTAGGATCTTTGTAACTAGGATATTACATGGTGTCAGAACACCTATCCTACGCACATATTTAAAGCTGCTCATCCAATTTATCCTGAAAATCTTGAAAAGAAAAGGCAACCTGCGGAAATGGCCAGTAACTTGCCGACGATACCACCGTTTGAATCCGGAACAAATCCACAAGAAGCATGGAGGCACTGGAGACAAGATTATGAAGGTCTACGATATAGCAAAGAGCCGGAAAGGACGCAAACAGCATTATTTCGTCATATTTGCGGAGACGAATTGAAGAAACAATTCCGATCATTCGACCTGTAACCTGAAGGAGCCACTGCGGAGGTCACCCTAAAACAGATTCTTGACGAATTCGATAACTTTTTCAAAGGTTATCAGAACGAGTGAAAAATACTGGTGACCACTGGTGAAAAATACAAAACAACCAGTGCTGGATTACAGTGATAATTTAGTTCCAATCATGGGGGAGTCTTCACTTACTTGCAAAACTAATAAAGTTAAAGAGGATTTGAAATTTGTTGTGACAACTCTTGAGTCAAAGATTCCTTGGAATGGTAACATACCTGGCCAAGTTCATACCAAGCGTGTCAAACTTAACACACTCAATACGTCAGCTACCAAAGCAGAATACTCCATGGTTATGGGATCAAAACACTGAAAGAGACTTTGATGTAATTAAAAAACAAATTGTGCAAACAACGTGTCTACAATATTTTGATGTTGCTAAACCAGTGACAGTATATGTGGATGCCAGCAAGTATGGAGCCGTGTTGCTTACGGTTCAGTGTCTCTGACAGAAACGCAACAAAGTTATGCACAAATTGAAAAGGAGCTGCTTGCAGTTATCTATGGGCTCGAGCACTTCAATTACTACACCTATGGGGGACCTGTGGTGGTGCAAACTGACCACAAACCACTATTAGGCTTAAGCAAGAAGCCATATGACAATATCACCGAGACTCCAAAGAATGCTACTACGACAATCGATATGAGATAGCTTTGGTCTATGTTCCAGAAAAACAGCTGCTAATTGCTGATGCACTGTCTAGAGCGCAGCTGACTGATGCTATGCATGAAGAAGAGGAAGTAGCAGATCATAAGGCACATGTAACATTATGTCTTCTGGCATCTGCGACCTCATCTCAATGGGAAAAGTACTCTAAACTAACAGCTAGGGATCAAGAGTTACAAGATGTCATGTTCCACATTATGAATGGGTGGCCTGACAGGACCAAAACAAGACATGCTGCACAAGCCTACTGGCACTGTAAAGAGGAACTCTACTGCACCAAGGATAGCATACTTTGTCCCATCACTTGCTAGAGAAGAAGTCTTACAAAAAATGCATGTATCACACAGAGGAGTAGTTGCATGTAAATCAAAGGCCGGAGAGTACTTTTATTGGCCAAGCATCAACAAAGATGCTGAGTTACTTGTTGGTAAGTGTCAAATTTTCCAGAAATACCAACGTGCAAATCAAAAAGAGACTTTATTACAGCAAGATCCTCCTCAGCGGTCATGGCAGAAGGTGGCATGTGATTTTCTGGAGATCAAAGGTCGTCACTTCCTCCTCATGATAGACTATTTCTCGAAATACATAGAAGTTCAACACATGAACAGCACAAATGCCCAGGCAGTAATCACAGCGATGAAATATATCTTTGCCAGACACGGTATTCCAGAAGAATTAGTGAGTGACTGAGGACCCCCCTTCAACTCTGAAGCTTTTAGAGAATTCTTTCACGAGTATAGTGTCTCACATAAGATAATTTCACTACATTTTCCCAGAGCAAATGGACAGGTTGAGAGAGCCATACAAACATTCAAGTATACTCTCATCAAAGCAGAACAGGATGGTAAAGATCTGTATATTGTTTTACTCGACTACAGGATCCAGCCAGCACCTGATCTTCCTTCGCCTGCTGAACTACTAATGGGTAGGCGATTGCGGTCATTCTTGCCATCTCACCCAGATCGCCTTGAACCCAACTATCCAATCAAGGATACAAGAATTTCTCTAAAGAATAGGCAAAAGATACAGGGTGTGCACGGAAACAAACACAAGAAGAGTCATCCACAATTTAAAAAAGACGCAGATATGATTTTGTAAGCAAATGAATGAGCCGTGGACGCAAGGTACCATCACTGAAGTTGGACCAAATCCCAAATCATATGTGGTAGAAGACACAGACGTAATAGAATTCATATTCGTCAAGACACCTCAATGCCAACTGGTGTTATCCATGCAAGGACTGTGGAAAATTTGTATGGTAGTAATAGTGACCCACTCCAGACGGATGGGACTGACAACCAGGTGAGTGGAAATTCGTGTTCCCAAACTGTGGTGAGGAGGTCCACAAGAACAATCACTAAACCAACTCGTTATAGAGACCATTACGAATAAACGTAAAAATTTAAACTTTTATATTATTGTAAAACATTGCATGCTTGTTTTAACTTTAAAAAAAATTGTATACTGTTTTTTCATTTTAAAAGAAGGGCATGTGATCTATGTTTTAATTGTGATGTTATTATGTAATCTATCAATAGATGGCGCCACGAAGTAATTCAATAAATACAGTGATCCTGACTCGCAGGTCAGATCACACTTGGAGCTAGAGCTTGTAGCACGTCTCTAATGTCAATCTTGACACATCAATGTCAATTGTCTTAATATCTTAGGATATTTGTAACTAGGATATTACAAAGAGGTTCGACAAAGAGTGATGGGATAGATGTAGCATAATGTAAGTGATGCCATCCGGACCAGGTGCCGTCATCCTGGTCTTCTGAAGGCACCGCATCAACTCTTGTTTTGTGAAATGACAGCTGTAAGCAAGTTCGGAGTGAAAATGAAAATTAACAGGTTGCGATTCTGCGCAGCGTTTTAAACGTAGAAATGTCTAGCTGGCAGCGCTTGAAGCTGAAGAAAAGGCGCGTGCAATTGAATTTGCTATTTCAACAGCTTCAGACGCACAATGCCTATTTTCCTTCAAGAACGAGATGGTATGTTTGGAGTAAATTCCTTAAGCTCTCCGTGCCTTGCTCCACAACTGTTTAGATGGAGTAGATGTAATGCTTGAGGCATAACGTTTCCATGATTCCCTTTGGCTGCGACGGCGTATTCGACGAGCATTGGCCTTTCCATGTTTAAATGTTATTAAATTGGCAAATGGTAGGGTATCTGCGAAAAAAGTGCCCCATGCTTTTCGTTGCGCTTTTATAGCTGCAGTGCATTCATTATTCCACCATGGTGCTTTCAAAAGAAAGACGAATTCTTCGGGATAGCTGTATTAACAACTTCTATCATTACCTCTGTGACTGAGTATCGCTGCAACAATATCAACTACCATTAAAGTTGTAATATAAATACTAGATGTAAAATCTGGCCAGTCGGCTGCTGCATAGATGTATCGAGATGGATGGCTATTCTATCGATATGTGTGGCGAATATCGGGAAATTATCACTGTTGCGCTGATCATTACTTACTAAAAAATGGTAACATTTTAGGAGAGGAGATTGCAAGGCCGATAGCATGGAAAGTGCGGGATGGTTTGTGGAAGCGAGTAACTTCATCGTTGTTGTTTAGCAGATAGACAGTGATCAGATATCAACTGTTCCATCTGTCGCATCAGGGAATTAGTGTTCTCACTTCCACAAAGCGGACTATGTGCTTTGAAGTCTCCGAGGAGGATAAAAGACTCCGGTAGTTGATATGGTTGTCAAGGCACTGATGTTGAATGGTTTCACTGGGTAGGGCGTAGAGCGCAGATGGTGATTGTCCGTCGTATTTGCATTCGGACAGCGACTTCCAGGTTTGCTGCTGCGTTGCAGGCAGGATGATACTCTGCATTTAGATTTTTAACGTCATCCAGTTCGCTACGGTAGCCACGACAGTTCCAAAAAATCAAAGTCATTGTTTACTAGAAGTACGCAGCTCGGGTTTGCTTGAGACATTCATATCGGCGTTTATGCTGTCCTCTAAAATTACCGAGGAGTGGAGACTAGGTATCCTGTACTAGCAATCAGCCGAGGAATTTTAGTCTTTTATGTGATAATTTTTTTAGTCCTTTTTTTACCTGGTATTCCGACTCTGGTGTGATGCTTACTTTTATTTTTGAACATTGGTCGTGGGGATGGTTTTGGTATTTGGGTGGTACGGGCCTCAGGACTTTCAGAGGAAGGATCAGAAGTGGAATTGGCAGCATGTTAATTTGATGGTTTGCGTTTAGCAGGATCTTGAATAAGTCGGATGATTGCCACTACAATTAATGCAATGGGGAATAGCAGAACATGCATCCAGCTCCATGGTCCACTTCTCCACAGCAGGCGCATTTCGTGGAACTTCGGGAAGATGGTTTTATGTGTCCGAACCCCTGGCAATTGAAACACCGCTGGGGGTTCAGAATTAATGGACGGACTGGGCAACTAAGGTACCTAGCTTTTATTCTGGACGGCAGTGTGGGGTTATCAAAAATTAGAATCGGGTGTTTAGTGGGAAGTATCTGGACGACGGATAGTGATCCGACGTACTCCACAAACCTGTTCATTTCGTACTTTCCAAAAAATTCTTCGGATGTATATAATAAATCGTAATTTAATACAACTCCTCTGGATGAATTTAAAGATCTATGAGCACTGACTGATACATTAAGACTAGCTCCTGCGTAACATTACGGTGCAGATCGTGATTGGCTGAGAAATTTTCTCATCGTAACGACTGAGGAAGCACATTCTTGTCGCCAATCTAATGTAAGATAAGCAGTCCTGAAGAGCCATCAGCATTTGCCATTTGTATCGATGGTAGGAATTAAGGGTCGGTTATAATTATCGGTCAGTTGCTTATTTTTTACTTATTTCATTCCTTTATATTTAACATTTTGTATGTTATATTGTTTATTTGCTACGCTAAATGGTGAATCACGTTGCGTTAGCTTGTTTTTAAATGCTACCCAACGAAATTTACTTTTTGGCGGGCAGATGAAAATTCTTTTGGTCAGTCGCTACTTTACCTTTTCATTCTTTTATATACTGTTGTGTTCAGTATTGTTCATTTGTTATGCTTATTGGTGAATTACGTTGAGTTAGATTGTTTTTTAATGCTACCCAATGACATTTTCTTTTTGATGGGCAGAGGAAGAATTTTTTTTCATAGTTGCTTATTTTACCAAAATGTTATTTCTTTTATGATCAGTTTTGTAAATTTTTTGGTTCACCTGCTATGCAAAATGGTAGAATTATGTTGAGTTAGCTTGTTTAAATGGTACCCAATGAAATTTACTCATTGTTGGGCAGAAGAAAATTCTTGTTCAATTGCTGTCTTCCTACATATTTAAGTGGTCCTTTGTGTTATGTATGTAACTGTAATCAAGAGCTTTTATATGTAACTGTAACCAAGAGCACTGTAGCTTTAACTGTTGTCTTCCCGCTCTCATCATCGTATCAGGTGCTTGTACACTGCTGGCCACCGTAAATGCAACACCCTGAAGGAAGCATGCAAATAATATGAAATTTACAACATGCATTAGCGGAGGCAAATGATTAGAATTTCAGCACATCACGCGCGCCTGTGGCGCCACTTCAAAGCGCTATTTAAGGCTTGGAGATTTCGACAATTTCAAGTACGGCAATTGTGTTTAAAAAAAAAACGATCAATTATGCCTCGTAGAAAACAGCGATCATCTTTTGATCAAGTATCCGAGCTCAACAGAGGAAGGAGAGTGGCCTACCGAGATTGTGGATTATCTTTCAGGGAAATCGGTGGTCGTCTTGGACGAAACCAAACAACTGTAATGCGGATATGGGATCGTTGGATGCAGGATGGTACGACGGACCGACGTGCTCGGTCGCATCCACCTCAGTGCACCACTTCACGTGATGACAGGCATATTGTGTGTGCGTATGGCAGTGACGGATCGCTCAGCCACATCACGAACCATAGCACAGCACATTTAGTCTGTAACGCATCATCCAGTGTCTGCGCGTACCATTCGACGCCGTTTACAGCAGAATGGTCTGTCCGCAAGACGTCCATTGCTTCGTCTACCCTTGACGCAGAACCACAGACGTCTCCGCCGCCAATGGTGCGATGAAAGAAGGATGTGGACGGCAGAATGGAATGAAATTCTCTTTACTGACGAGTCACGCTTCTGTCTACAACACCACGATGGTCGGATTCGAGTCTGGAGACACCGTGGAGAGAGGATGCTGAACAGCTGCGTTATGCACCGCCACACTGGTCCTGCACCGGGTATTATGGTATGGGGCGGTATTGGATATCACTCTCGCACTCCTCTAGTACGCATTGCTGGTACTTTAAACAGCCAGCGCTACACGTTGGAGCCATTTGTCCTTCCTTACTTTCAGGGCTTGCCCATAGCCATATTTCAGCAGGATAATGCGCTACCACACGTGGCACGCATTGTCCAAGGGTTCTTCGTCAATCGCCAGATTGAATTGCTTGCCTGGCCAGCTCGCTCTCCGGATCTTTCGCCGATAGAAAACATGTGGTTCATGGTTGCTCAACGATTGACCCAGATTACATCCCCAGCTGCCACACCAGATCAACTTTGGCAACGTGTGGAAGCTGCTTGGTCTGCTGCACCCCAAGAACA
Organism: Metellina segmentata; assembly: GCA_947359465.1. Taxonomy (NCBI): domain Eukaryota; kingdom Metazoa; phylum Arthropoda; class Arachnida; order Araneae; family Tetragnathidae; genus Metellina; species Metellina segmentata. Next base: position 94,650,259 of record OX375879.1, read on the forward strand.
CATCCAAAGTCTCTTTGAATCAATGCCGAGGCGTGTGGCAGCGGTGATCTCCAACAATAGCGGCTACTTTGGCTATTGATTTTGGCAGGAACCACACTTCACAGAAGTCTATAAATTTGATCATTTGATACTTGGTCAACATGTTATCTACAAAATAAATTTTGTTGTGATATCTCTTGTCTTTCTTGGTGTTGCAATTTGGGTGGCCAGCAGTGTATGTTTACGTCTTACCATTTACCGTGCTTAAATAAACTAACTTAATCTTTTAACATCCAAGTCTTATTTGCCTTATCTCAGCAAATACCATCAGACTTAATATGGTATCAGAAGTAAAGTGGTATGCCTAATATATATTTTTATTATCATCAAACTTCTCGACTTGGCATGGCGCATAACTTTTTAAAACTCGAGCCATTTCTTCCTGGCGACAACCCAGCAGAGGCGTGGACGGATTGGCGTCGAAGTTTCGAACTATTTGAAACTGCAGTCAAGTATAATAAAGAGGACAACGAAACCCGCATAGCACTTCTCCTGAGCGTGATAGGTAAATATTCATACAAAGATTATCTCACCTTTACCTTCCCTGACCTTCCTGCCGGAACAATCCAGAACCATCATTGAAGTACTCGACAAATTCGACGAACATTACAAGCCTTATAGAAATGTTACGCTCTCCACATATGTGTTCAACAACATCAAACAAAAGGCTGGTCAGAACTTTGATTCCTTTGTCACCGAAATCAAACTGCAAGCAGACCAGTGCGAATTTGGATCGGCATGCGATCGTAATCTCAAGGATCGTATCATCCAAGGTTTGCGCGACGATGTGCTCCGTGAGCGTCTCCTTAGAGAATCGGAACCTTCTCTCAAGAAAGCAATAGAGATTTGTAAATCTTCTGAACTTTCTAGAATGCACTCTCTTGCGATGTCCCATTCAGCGGCGCCGGATCCGGTTCAAGTGGATGCTGTTGATCGATCGAGAGGAAAAAAGGGTCATTTCAACAACAATAAGCAAAATCATAACTTCAACAAGTACCAGAGTCAGAATTCATCTAAAGCACAACATAATCGAAGACCTTGCTCACGATGTGGTTCACATCACCCACCTAAACAGTGCCCTGCTTATGGCAAGACTTGTAATAGCTGTCACATGGTAAATCACTTTTCCAGTGTTTGTAGACAACCCAGACGTCAGCAACAACCCAGGCGGAGACAGCAAGTATCAACAATCGACACAAACGATGAGTATCAAGTTGCTTACATTGGTGCTCTTTCTACATCTAACAACAATGACTGGCTCCAAGAAATTAGTGTCAACTATTACCCAATAACATTTAAGTTGGACACGGGTGCACAGGTAAATGTTTTACCTTTATCAATCCTGCAAAAAATTGATAATTTTCCATCTCCTCAAGCAACATCTATAATTGTGTGTACATATTCTGGTAATCCTTTGCCAGTTGTTGGTGAATGCATGCTGCAGTGCATTGTAAATAATAAGTGCCATCTGCTTAAATTTGTGATTGTGAATCTCAATGTACAACCTGTGCTATGAGCAGCAGCCTGTGTGAAGTTTAAACTTGTACAGTATTGATACCTCAAATAATACCACAAAATGTGAGATTAACACTGTGAATGGACACTCTTCAGAATTACTCAAGATTGTTGATGAGTACAGAGATGTGTTCGAGGGAGTTGGTCGTCTCCCTGGAAAGCACAAAAATGTTCCCTCATGTTCAAAATTGTACATGAGGGAGCTGTACCTGTAATTGCTGCGTGTCGCAAAATCCCATTGGCATTGGAAGATAAAGTTCAAAATGAACTGTTGCTGATGGAGAAAAATGGCATTATCGAAAAAGTATCCAAACCTACTGATTGGGTCAATCCAGTAGTTTACTGTCCCAAAGAAGGATAATGCTATAAGAATTTGTCTTGACCCTCGACATCTCAACAAATTCATCAAAATACAACACTACCAAATTCCATCACAAGATCAGTTGTCAAGGCTTAAGGGTTCCAAATTCTTTTCTTTAATGGATGCAAAAAAATGCTTTTTATCACATCCAACTAGATGAAGAAAGTGCTACTTGTGCACATTTATAACTCCTTTCGGAAGATATCGCTTTCTTGTATTACCTTTTGGTCTCAGCTGTGCTCCCGAAGCTTTTCAAATGGCTATGGATAATCTATTTGAAAAAATCCTGATGTTCATCCATATTTTGACGATATTATCCTGCATAGCAAATCTCTCGATGACCATACAGAACAGCTAAGAAAGGTTGTACAAATTGCTAGAAAAAATGGTTTGAAATTTAACAAAGATAAGATGCATATTGCAGTACCTAACAAAAAAAATCGATGCACCAAGAAGGAATCGTCCGATTGCTTTGAAATTTCGTATGCAAAATTTTTTTGACCAAATATGCAAATGATTAAAATTTGGTGTCCAATGAATGAATAGTGCGATCTCCAGCGCATCCAGCAGATGTATATAAGGAGTTGTTCTTGAACTGTTCTTAAAAATTTCTGCTGCATTGCGATTAAGGATACCTTTCAACGACTGAAAAAATACCTCGTCGCTGGATTCGAGCTCATTACGAGCAACTTTCAGAGTTTGAAAGAGGTCGTACCATTGGATTGAAAGAGACAGGTTGGGCAAATCGGAGAATCGCTCGTCATGTGAGTAGAAGCGATGCGGCGATTAGAAGATGCTGGCAAGAGTGGGTGGACAATGGCAGATTTCAGCGTCATGATGGTAGCGGTCGACGTAGGGAGATAACAGATCGCGAGGACAGAGTGATTGTCAGATCAGCTGTCACAGCGCCTGATTCATCGCTATCAACCATCAGTCGTGCGACCCACACACGAGTGTCCACCATGACCATTCACAGACGGCTGAGAGAGCGAAATCTACGCTCGTACCGACCGTTTCGCCACCTGCCACTCACGCCTCCACACTGTCGAGCCAGATTACAGTGGTGCTTGGCTCGATCAGGCTGGAATGATGCTGACTGGGGACGTATAGTCTTTAGCGACGAATCCCGCTTCCAACTGTGTCCTGGCGATAATCGAAAACGTGTCTGGAGACGGCCAGGGCAGCGTGCCGATCCTGCTTTCACTATTGCACGCCACACGGGCCCTCAACAAGGAGTTATGGTCTAGGGTGCCATTTCCCTTGATAGCCGGACCCCTTTGGTTGTCATTAGAGGTACACTTACTGCACAGCGGTACGTTGACGACATTCTGAGACCTGTTTTGCTACCGTTCCTTTCGCAGTACCCTGGGCTTATTTTTCAGCAAGACAATGCCAGACCACATACGATACGTGTTGCTACGAACCGTCTTCAAGCTTGTCAAACACTTCCTTGGCCAGCCATATCACCAGATCTCTCTCCCATCGAGCATGTCTGGGATATGATGGGAAGGCGAATGCATCCGGTAGGGAATGTTGATGACGTAGTTGGCAAGAAATGTCGCAGGAGACCATCCGGGAGCTTTATCGGTCTATGCCACGCCGTGTGGCAGCTTGCATCCAGGCTAGAGGCGGGTCAACACCTTATTGAGCTCGTTACTGTAACTCTGAAATAAATCATTCAATTGTTCTGAAATTTTAATCATTTTCTATTCTGTACATAATTTTCCTATCCACCAATTTTTGTCTCCATCGGACAACTCCTTCTTGGTGCGTCGATTTTTTTTTGTTATAGAGTGTATTTGGGGCACATAGTCTCATCTACTGGACTTTCCTCAGACTCCAAGAAGGTCCAAGCAATTACAGATTTCCCCACACCAACAAATAAACAAGACCTAATGAGGTTTCTGGGGATGGCAACGTATCTAATGAAGTTTGTTCCACAATTCTCTAGTGCAACTTCTGGATTGAGGAATCTACTGAAAAAAGATATCAGCTGGTTATGGGATGCCTAGATCGATGAAGCATTTGCAAGGGTAAAAGAACTGCTTCAGTCCAACACTGTGCTACAGTTCTTTGATAAGGATAAGCCAGTTGTTCTGTCAGTTGACGCTAGTTCCTTTGGTCTTGGTGGCGGTCTTCTACAGGATGACAAACCTGTGGCTTTTACATCAGCAACCCTCTTGAATGCACAAACCAGGTATTCACAGATTGAAAAGGAACTACTTGCTACTGTCAATGCTTGTGAACACTTCCACTATTTCGTGTTCGGAAGACAAATAGAAATCCAAACAGATCACAAGCCTCTATTAGGACTTGTTCACAAATCTTTCGAGGACATCTCCCCAAGATTACAACGTCTATTACTGCGACTACAACGCTACAGCTTTAAGCTGACACATGTTCCTGGCAAACTACTGGTTGTGACTGATGCTTTATCTTGAGCTCCTCTGCAAGTAGATCCTATTGTTACCACTGACATAGATCCCGTGAATGTAATGGTCTCTTGTGGTAGTTCGAGCATCACAATCCAAGCTAAATTAAATCAAACTAGCTACTAAAACAGACACAACTAGTCTGTAATATATTACATTTTAAATGGGTGGCCTAAAAATAAGCACACTGCTAATATTCATGCTAAACCTTTTTGGAACTGTCAATTGGAACTCCATATTGAAGATAGTATTATTTGTCGTGGGCAGAGACTAATAATTCCCCAATCTCTTCGTAAGGATATTCTCCAGCGTCTCCATGTTGGACACAGAGGCATAGTTACATGCAAAAATCGGGCCCGACAATCTCTGTACTGGCCAGGTTTAAGTGTAGAAATTGAAAACATGGTTTCTCACTGTGCCACTTGTTTATTAAATCAGAGGCAAAATTTCAAAGAGCCACTGTTAGACCGAGAATTACCTGAAAGACCATGGCAGAAAGTTGCTGTTGACTTCTTCATTTTTCAAGTGCTACATACATGTTAATAATTGATTATTTCTCAAAATACATTGAACTCCAACTTCTGTATCAAACAACAGCACCGTCAGTCATAAATGCACTACAAATTTGTTTTTCTCGTTTTGGAATACCAGAGGAAATTGTGGCAGACAACGGTCCACCATTTGACTCGAAAGATTTTGCACAATTTTTCCAAAATTAGGACATATTTTTTTAATTCATCAAGTCCTGGTTTCCCACGATCTAATGGACAGGTTAAGAGATGTATTCAAACGGTAAAATCAAGTCTTCTAAAAGCTGAACAAAATTGCACTGATGTCCATTTGGTGTTGATGGAGTATAGGAATGCGCCCATGGATGGTTTGCCCTCTCCAGCTGAAATCTTGATGGGCTGACGCATCCGTACACTGATTCCAACACTACCCACTCATCTAAATCCTCTCTATGACTGCTCTGCTGTTCGTAAACGTCTTGAATTCAGACAGCAGCGTCATCATAGGTATGATCAGAATTCCCGTCCTCTTAAACCATTGCAGCAAGGACAAAATGTACTCTTCCACTCACCAAAATAAGTGGTGGAAAGGAGAAATCTCACAAGTGGGGCCATAACCAAGGTCCTATGTCATCATGGCTGAAAATGGGAGGTGTTACAGAAGGAACAGATTTCACATCAAACTGTTTAAATCTGAGCAAGCTGCTACTGTCAGAACCACCGCTGAAGACCTGTTTAATTCCAGCAGCCTGAACAGTCCGTCCTGAATCAACCATCCCAATTGCTCCATCTGATCCTCCAATAGTGGTACCAGAATGACACGTTCCGGACTTGTGATCAAACCTCCTCCTCGTTATCATGAGTGATGAACACATAATTCACACATTTTGTTTGATTTTACAAACTAATCCAGATTCATCTAATAATGTATATTATGCTTATATTTATCTACTATTGTTATGCTTATATTTATCTACTATTATTATGCTTACATATTTAAACAGATCTAATAGTGTATACTTTGTATGTTATTATCATACACATATCCAGGTTCTCTCTAATGTTGTAATTGTATGTTCTCAAATTATTGCATATTTAATTGTATATATTAATTGTTATACCTTTCTTTAAAAAGAGGAAGATGTTATGTATGTAACTGTAACCAAGAGCTTTTATATGTAACTGTAACCAAGAGCACTATAGCTTTAACCGTTGTCTTCCCGCTCTCATCATCGTATCAGGTGCTTGTATGTTTACGTCTTACCATTTACCGTGCTTAAATAAACTAACTTAAATCTTTTACCATCCAAGTCTTATTTGCCTCATCTCAGCAAATTCCATCAGACTTAATACTTTGCTCCTTAAAACCCCAACTATGCTATGTATTTAAAAAATCAAGAGAGTTATCCTTGAATCCTTTCTTTCAGAATTGATCTCAGATTGTCATCCAATAGCCTTTTACAGGTGCAAGAAATTCAACTACCTATCTACATATTTGAATCTTTTATATCTAAAACCAGAAGGAGAATTGTTATTGAATTGTAGTGTTAATGTTAATGATAAATTGTTATTGAAATTTATTTAGGTTTATTTGATGAGCATGAGTTTCGTGGAAGTTCTTCATCTGGGGAGTCCAGCAAATTAGAAGATGAGAAAAATCAGAAGCTGAGATGGAAACGGCAAAATAGAAAAAAAGATTCAGAAATACATACAGAAGAATCTAAAGATCTTGTGATTTTGATTATGAAAAATCTGAATTACTTTCCGATTCAGATGAATAGAACATTACCAACGATAAAATACTGGGGAGCTATTATATATACAGTCGAACTCGCTTATAACGAGCACGAAGGGACCGCGATATTTGCTCCTTATAACCGAGTGTTCGTAAAAAAGGGGTTTGTGAAAAAATCATAAAAATTCATACATACTCTTACTATATTATATATATATACTGCTGTTAGTAAAAAATGCAACACCTAGAAGGAGTCATCAGAATTAAATGAAATTTAATACACAAACGGCTTGTATTAGTACAAATAAATGAATAAATTTTCAAAGAAAAAAAACAATATTAAGTGTCCGAAATCAGTATTTGGTGTAGCCACCACGCGATGCAATAAGTACTGCTGTACGACGTGGCATGGAGTGAAACAGATGTTGAATGTCTGCTTGTAGAAGAGAATTCCATATTGCTTGTATGCGCATCCAAAGTTCGTCTTTTGAAGCTGTAGGACGCGGATCACGAGCGAGACGCCGACCAACCAAATCCCACAGTTGCTCAATAGGCGACATATCCGGCGAATAAGCAGGCCAGGAAAGAAGTTGCATGTGTTGGGCTGAAAAAAAGTCTCGAACATTCCTTGCAACATGTGGGCGTGCATTATCCTGTTGAAAGATAGCTCCAGGGATGCCTTGAAGGAAGGGAACGACTTTGGGCTCTAGCACTTCACGGACGGACCTGTTGCTATTCAGATTACCCTCAATTCATAGCAGCTGAGATCGTCCATGATACGAAATCGTACCCCAGACCATAACTCCGGGTGTTCGGCCAATATGACGTTCGATAACGCACTGTGGAGGGCAGCGTTCACCGGCATAGCGTCTAACACGAACGCGGCCATCATGGTTCCACAAATTAAAGCGGGATTCGTCAGAAAAGACAACTTGTTGCCAATCAGCCCGCCAGGCTCTGTGCTCATGAGCCCATTTCAGACGCAGCCGTCGATGGTTTGGCGCGAGGGGGATCCTGTATAAAGGAATCCTTGCACGCAGTCCGCGGTGCAGCAGACGTCGGCGAATTGACGAAGCTGACATTAGTATACCTGTAGCAGTAGACCAAAGTACTGACAACTGCCTGGAGGACGCTGTACAGTCATTCACCGCCATGTGGACCAGGTGTCTATCATCGCGCGCTGACGTCAACTTCCGTCTTCCACTCCCAGTTTTTCGAGTTGTCCGGTGCTCGTTGGTCCACTGCTTCCAAACTCGCATCACTGTGCAACTGTTACGTTGCACACGAGCTGCTATTGCGAGATAGGAAAATCCTCCTTCACGAAGTACGATGATTCTCCCCCGTTCAAACTCCGTAAGTTGTTGCCATTTCACCCTATTTCGTCGTGGAGGCATACTTAGGTCTCACTAAACGTTCGCCACTGAAAAATAACCATGCACTAATTTCAACGTCCCGCTACAGCCCTCTATTTATACGCTTTTAGCATCAGTTCAGAGGGCGTTGCTTTCACCACGCATGAATGGTGGCTCTGAAACTTTACTACTTTGCATAACATCCTATAATTGACATTTGCTGCAAATTTCATTTCATTCGGATGATTCCTTCATGGTGTTGCATTTTTTACAAACAGCAGTGTACATACTTACTTTATTTTTTATTTCTGTACAGTACAAAATAAGTTGGTTAATTTGCTTTGAACTGTCTTGTATCTCTTGTGTTATTCTTCATCGGAGAAGACTCATGGCATAAAACACATTGTCATTTGCACCTCTGGCTTCGAAAAAATTTAGAAGTTTTTCTGCGTACTCAAAAGCCCACTGAGTATGTTGGGGGCGGTTCAGCTTGAAATTCTTCACATTCGTCGTTTTCATTATTTTTTTTCAACTGCTTTAGCTTGAATTTCAGCTACATACAATATCCTCGGGAGTAGGTATCTCGGAAATGATAACATTGGCGTCAACAGATACATAATTTTCAAATTCTTCTCTACTCATTTCCAAATTTTCCAAGTCGTATACTTCTTCCTCAGTGATTTGCCCCTCTTGAGAAATATCCAATCGAGCCTTACGGAAGCAATTGGTAAAGCACGTTGATGTAACGTTTTCCCATGCATCGCTCATTAAGCGTATCGTTTCGAGTACGTTTACATTAGCATTTGAGGTTGTTCCTATTTTTTTCTCTTCTATCGATAAGCATCAAAATCAAGTGCTTACGAAAGTTTCATTTAAAACTTCTAATGACCCCTTGGTCCATAGTCTGGATAACACTTGTAGAATTCGGTTCCAAGAAAGAATTAGCTGAGCTGGAGAGGTGGAAGTCAAAGGACATTTTATGAATCACAAAACTATTGCTCGCTATAACCGGGATTTGCACGTTAAAAGCGAGTTATGCTCCCATAGACTTAACATTGTACCAACCATTTCCAATTTCCTCGTTAAATCCGGGTTCTCGTTAAAACAGGGCTCGTTATATGCGAGTTGTACTGTACATGTATGTGCTATTAATATTATAAATTAAAAAAAAATAAATAACACTGTTTTGTGTGATTTAAAATAATGATTTTTTTTAAGAAGGTGTAATTGTTAATGTAAAAAAATTATACACAAATAGGAAATGCCCATTCTATGTAAGGTAGTTAAGTTATTGCGTTTTTCTACTTGTAATGACAAAATTATTACTTTTTAAAATCCTATTGAAAGCGTTTAGATTGAGAAACTATTCGATGAATCACCTTAAAATACTGACTTCTAAAGATAATATGAGTTAAATTTTTTCTATTTATTTTTTTTTCCATTTTAATCTCTTTGATACTATTCAATTTAGTCACCACATGTCACGAATAACCTATTCGAGGGTAAATAAGTAGTTAAACGTAATTAAAAACTTTAAGTACCCTCTAAAATAGTTTAATAAATCGTCAATGATAATACTATACGCTGCATTTTCGATTATGTGCCGACTTCGTAAGAAACGGGACATTTAAACAATTTGATCGCGAGCACATGGAACAATTTGCGCCCGAGCAGAAAAACCAGAGAGATTGATTAATCAAACCTGGCACAGGGGTTAATCAATCATCTTCGTTCTGTTCGGTTCGTCCAGTGTGGACGGGGCTTTAGACACCACCCCCGTTTTATTGTTTATCTGTCACTTGCGAGACGACTGCCTGCCAAGTACTGACGCAGAATGGCGGGATTTCAAGTATCAAATGGTTCAGTGGCATTTTTAGAAACACAGAAATGACGATTTGAGAGATTCTTTAATTAAATTAAAGTTTAATTGCTATCTTACACTTTTTACAGATATAGAAAAAGAATACATCATTATGCAAATCGAATCATTAATCAAATTAAGAACGCTTAGGTTCTTTTAAATTCAAATCAAGATTCGAACTTCAACACTGACAAAGCTGCTATGTGTGGGAGAAGGGAAGGCGCATGACGTCAGCGATGCCAGCGCCCATCTGAGATTCAAACAATTTCCCCAAGCACCAGCCTCGCACCTTCCCGTTTGTTAACACCGAGTTCTATTCCGTTAACTCATCAAGCACAGAACGGGATCGATCAACGTGGAGGGCCGTCCAGCCGGAGAAAGGTACTTTACCAAGTAAAAGCTTCAGCGTACCTTGACTTCATCGACGCGTTTGTAGATGCCATCCCCGTGTGCTTCCCTTGTAAAGTGTCGGGGATGTGGCAACTTAGCCACAGATCTCCAGATAATCCCTATGAAAGGGATTGTAACGCGCGTCTTCCCTACCCGATGGGGAATTCGTCAGATTGGCTTGGAACGTGGTATCACAAAGATCACGTCGGTATAACCTCTCACTTCTCTTTGTGTTTCATCGTCTTTGTGTCAGTGTCCTGTCTTGTAATAAATATATGTTCAAAATTGAAATGGATTTAGTTAATCGATATAATAGTTATTATGTCACAGGGACCGCGGTAACTCGGTTGGAAGAATACCGGACTACCTACCGGAGGGTTCGAATCCAACCCAAGACCGCCGTGTACAAAGGAATCTGTTGTGGCCTCAAATTCCCACACATTGGCATGGTGGCGAAGTTTGGTGACTGCAGGATGCTGAACAGGATATATCAGTTTGCACCCTTCAAAGGGTTAAGCTGTTGATGGAATACGAATCAAGAATCAACTGCACCATCCCAACTCCCTAATTGCATATCGAACCCATCAGGTGGCTGTCTCGACGAGCAGGGTTCCCACGGTCCTTGAAAAGTCCTTGAATTTGTTTTTCCTAACTAGGGGCCCTTGAAAGTCCTTGAAAATTAGGAAACTTGGTGAAAAGTCCTTGAAAGTACTTGATTTTTTTAAACTAGTACATAATAGTGTAATTTCGTGTTGCATTGCTACTTGTCCAGACTAGTTTCCTCCAAAGCAGGTGTGTCATTTGAGCGTCATTCTGAATGAAACCGATGTTTCCCGCTTTGACACTACAAGATATACTAGTAATGCTATGTCTAGATCGTCCATTTTCCACAGTATTCTGTCCGTCTAAGTTGACACCTCTGGTCTACGTTAAGACAGCCATCTTGTTATGTCCGCCACATAATGACGTATCACGTTTGCTAGATAACAGCACTGCTTTCTTAGGAAACCGTAGCTTTAGCAGTCAGGATGTCATTGGAAACCTGTCACGCATCCAAAGAAATGAAGCCAAATTCTTATTGCAAAAATATAAAAGTTACAATTGAAAAAAATGTTTTTAAAGAAAATCACATTAAAGCTATTGTTGAAAATTTTCTGTAGATTTCAAATCCGCTGAAAATTTTCCTCTATCTTTAACGATCATAAAGATAGAAACTCAGACTAGATAATAAAGAAGCCCTAACACCAGTCAAAACTTTTGATTTATTTTGTTACTCAAACAAAATAAACCATGACAGCCGTCTGTTGTAGGCAGTGGACGACAGGAAAATAGAGATTGTGTCATGTAGATCGAACCGTCTGTGCAAGCTCCCATACTCTTCTTCGTGCGACTAAAATAATTTATCGCACGACCGAAATTGATATGTGTGCAAGTAGCCTGATAGCATTGAGTTAAGACAAAAAGCAAAATATAAAAAGAAAGTCCAAATTTTTTCCAAAATTGATGGTTAAATTTCCTTTTTTTTTTGACTATCAGTAGTTTTTAAAAAATTGTCTTTTTTTTTTGTATTCACATTTTTCTTTTTAATTGATAACTTTTGTGTATGCCTTTTTAGATCGTTATAAAAATTTTAGGTCCTTGAAAAATTTGTTTTGGGTTTTGAAAAGTCCTTAAAAGTCCTTGAATTTTTTTTGGATAAAGGTGTGGGAACCATGACGAGGTATCTCGTCATTAGCAAGCTAACTAGATCTTAATGGACGAGATATCTCGTCATTAGAAAAACTGATCAGGTCATGACAGGACGAGATATTTTGTTAAAACCACTTGGAGGGGGAAATCTCTATATCGAATAATTAATAATAGAAATGAAAAACGAAACTATTTTATTCAAACCATTATACAGAAAGGGTTTAAAATACAATTAAAATATACACCATTGATTATTTGTCACATGAAATATAAAGCTTTGTATATATTGATACATCATCCTTCTAGTACTATATGAGTACATTCGAAAGTTATTCTTAAATGAAAGGATTGCCTTTATATCAAATTTGTAAAAACAATCTCTTGAATTGTTGCAATCAATATCGTTATACTGAAATATTTATCACAAAGCGTTCGTATTTTGCACATTTCAGGGATCATCGGTTCATTTGACGAGTACAGAATCCTTCCTGACTTCTAATTCCAGAGTGATATCACCAGGTTTGAGAAGACCTTGAGCAAAGAAGAACTCCAAAGGCACCTAGAAGATATGAAAGTAAAACAGATATGCATATCTTGTTTTAAAAATTATCTATAAATTTTTCTACAGTATCCATTATGTGGACAAAAGTATTTGGAAACTCCGTGTTTTTCAGAAAAAGTTCTTTATCATTCTATTTAGAAACGGGTGGGCCCTCCTTTTGCTTATATTACAAATGGTACTCGTCAGGCATACTTTCCACAAGTTCTCTGTAAGTATGGGCAGAAAAAGCTCGCCATGCCTTTTGCGAGGCTGTGAGAAGAGATTGTTGTGAAGATGGGCGTACGTGGCGGTGTCGTACTCGTCGCTCCAGTTTGTCGCACAAGTGCTCGATCTGATTGATATCGGGGCTCCTAACAGGCCAGTCAAGTAAATTCACCTCATTATCAGAAAACCAGTGCAGCACACGTTTTGCAGTATGACATGGAGCTCGATCCTGTTGGAAGAAACAACTATCATCGCCGTAGTATTGCCATAGTGAAGGCAAGGCCGAATTATCCAGAACGTCGAGGTACACGTCAACGTTCATGTTACCAGGTACATAAAGAAATTGGCCGAGTCCTTACCAGGTAAACAGCCCAATACTTAGATAGATCCTCCTCCAAATTTGAGCAGTGTCCAAATACTTTTGTCCATACAGTGTAAATGTATGACTTTTAGTAGAAAATGTAGGGGATAGTACTTTACTAACTTTATTACAAGAGCAAGAATTCAATAATTTTTTTTTTCTAATGGCGGGCACATTTTGACCGAAGTTATTGGCCACTACAAGGCCGGAAGTGATGGCCACTTGTGAAGGAGCACCCAGTGGGAGGGCCATCATTGCCCCTAACAATTACTTCGTAATTTTGAACCATGTTCAGATGACGAAGCAACACCTGAGCTGGTATACGCTAACGAACATCCATGCCCGAACCCGGATTCGAACCGGGGACCTTCCGATCTAGAGGCTAACAAGAATTCAAGAATAACTGATGCTAATTTCTTTTACAAATATTTTAATGTAAAGAGCAGTGCAACAAAATTTCTACACCTAAGTACTTTTCGGCAGACTACAGTTGTTGGTGTCTTTGGAAACATTCCGTTACATTCGTGACTAAGACTAAGTTGTAAACACGCTTGACGTCGCCAAATGGCGTTCGTTCAATCCGGCGTACACGCACTTCGATGGATAGGTCTTGATTAATTATTTCTAGACAATACTTCTGCTATTATTGTGCGGCTCACATGCAAGGGCAGTCGACTTTGGGTCAGCCCATTTTTTAAAAGGTATGAAAGCACATTAGAAGACTGCCATACAACAAAGCGTGAAGGTAATCGCCGAAGATGTTTCCCACCCTGCAAACTCGTTAGCACTGCTATTACTTTCGGCAGTGAACGATGAACTTAAATCAATTCTACAGACGCCAGTTGTGAAAGCGTATGAGTTACCGCTTGACCCCTTATTTACCGGGAGAGGCAGCAACACTATTTTCTTGTTCTTCGGCCTTACCTTCGTTTCGGGGCATTTCTTGAGGATGAAGTTGGCGGCAACGTGCGCCAGGCACACTTTGATCTCCATGAGGGCGAACCTCATTCCCACGCAATTCCTGGGTCCGGCTCCGAAAGGGAGATAGGTGTATATGTCTCGGTTGCCCCTCTCCTCCGGTGCGAACCTGTTGATACAAAGAACAAAAGCTAAAAATTAGTTATACTCTATGACAAAAAAAATCAACGCACCAAGAAGGAGTTGTCAACTTGGAACGGCGCTGACTGGGGACGTATAGTCTTTAGTGACGAGTCCCGTTTCCAACTGTGTCCTGACGACAACCGTAGACGTGTCTGGAGACGTCCAGGGCAGCGTGTGTATCCTGCCCTTACTATCGCCCGCCACAGATGCCCACTGCAGGGCGTTATGGTCTGGGGTGCCATTTCCTTTGATAGCCGGACTCCTTTGGTAGTCATTTCTGTCACAGCACAGCGGTACGTAGACGACATTCTAAGACCGGTTGTGTTACCGTTCCTTTTGCGATACCCCAGACTTACCTTTCAACAAGATAATGCCGCACACGGCACGTATTGCTATGAATTGTCTTAAAGCATTCCCAACACTTCCTTGACCAGCTAGGTCTCCTGATCTCTCTCCCATTTAAGACGTTACGGGAAGGCGATTGCAACCATCTTGGAATGTTGACCATTTATTCCGACAGTTGGAGACAATTTGGCACGAAATTCCGCAGGACATCCGGGAAATGTTTTAGTCTGATAGACGCTGGGTGACAGTTTGCATCCAGGCCAGAGGTGGACCAACGCCTTATTGACTTCTTCCCTTTGTAACAGTCAAACTCTGAAATAAATCATTCCATTGTTCTGAAATTTTAATCGTTTGTTTTTCTATGTATGTTCTTCACATCCACCCATTTTTATCGCAATCGGACAACTTCTCGGTACGTCGATTTGTTTGTAGATAGAGTGTATTAAGTTTATTATTGAGTCGTTTTCAAAGAGCGCGATATTTGGCCCTCGGGCATACCATCCTTAGGTGTGTACGGACGTCAAAATCCTGAGGTATCGGTTCTTTTCCCATGGGATATACTGTCTTTGGTAAACACGGGGTTTATGCTTCCTTCGTACCCAAACGGTCTGTTTCTGTTTTTTTACCACAGCTCTATTCCCCAATCCCTCCTTTTTTTTTTCTTTCCACAACATACGAATCAGGAAAGTCATAAAATTTTATGAGCTTATTAAATTTTAAAACAGATTATTATAATCATCTTTAAAATATTGATGGAATAATTTTTGTTTAAAATATTGATGGACAATTTTTTGTTTAAAATATTTATGGAATAATTTTTGTTTAAAATATTTATAGAATAACTTTTGTTTAAAATATTTAAAGAATAATTTTTGTTTAAAATTATAATTCAAATGGCAATAAATCTAATTTTGTTGATAGGTAGTAAAAAAAAATTATAAGCATCGTTTTCGCAGCTTGGCCAAATCTGGAACTGGAGATCATAAAACTCCTTTCAAGTGATGAACTAACTAACTCTGGAAGTACTGTTACCGCACTTCATTCGAAATTCCATCGGTTATAAAGTTATGGACACATAAACCCTCTTCATATGACGTTACACTGATATTATGATCTCTTAAAACTCAAGCCCCTTGAGTACACTTAAAATTCCTTAAACAGGTTTTCAGCTGAAAGGCGGCTGGAATATGCCAGAGACCACTGAGACCTGAGAGAGCGAGGACACGCTCGCTAACCTTTGCCGAACCCTTTTTGTCCCAAAATATCTGTATATCTGCTGTACATATCAGTGAGGCTGTTGGATGTTAGAGTAAATGTTGTAGGGGTGAAACCCAAAGATCTTGTTCTTGAACGCTACCATTTCTGTCATCACACCATTTCATCTGATACAAAGCCAATCAATCATAGAGCGTAGTTTGCATTTCCAAAAGGGATAGGTATTTAATTGGAGACACGCAACTAGCTATTGGCGACAATCCGGGATCAAACCCGATGGTAAAGACTTCTTCGAGAAGGAAGGATATTTGTGGCCACGACATATTTACCGTGTACCAGCCCCCCTTGTATACGAGGGTCTGTGGTTGGATTCGAACTCCAACAACTTCAAATTTTCAAGAGGGAAGCGTTTTGAGCAAAGCGTAGACTTTTTAACCCTTCTTTGCATAATGGTGGAAAATTCCATCATAACATTGAATGCCCAAAAATTATATAAAAGAACAAGTTCACTTTAAGTTGATCGTGTCTGGATACCTTTTTAATGTCCATTGCATAAAAAAACATAGCTGTCAAAAATAAGCAAGTGTCACTATCAGTAAAACGAGCATGAAGTTGTCATTCCGCTGTTTGTTGTAGTTGCAATAAACGTATGATTTCGTTTTTAATTTTGTTTTATTATGTTTGAGTTTCTATTGTGTGTGTGTGTGTGTGCTAAAAAAGTGAAAATGAGTGGAAGAAAGGTTTATAACATGTGTTTCTGTTATTTTTAGAGCAATTTCTGAAAATGTTTGCGTTTAATTTAAAAAATACCACATGATACCATCATATTGTTTTTTGCTAAATTTATACTATAAATATATACTAAGATTTTTTTAACCATTTTTCCTTTAATTTTGAACATGAATTATATCACCTTGATTTATTTCACCAGTAAAGAAAAAAATCATGCAAAGAAGGGTTAAATGTTTCATTTTTGACTTACAATTATTTATACAATATGGAAAATATCTAGAAAGAATTGAAAAATATATCTATTTCTTAAGAAAGAATGTCAATACAAAGTAACTATCACAAATAATGGAAAACACCATTTCAAAAATAAAGATTGATGAGTCGTGCACTCTTTTACCGGTCCGGGTCAAATTTTTCTGGATCGGGATAGAATTCAGGGTCTCTGTGTATAGCATAGACTGGAATGGACACGATCATTCCTTTGGGAATGGTCAGTCCGGTGTCGCCCAGTTCATAGTCGGCATTTGCAATTCTCTCCAGCCTAAAGAAGAAAGTCATGCGTATACTTTCGAAAACAAGAAACAAGGTTTCGATATTTGTTCCATGCTATTTAAGGCCCGGTGCACACATCCGATTTTTCAACGTGCGTTGTCGCTGCGGCACCGAAGCCCAACTATGTACACATAACCGTGAAATGACGCAAGTACTCATTTCGCGCCATTTGCGCTAAACATTCTATCGAAGAAAACGAGTTTATTTCGCTTATTTGGTGTACAAAAAGTATATTTTGTAACAAAATAGACGTTACTGGATACAACCATTAATTAATTATTATTTATATTCCATTTGTTTATGAAAACAAGGTACTTCAGACCGGAGAAGCGTGTGCGGCGCCGTGGGGAACTGCGGTACAAATTGCACGCAAGTTGGACGTGCGGCGCCGGAGGCATGTGGGCACTACTTGAGTGCCTAGTGATTATCTAGTCACTCTAGGCACTACTCCATTGGATCTAATGTGCATCCGACCGCACTTGCGTTGCGGCAACGGCGCCGCAAGTTGAAAAACCGGATGTGTGCACAGGGCTTAATGTGGTCTATTTGATAAAAAATATAAAAAAATTTTGGTTAGTTTGGGATGAATGGAAAGCACTGTTGCAATCATTCCTGTGCTTGGATCATTCAAGTCTATTTTTGCACGCGCACAGTAATTAATACATATGAAATTCAGTGTGCAAACTAAAAAAACATTGTAGCGGTAGATTTGACATCGACTAAGGGCTAAGAGATATCACTGGCTTCGACGGCCAGTCGCTGACAGCTCGCAAATGGTGATTCCATGTCAGCGGTCACTTAAAAGGGGCACAAAAGAGAGAGAAATATCATGGTACAAATGTTGTTCTGGCCGTAGTCTAAAGGTTAAAGGTAAGTTCACACTAGTCCGTATCGTAAGGATGGCATCAAATTTAGAATAACTTGAATAATACTGCACACAAGTGTTTTGAATGCGACTGCACACACCTATCCACATCGTACGTCAGCCATTCCGGAGATGATAACATCCGTTCAGTCCGTACAATGCGGAAGGATCTTCGGAAATGTCCGAATTGTGTTTACACCGGTTGTTGACGTCATGCTTTAAATTGTGTTTTTTATTCCCTTCATCCAAGTCTCTTTTTTTTCTCGATGGTTCAAGGTAGAGTGAAAATTTAAAAGGATTTCAAATCTACGTAAACTTTTACGCCATGTCGATACCAAAAAACAAGATGTTCTTTTAAAAAATGTTATTATTTTAATAGCCGTAACGAATCTTTTTGCAGATATTCCTTATTTCTCTGTGTATTAAAAAAATGTTACCGCCGCCGCAGGATTGAAAACTCTCTTTTTTTCGCTCGATTCTTAGACGGTTTCCCGAGAAAATAAGGATCATAAAATTACGAAATAAACATGGTCTGTTCAAAATTGTACATGGAACAAGATGGAGGATTTTTTTCCCGATGCGGCTATTAGTTTAGAGTGCATTAAGTGTCTAAGGCAAAAATGCGAAATTTCTAAAGAGCCCCGTCCGCATTGGACAAACCGAACTGAACCAAAATGATTGATTAACCCCGGCTACATGTTTGGTTAATCAATTTCTCTGGTTTGACAGCTCGGGCACAAATTGCTTCATGTGTTCTCGACCAATCTGGTTGGTTGCATGTTGATATTAAACTGAAAATTTATTGTTTAAATGTCCCGTTCTTTATGTTACATAATATTGAATGTTTCTTTCAAATCGGTTTATTTCAGCAAAACGTATTAATAATTGCAGTGCGCGACAATTTTAAAATTCTTCAAATGGGGGAATGGGACAAAAAAGTTGAAATACATTTTAAATAGCCACCTCTTCTTTATTTTAAATTTAAAAGTGCACAGTTCTCCATTACCACTATTAGTCTAAATACACAGGAATGGATACCGATTTTTCAATCGTCAACGATATATGGCAAAACAATGCTTACAAATAGACTACTTAAACAATAGTATTACTTTAAAATTCGAAAAAAAAAAAAAGTATTTCTATGTTCCGAGCGCCGACCCGTTTCTATGACGATAGCCGGTGATTGATTGTACGGCGAGCGAGGGGACCAAAAAACGCCGTCCAAATTGAGTCACTTTCCTTGATGTACCGACAAGAAGCGGATCACTTTGCTCGTGCTCGAACTGCACAGTTCACTGTCTACACTAAACAAACAATCAACAAATCTCTCTCAGGGGTTAATCAAACTCGCTGTGATTAACCCCTCCGCGTTGAACAATTTGTACACTTTCGCGAAATTATACTTTTAATCGCATCTAATTTATTTATTAACTAATTTCAAAAATTATTATACCATAAACAGGAGTACATTCTAAGCTTTCACGTGGTATTTTCAAATTTTTAAGCTTATAGTATTAAGCTATAGATGTGACAGTTTTAACAAAATATAACGAAAATTTCTTAAAATTCCGAAATTTGTTTGATTAACTTTGAATCCCAGGGAATTTATTTATTAACCAATTTTAAAAATAACTGTACCTTAAGAAAGAGTACATTCTAAGGTTTTCAGAGACGTTTTCAAATTTAAAAACTAATAGTAATAAATTATAAATATGACAGTTTTAACAAAATAATATCAAAATGTCCCGACTGTTACCAAATTTCAAAAAAATATTACCAGGACCAAATTAAAATTTCTAAAAAAACTCGGCGATGTGCAAAAATTTGCGTTTAGAGGTACTAAAAAAAACTCACGGCTGAAGACTAAAAATTTCGACGCGTTTTGCTCACTCGCGTTAGAAATTTCGCTTGTTTCGACTTTGACACTTAATGCACCCCAAACTAATAGCCGCATCAGAAAGAAATCTTCATTGTCTTATTCCCTGTACAATTTTGAACACACCATTTTAATTTGGTAATTTCTTGACCCGTTCTCTCTCGGTAAACCGTCTAAGAATCGAGCGAAAAAAGCGAGTTTTCAATCCTGGGCAGCGACGACGACGACAGTAAATTCGTTTTAATATGGAGAGATACGGTCAATATACAGAAAGAAATCTTCATTGTCTTATTCCCTGTACAATTTTGAACACACCATTTTAATTTGGTAATTTTTTCAATCCTGGGCAGCGACGACGACGACAGTAAATTCGTTTTAATATGGAGAGATACGGTCAATATACAGAAAGAAATCTTCATTGTCTTATTCCCTGTACAATTTTGAACACACCATTTTAATTTGGTAATTTTTTCAATCCTGGGCAGCGACGACGACGACAGTAAATTCGTTTTAATATGGAGAGATACGGTCAATATACAGAAAGAAATCTTCATTGTCTTATTCCCTGTACAATTTTGAACACACCATTTTAATTTGGTAATTTTTTCAATCCTGGGCAGCGACGACGACGACAGTAAATTCGTTTTAATATGGAGAGATACGGTCAATATACAGAAAGAAATCTTCATTGTCTTATTCCCTGTACAATTTTGAACACACCATTTTAATTTGGTAATTTCTTGACCCGTTCTCTCTCGGTAAACCGTCTAAGAATCGAGCGAAAAAAGCGAGTTTTCAATCCTGGGCAGCGACGACGACGGCAGTAAATTCGTTTTAATATGGAGAGATACGGTCAATATACAGGGCCCACACAATTCAGAAATTTCGGATGAGTCATCCGCATTCTATATGGACGGAACGGATTTTATTCTCTCTCCGAAATCCTCACCGTCTCATTGAAAACAATGTAGGTAATCCGTGAAGTCCTTAGGACGTTGACTTGAGGGCGCTTTAGTTTAAAGCGCCCACTTGACGATCTACGAGTACTTAGATGAAGCCGCGTTTGCGCATTTCTTTCCCTTTTCCATGACAAGTAGAGACCCGGATTTTTTTGTGTTCATGTTTGGGAGGGTGAGCATTTAGAAAGTGATATGATCCACATTTCCATTTTATCCTTAGGCACTCCAAATAAAATTCTGTCAGCCCTGCAGTTAATTTGCATTGTCGCGTATGCAAGCCTGGTATCGTTTATGCGGACTTGCCGACGCAGAAAAAATAGAGAAAAAACGTTTCTTCGATGTTGAATTTTTCGTACCAACGATTGTATTTTTCCTGTGCGTCTGTGTAGTCGAGTTTTCTGTTCTCTTTGTTCGAATACATTATTTTTAAATAGATGGAAATCGTCTTTGTGCTCTTGATCAGAATTTCTCGAGGGATTATTGAGTTTCAGATCAAGTTTCTCAAGTTGATTGCTTTTCAACCCGGACAAAAATGAGACGAGGAAAATTATTATTATTCCAATTGGAAATATATCATTTCTACACCCATCCTTACTTTTAGGTAAATATTCATTACCTGATTCCAGGTGAGAACAAGCGCAAAGTTTCGGAGATAACGTTATCAAGGTATTTCATACTCTGCACAGCTTCATATGTCATCTCACCCTTTAAGAGAATAAACACAGATTAAAATTCAGATAAAAATCGAGCAAATACATCCTCATGCTTTTTAAAACACAACGGTAGCGCAGTTGGTAAAGTTTCGGATTAGAAAACGTAGGTTTGCAAGTTCGAAACTAGGTCCAGCCACATGGGTTGGTGCTCGTTGAATCTGTCGTTGTCTCAAATGTCCTTACGTTGGCATAGCGTTAAAATTTACAGAGTGGGGTACAGAAGTTGACCTCGTCAGCTGACTGTGGTTCAAAATTACGTAGTGTTAACCTCGGATCCTTTCCTTGGGTATTGATCCCAAGCCATCACCGATAGCTCGTTGTGTTGCGGCAGTGTGACGTTAATTAACAACCTACTTACGTAAAGCGCAACAACTGCACACCAAGTGTTCAATGAGATAGCGTTGCCAGAACTTCGACGAAATTCAGATTTCTATATCCTAAGAAATTTATTGAATAGCAGCTTAAGTAAATTTAAATTTTTGTTATTGTATGAAAATTAAAGAAAGTACCATTAATAACACACCTCATTTAACCCAACAAACCAAATACTTTATAGAATATTACTTACAGTCGAGTCATTTAGATATTTATGTCAAAAGTAGTAAAGGCAAAGAAGGGCCACCCAATCTACAGTGCACTCAAGGGGAAATCACCGCTATTGAAAGAGATTTAAAATTACAGTATACCTCGTCGAGACCACCACCTGGAGGGTTAAGAAACTGGTGAACTCATAGACGTGAAATATCAGGCTGAGCATTGCTATTGAAAGAGATTCAACATGACAGTATACCTCGTCGAGACCACCACCTGGAGAGTTAAGAAACTGGTAGACTCATAGACGTGAAATATCAGACTGAGCATTGCTATTGAAAGATATTCAAAACCTGTGTCAAACATGTCAACTAGTAGTCACGTGACTGTTCTGTGAAATATTGACCTGGTTGGCTAATTTGGCATATTATCGCTTCGTATGGCGATAAGATGGCGATCGCATGACAGAGTGGCTATATGAACAGGCCCTGATTTACCATTGGGCCCGTGAGGCACGGGCCTAGGGCCCCCATAATTTAAAGGGCCCCAAAGTTTCAAAAGTATCTAAAAATTTTAAACAAAAATAACTTTTCATATTTTCTGGAATGTTTTTTCAACAATTTTTGAAACGGTCAACAGTCAAATACGTAAGTACCAATTATTGTTTTAAAATTAGTTTTTGTGATGAACGGATAACATGGGGGGCCCCCTTCCTGCGTGTTGTGCCTACTATACCAAATTTTCTAAATCGGGCCCTGTATATGAATGCCCATTTCTAGTGACGACAAAAAGGATGGAATCGCCAAAGTCTACCACTATGTCGCGCGGACCAATACGATGACGAATGAATGAATGAGCGTCTTTACCCGTCCTGTACTCTAATCATATGATGAATGGTTGGTTACATTAAGCAGACGAAAGTAGATAATTTGGGTCAAACGATCCTGAATATATTAAATGGTTACCATTGCTCACTTTACTTTTCTATTTCCTCTATGTGGGTGGACAGAAGCACTTCGTTGCGAGTTCAAATTTCGTATGTGCTGAAGTCGGGCTGTGAGCTTAGAATTTCGTGGTTCATTTAAAACGTCACAGAAATTAGTGTCACCTCTTCCAAGTAAGCACATCCCCCAGTTTACGATGGGTTAAAAGTCACAGCACTTCCCATGGTTGCCAGGGGTAAAGCAGAGATTGTCCTGTTAGTTCCGATTAATGCTTGAAAGATCACAATGTTCAAAAGAATAAAATTAATCGCAACCATCAAATAGATGAAAAACAAACTTACTTCGCTATTGAATGATTCAAAATTTATAACCACGATTAGATGACACCTCACCTGGTCAACACCGTCAGCCAGGTAACGTCAAACACTCACTTGGCTTCCCACTCTTCAAATTTGTTCACCTCGCCAACCTGAGGACAATAGAGGCCGACACATTTAATGTGCACAACAACGGTATATTGGAGTCGGATCGGGATCGAACCCGAATCGGAAGAACCGAGGACAACACCTCGTAGTTTGGAATCATGGTCAGATGACGAGGTCAACACCTGAGATGGCACCCCACTCACTAAACTTCCATATCACGCTACCGAAACAATTTAGGTCACGACAGAATTAACTTGCCCTCCTCCAAACGTATTAGTTGGATCGAGTCTCGGAACTCGCAACACTCCAGTTGCTATTCGGCGAACCCGCGATCGCCGCGTACCGCGAACCTTCTGAGATGGGAGAATCGTGATAGAGAAGTGGGAAAAAAGGAAGCTTTGTGACTGAGAAGCTCATGCCTAGCCCATCCTAACTCCTCTCTCTCTCAAGAGTGCCCTTTACGGCAATGGTAAGTTGGTGAGTAGATTTACTGTAAGTAGGGAATGAGCGTTGACTATTGGTTTGAGAAGGCACTCGCCGGAGACCCGTTGAAACACGCACAAAAATGCATTTTGTGTTTGCCACTTTGGCAAAAACCATCAGCCCTAGGATGGAGGCAACTGCAATAGCAGTCGCAGGTCAAAGATTCCCATATAAGAGGGTTAGCTCGTAATTGAAGAACTTTGACCGTCCAAACCTGGACACCGGTACCACGGTACTGTTTACGCCGCTTAGGCGAAACATCTTTCCGAAGATGTACGCACTGCAGCTCATTTGGCGAGGGCAGATGCGAGTAAGGGTTTAATTTTAACTCGACAGATATGCAAACTCTGACTGTCCTCCGGACAATCGATCACACTGGGCCGACCACGTTCACGTCCCGACTTAGCCTTTCAAGGCGGTCAGAGGATTTTTCGAGCGGAGTGTCCTGGGTCTGTTCTGTTTTCTTTTCATAATAGAGGATTTCCCCAGCTGCTCAATTGAGCGGCAATCTGAAACACCAAAGTGAGGGTGACGCGGAGGGGTAGTCCTCCACATAAGAAGAAGAAGAATAGAAAAAAACGAACGTTGTGTTCTCTCAAAACGTCGTCCACTTCTTTTCTGAGCTTGTCCTGGACCTCCGGATTCAAGGCGAGGCTGTACGTTGCGAAGGATAGAGTTGCAGCCGTTGTGTGGTATCCGGCAAGGAAGAAAATCACGCATTGCGACACTAGTTCATCCATGGAAAGGTCTGCAGAAGAAAAGAATGTAAGAAATATATAAATAAAACCTCCGTTATTGCTACAGCAATTAAGTAACATTTAAGTCCAGTGGTCACCAAACTTCTTTGCCATCGACCGCTTCAATAGTTTCTTGACTTATTGACCCCCTCCATTTTACTTTAATGTAATTATAATAGGACAATCAAAAAAGACGCTTATGTGAGATTTTAATTGTTTATTATATAGTTTGTGTTTATTGTATGATTGTATGTATATACTATAGCAACTATGTATTATTATATTGGCTTAAAGTCAAAGGGTTTATATTTTTGACGTCCTTCATAACATTATATATTGGATAGGAGGAATAAATCTCTACTATTATAAAAGAATTCTTTGTCTGTGTGTATGGTTTGTGTCCAGACGAATCTATAGCACTCACAGTAATGAAATTTGGCACACAGGTAGTCCTAAAGGTGACTAAATGGGACCCCGAAGCCCGAATTTTAAAATTTAATCTAGAACATTTAAAAATTAACTTACAAGATTTTTCCCTTCACTTCAGTGAAATGAGCACAATGTTTGACATGCACATACACTGAAATGAGCACAATGTTTGAGTATTCCTCTCTGTTATTGTAAAAGGAAAGCATAAATTTTTGCTTTAGCTTTCAGACATTTTGA
This sequence comes from Metellina segmentata, assembly GCA_947359465.1. NCBI lineage: Eukaryota > Metazoa > Arthropoda > Arachnida > Araneae > Tetragnathidae > Metellina > Metellina segmentata. The sequence continues at coordinate 94,675,413 of OX375879.1, forward strand.
AAGTATAGTGATGTTTAATTTTTATCATTTATGCTTGCTTTCAATTATTATCAATTCTTTTCATTATGCTATCAATTGCTTGTTTATTACCTTTTGATTTGGTTATGTCGGAATCAGTGAGGTTGACTTTTTAAAAGAATAACGCCGAGCGGGTACTGTTAGTAATATATAAAATATAAAATTTAATTTAGATATTATTACACGAAACTATGTCAGGTTTTTTATAGACCCTTTAGCCAAAATTGACCCATAACAATGTTATATTGACGAGGTCGATAACAACTTAATTTGCAACCACTGCTATAATCCTTAACCAATAGTAACAGTTAGGCTGACTATATTTCTTCGAGATAAAAATGGGGCATTGTGTGTGGAATGGCAAAAATGAGACGGAAGTTAGATAATATTATATTATAACATTCATAAAAAGATATATGATGATAAAAGTATTATTACAATAAAAATGGATTTTGATAGAACCAATACAAAATTTGAGCATTACGTACAGGGGACTATTTTTTATCGTACCATGAATATTTATCGAATGGAAGAAATCTTACGCAGCTAATTTCGTGTGTGTTTTCAATATCTTATAACAAGAATTTTCACATTGCACGACACAATTTTGTCTTACAACTAACAAAGCCCTTATTGTCTCAACACTTAATTAATAGGTTGAGAATGCTAATTTATGATTAACCAACATTAAAACATTCTTAGTTTTTATTAAATACTAGCCACTGCGTGGCGGCGTTGCCCGTAAAAGTTCTTGTCGTGGGGTCATGTGGGGGGGGGAGACTCACTAACTCTCGCCAACCCCCGGAGATAGCTACATATTCCCATTTGGTTTACTTCGCAAACGTACTCTAAAGGCACACCGTGATGGCCTCGAAGTGACTATTATCAACAACGTATATCAAAAGCACGCTAGAATCGGAAATCTTGCCATGGTTCCAAAGGCATTTAGACAAAAAACGCCTGTGACGTCAGCGGTCGAATTTCGCAAAATACTCGCCTGTCTTCAATGACTCACATTCCGGAGAAAAGAAAGAAAGGTAAAAAAAATAATAAACTAATTTTAAAATGTTCTAGATTAAATTTTTAATTAATTAAATTTTTAATAGATTAATTTAAATTTTGTTGTTTTTGTATAATGAATTCACGACTCGTCAGTACGGGAACTTTTAGAACACCCTGTGTTATCATACTACTATACACAAGTGCGATGGCTTTCCGAAACTCATAGATTTTCGTCTCCAATAAAGCTTGCCTCATTGATGAGGGTCAGTTACACTCTAGTACGCTGATTGGCTGGTTAGTCAGCTCCGAAGAGTTTATTACTTCTAATATTTTAAACCTTGAATTAAACGTTTCGGTTTTTATTTCATTTGTGTCCCATAATAAATGGGGAACAGTGATTCACTCGGAACGCAATTTTCGATAGGATAGCTTACGCTTGGAAGTGACAGTTTTCAGAATCTGCTGCTCAATGTCCTCTTGTCCGTAGTTGGAGGCGATGTCATTCTTGTCTTCAGTTTCCCACTTCTCCTCTTCGGAGACTTCTTTAGCCGTGTCCATCAGCAACTGAAGGAAATCGTTTCTGGACTGCAAAAACAAAACCCTCTCACTACTCTACGACATTCGAACACTTCTAATAGAAATTTTGCCGACTTTCTTAGGATCAGAATATTTTTTCTGAGAAAACGTACTGTAGGCCCGGTATACACATCCGGTTTTTCAACGTGCGGCGCCACTGCGGCACCGAAGCCCAACTATGCACACGTAACCGTGAAATGACGCACGAACTCATTTAGCGCCATTTGCGATAAATATTCTGTCGAAGAAAACGTGTTTATTTCGCTTACTTGGTGTAATAAAAGTATATTTTGAAACAAAATAGACATTACTGGATACAAACATTTATTAATTATTATTTATATTCCATTTGTTTATGAAAACAAGGTACTTCGGAACGGAGACGCATGTGCGGTGACCGTGCGGCGCCGTGGGGAACTGCGGTACAAATTGCACGCAAGTTGGAGGCATGTTTGCACTGCTCCATTGGATCTAATGTATCTCAGACCGCTCTTGCGTTGCAACAGTGGCGCCGCACGTTGAAAAACCGGATGTGTGCACCGTGCCTAAGAAATTTTTAAGAGTATATTGCTTAAATTATATATATATATATATATATATATATATAAGTTTTTTTTTTAAATGCCGACCAAACGATCAAAAACAAAATGGCAAAAACCCGACTTCGACACAATATTAGTATAGCGATACTAGCTTCTTCAGATTAGCCGCTGATCTGAGTAACGTAATACAAACCGGAGGGTTGCAAGTTCGATTCCAACCAAAGACAATCGAGTACATGGGATGGTGCACGTTAAATCCATTGTCAAATTTCCTCACGTTGGCGTGTTGTGAATGTTTGGAGAGTGGTTGCCAGCTCAGGTGTTAAACTACTCTTCGGAGCTTAAGGTGTTAGCCTCTATATCGGAAGGTTCCTGGTTCGAATCCGGGTCAGGGCAAGGATGATTATAAGCGTATGGTGTAGAGGCGGCTGGTGCACCTAAAATCTGTCGTGACTAAAAGTCCTCATGTTGGGTTGGTGTGGAAGTTTGGAGAGTGGGGTGCCAGCTCAGATGTTGCCTCGTCATCTGACCGTGGTTCAAAATTACGTGGCGATACACCGAATGGCTTAGGCTGGGACGGTGGTAACTAGTTGAATATTTAATACGAATAAGGTCTAAAATTCTGTCTCTATGTAACGCCTGATAATTAACCAAATTGTGTAAGCAACACAGTTTATACGCTCAATTTTATTTACAATATTTTGATCCATCCATATAAAATTGGTAAATTTAACAAGCATCGCCTTATTTTTAAACAAAAGTTTTAAAAGCCAATATATTTAAATTTAAAACTACCGATTGCACATTAAAAAATACTTAAGGAACGGGGAAATCAATAAACTCCGATACATAATAGAGCTGAGATAGGTAAAAAAATGACATGGATCTCAGATAAATTAAGTAGGGTCTAATAGAAATTATAGATCTGAAATTTTCAGGCTCTTTTTATGTTGTTTTTGTAAGTGAATTTAATTATCTATTCTCGATAACATTTCCTGTGTTGAGTATCTAAAAAGCTCGTTATCTAGTAAACTTAAACCAACTCATCTCATTCCGTAATGATCCTACAGGGTTTTTGAAAACATGCGGTCAAATTGGAAAGGGTGAAAAGGGACGAAAATAAACGTTTTTGTCATTGAATATGTATCCGTAAATGCCAAGTTTAGGTGATAGAGGGTGCGGTTTATATATGCGGTTGAAAATACCTGCGTGGAATGACGCCTTACGCCACAGAAACGATGTTACCGACTCACCTAAACAGTGCCCTGACCAAGAGATATTAGAAATTAGGATAAAAATACAAACAATAATTTAAATTCATACTTTTGATTAAAAATTTTTTTAAATATAATTCACCTTTGCAAAATCACGTAGTTTTGCAAGCCTTCTGATTTATTCTTAAGTAGCTGAATAACCCGGGTTTCAAATATAACCGCAGCATTTCCCAGTGTTAACTCATACACAAACCCTGTAGAACGTGTGTCCTTATCCATGTCCATTTATTGCAGGAAAACAAACTTTAGATTTTAAAATTGGGGCATCGATGGGTACTTTTAGGACTACCTGTGTGCCAATTTTCATGGCTACAGATTGGTCTGAAGAAAGGAAAGAAATTGCTTATGTTTTCCGCAGTGTTCTAAAGTATAAATGTACCAAATTCGGTGTGGATTGGTCAAACGGTGTAGATTGTATACAGAATATACACGCATACACACAAAATCTTTTATGTATATATAGATTTAAAGTCTACATTTTACCACCTTTGCCACAGGTATTCGTAACTTCGTAGTATTTTTTGATATCTCACTGGAGTGATAGGCTTGCCAACCGCTCATTGCAATGCCTTCTCTTACAGCAGTAACTGCAACTTTACCCTCTTTGGTAAATCGACACTCAAGACAGCTACACCACTCAAAGTTTCTGATATCCTAAGTGTAATCCTAACAAAAGGACTTATTATCTGGAGACAGAGGGCCTTCGGCCGAGGAGCTCCACTGAAAATTCACTTTCAAACAGCGCCCTCTACAGCTAAAACGCGGCATTTGATAACAATCACTCTTTGATAAAAACGTTTCTTTTGAGCCTCTCAACCTATCTTACTATTTAGCCAGATCTTTTCGAAACACCTTGTATAGTCAATAGCATATGATAGCAAGCAAATACACTACCCTACAATATTGGACCGGATGCCAGAGGAATTTGCATAAAATCCGACAACCTGTTTGGGGGTGTTTTTCGTGGTAAGGCCTTGGGGCCTTTGCATGTTGTTTCTGGTCAATTGAACGCCGACGCCTACATGAACATTTTGGACCATTAAGTTCTTCCTACGCTCTGGTAATTTTATGGAATGGACGAATGTTAATTCCAAGACGACAGCGCTCCAAGTCATGTTGTGGTATCAAGATATGGATGTAAAACGCCTTCCCTAGTCTGCTCATAGTGCCGACCTAAACCCCATAGAATATTTGTGGGACGCGCTAGAGCGACGCTTACGGACTAGGGAACCCCGTCCGCAATCTACAGCTGAGCTGGGGCATTCTTGCAGCAAGAATGGACACAAATACCCATCGCTGTGTATCAAAACCTTGTTGAAAATATGCCCAGAGGGTTTGCTAGTGTCATTGCAGCGCGTGGGGAACTATCTACCTATTAAAGCATGTATTATTTCCTTTGTACCATCACATTTTTCTGTCCGGTGCATTATTGTAGGGTAGTGTATTTATCCTTATTAAGAAAAGAAAGGAATTATTTCTTACCTTCCCCGATTTTTTTCTCTCATTTACGATCTGATGAGTAACATTTACGAAAAAATCCATTGGCTCTAGCTCGAAGACAGATATTTTAAGGAATCTCAACACACTTGGAGCAACAACTATTGAGAGAAAAGAGACAGGTAGGTAGATAATTAACATTGTACTAGAGAAACACAACAACGGTCCCGAAGGGAAAGATCGAAGAAAAAGGACTCGTAATTTTGAAGTACAATCAGAAGACGAGAACAACACCTGAGCAATTAAATAGTTAGATGAATTTACGTCGCATTGGTAGCAAGCCAATTGGCTATTGGCAATGGTCCGGGATCAATCCCGGAGGGAAATTTCAGAAGATAACTCGTCATTTTGTATGACGGTCAGGTGACGAGAACAACATTTTAGTTGGCACCACACTCTCCAAACTTCCACACTACGCCATTTTGAGGAGACTTGAGGCAACAATAGATTTAAGTTCACCAGCCCCCACACATACGGCGGTTTTTGGTTGGACCTAGTTTCGAACTCGCAATTCTCAACCAGATGGGTAAGTGCACAAGTTTGAGAGACAAAATGTTTGTATATCTTTGTCTATTAACCCAACTTTAACCATTAACAAAATGCAAATTCTCCAGTTCACAGCTATTATATGAATTTGGGCACAAGAGTCTGTTATCAAACTTGGTCACGGTACTCGGTGTGCAAATTTTCAATATAGCATCTAAAGTGCTGAAAAGTATTAAAATAACGCAAAATGCATTTCCAAATATGGTGTTGGCTGAATCTTCTAGGCCTGTCAAGCAAATAAGCGCGTTTATTCTGACGCGCTTAAATGCTCGCTATGCACTACCCTAAAATGATGAACCGGACAGCAAGATGTGCTGGTATAGGGAAAGAAAACATGCTTTAATAGGGGGATGGTTCCCCACGTGCTGCAATTACAATAGCAACCCTTCTAGGCATACTTTCAACAAGATTCTGATACACAGCTATGCGTATTTGTGTCCATTACTGCTGCAAAAATGTCGCTCGCTCAGCTGTAGATTTCGGACATAGTTCCCTGCTCCGTAAGCATCACTCTAACTCGTACCACAATTGAGCTTGGGATTTAGGTCTGGACTCTGAGCAGGCCAGGAAAGACGTTTTACATCCATATCTTGATACCACTGCTTGACAGAGGCTGTAACAACATGACACGGAGCGTTGTCGCCCCGGCAGTAACATTCGTCCATTGCATAATACCTGTTTGTCCAAATTGTTCATGTAGGCGTCGGTGTTCAATTGACCAGGAAGAACCTGCAAAGGTCCCATGACACATCACGAAAAACATCCCCAAACAAGTAGTCGTTTTTTATGCAAATCCTCTGGCGTCCGGTCCATTATTGTAAGGTAGTGTATGTATTTGAAATTTTACTAAAATTAACCCTAAATTAATATTTTCATCTAACATAAGTCCCTCCAAGTTCCAGATAATTTTTCTTTCACCCTCTCCTCTTTTCTTTCACTCTCTCCGCAGTCTTTCTTTCATTTCTGATACTCATATATGTCGCAATTTATCTTTCCACACCCAAATACGTCTCACACCTGTTGAATTTTGCTATATAGCTAACCATGGTTTCAAATGTGGTCGCCCTCATTCAAGTTGTTAATTTCTTCAATTTCCGATCACCCCAACAACGCCTGCGATACACGTGCTACTGATATAGAAACCCCGCCATTTCCATCAGCAAACTTTCTTAATACGGCCCTTAATATATTAACCTTTTTGCCGACCAATCGGTCTGGTGGTTGAGGTGTTAGCCTCCAGATCGGAAGGCTCTCCTGGTTCAAATTCGGGTCAATGCATGGATGTTTGTAAGCGTATGGTGGAGAGGCGGCTGGTGCACCTTAAATCTGTCCTGGGCGAAAGTCTTCACGTTGGGCTGGTGTGGAATTTTGGAGAGTGGGGTGCCTCTCAGGTGTTGCCTCGTCATCTGACCGTGGTTCAAAATGACGTGGTGTTGTCCTCGGATCTTTACCTCGGGGGATTAATCCCGGACTGTCGACATTAGCCCGTTGTGTTGCTCTAGTACGACGTTAATTAAAAATTACCAAATTATAATTAACCTTTTTATCTTTAACCCCGTAACTGATTAATATACAGCTATTCATTGTTTCACGAACCACTTAGATGACGCTCACAGGGCTCCTAACAGGTTTAAAGGTCTAAAAGGGTGACAAAAGTGACTAATTTAACCAAAAAGGTGACAAAAAGTGACTAATCAAGCAGAAAAAGGGGACAAAAAGTGACTAATCAAGCAGAAAAAAGTGACAAAAAGTGACTAATCGAGCAAAAAAAATGACAAATAACAATAATGCTAACTATATTCAAGTATAAAGATAGAAAATAAAAAGATCCTCCCCTAGCCTTAAATATATTAACATAAAAATAAAAAAATCGTACTGATAATTTTTTAATTTGTTCATTTTTGACACTGCTTCAAGAATTTCTTCCTTTTCTTTGAAAGATTATGTCTAATTTTTTTTGTTTTTTTTTGTTGAAAAAGTCTGAAATTATTTTTGTCTTTTTCTTTTCAATAGAAGAATGTGCATTTTTTAAAGTCTGTCTTTGCTGACCGGCATCGTCTGAGACTTTTGCCGCTCCTTCAATCATTGCCTGAGCAAGTGCTGCTTCCTTAAAAACTTTATTTTTCATCGCCTTCTTGAGCCTATCATTGGCTTCCTTTAATAATTTTGAAGCACTGTCCAATATCTCATTCTCTTCCTTACGCAAGCATTTTAAGTTTTCGTACGTCTTCTTCTATCACCTTTCTGTTCTTTGCCAGCTGCTTTAAATTTTTTTTTCTCTGCTCCCAGTCTATCTTTTTCTTTCCTGTCCTTCTCTAATTTTTCTTGTGCCTCGTGTTTTATATCTTCCTAGGAGGGTCCGCCCCCTGCTCGCTTACGCTCGCCAACCCCCGGGGATTGCTACTCAATCCCACTACTTACGTTGGTTGCTTCGCAAACCAACATTACTTTCGCAGAGTGCATCTCCTAGACAACAAAACTATCTGAATAATTCGTATGATCCTGGTTTGACTTTCCGGTCCATGACGTCACAGCGAGGGTTTCGCCATCTGCTCACAGACCCCCCAGGGATTGCCACGTAATCCCGTTTGGGTTGCGAAGCAAACCAATACTTTTGCAAGTGATTTCACTCTTTTTTTACTTTAACATTTAATGCACCCTAAACTAATAGCCGCATCAGTAAGAAACCTTCTGCATCTTGTTCCCTGTACAATTTTAAGTAATCTGTGTTAATCTTCTAACTTTACGTTCTGTACTTCGTACTTTCTCCGTAAACCTTCCGAGAACAAAGTGAAAAAAGCGAGCCCTTTTCCTCGCCAAATAAAAAGAAATAATTTTTATGGCAATTGTTGCTACGATAAATTTAATATCTGTTAAACCCGATAATTAAAAATACAACCCACAACTGCGCGCGGAACCTGCTATGCGAACTAATAAATACGAAATTTGTGTGACCAACTTTTGATTGCATCGAATTTATTTATGAACCAATTTTTAAAATAATTGTACCATAAGAAAGAGTATAATGTAACAGGGTGGCAACAAAATCCTCGAAAAAAAGTTCCCTGATTTCCATGATAGTGTGACAAAAACTTCCCTGATTCTACAAATCCCTAAAGAAAGGTCGGGATATGTAATTGGTATCGATATACAGTACGCACACGATAATATTTTCAAATATTTAGGGTCAGATGGGGTAAAAGGATCACACACACACACATTCTCCACAAATATTTTGTATTTTTCTTATCAGATATTTTGGATCAGATATTTACTATCAGATATTTACTATTGGAACCCTTAATGGAACTCTAACAATAGCAATTGAAAAAAATTAATATTATTTTGATTATGAACTTTTTACACCAGTCCCTACATTATCCAAATGTAGATAAAATACAAATGCAAATATACATAAAAAATTGGTACAGCTTCAGTCTACGTTTAAAGCGGTGGCAACGATCTTGGCGGGTTTTTTTTTTTTTGGGGGGGGGCGCACTTCTAGTAGCGAATTAGCGCTGGTTAAGGCAACCCATCTGTATTGCGATTATTATGGTTCCCATGGCAACCTCGGCAAACAAAAAGTTAAACTTTTAGGCCCGATGCATACATCCGGTTTTTCAACGTACGGCGCCGCTGCCGCAAAGCAAGTGCGGTCTGAGATACATTAGATCCAATGAAATAGTGCACACATGCCTCCGGCGCCGCTGCGGCGATGCACGTCCACCTTGTGTGCAATTTGTACCGCAGTTCCCCACGGCGCAGCAGCTCGCCTCACAAACTTCTCCGGTCTGAAGTAATTAATAAATGGTTTATCTAGTAACGTCTATTTTGTTTCAAAATATACTTTTCTTGCACTAAGTTAGCGAAATAAACACGTTTTCTTCGATAGAATTTTGTCACAAATGGCGCGAAATGAGTACTTGCGTCATTTCACGGTTATGTGTGCATAGTTCGGCTTCGAAGCCGCAGCGGCGCCGCATGTTGAAAAATCGATTGTGTGCACCGTGCCTTAGACTACTGTCGATACAACAGTTCTACCATGATAGCGCCAAGAATTTAGACAACGGCCAGTTCATCAGTTGTACCTTAATAGTTATAAAAATCGCGCTAAGAAACAATTTAGACTACGGCCGTTGCAGCAGTTGTGCATTGAAAGTTATAAGAATCGCGACACGGAAGAATCGTACTTGTTATATCGAAAGTCGTAGTCAAAAGGTTAATTTTCATTTTGAATATCTAATATTATAAATGGAAGTATTTGTCACTCTGTCTGTTTGTTTCCTGCACGCTAAGTCCTGACGAATCTATGGCACTTACATCAAAGGTAGTCCAAATGTTTTGTAATTTTTGTTTAGTGGCAAATTTTAAAATTCAATCCAGGACATTTTAAAATGCATTTAATGAAATGTAATTATTATTGAATGCAACAGCATAGAAGATCACAGATTCTAGATTTTTTTTTCGTTCCGTTTTCATTTTGAATGATTTTCCAGCAGACGATAAAAAACAAATAAACTTTTAACTGGAGTTATTTAGTTCTTTTTTCTATTTACTAGACCGTTAAAGATAAAGTAACAATTTCAATGTATTTGAAATCTGCGGAAAATTTCACATTGAATCAATACCTAAATATATATATATATATATATATATATATATATATATATATATATATATATATATATATATATTAATTAAATAAAATTTTTAAATTGAATGTCTTCAAAATTTTTGCAAGAGATTTTGACGTTTAGAGAAGTTTTCAATTAAAGAGGAAAAGAAAAAACATTTTGGCTGGCATTGTTTATTTCTTTTTTGTAAAATCGGGATCGTAAAAGATAGATTGAAAATTTCAACGGATTTGAAATTTGACACCAGATAGATACCTTATACGTTTGATTTTCTTTTAATAAATAATATTTCAACTAAATATTTATATTTTCACAAGAGATTGTGACGTCAAGCCGAATTTCCATTTGGTTTGCGAAGCAAACCAACAAACACCACGGGCAACTCCGTTATGGCTGTAATCTAATTTGCGAAGCAAATCGTAGTTCACAATATTCATAATTTGATTTGCGAAGCAAACCATCTGGAAATTCGCAGGGAATTCATTCCAAAATAGGCTACGAATTTCCATTTGGTTTACGAAGCAAACAAACACCACGGGCAACGCCATGATGGTTGTTATCCAATAGGCTACGAATTCTCATTTGGTTTGTTTCTCAAACCGTATTCGTAGCAATCACCGGGGGTTAGAGAACAGCACCTAGTTAGTTAGCACCTGAACTCAAGAAAAGAACTGTCATGGGCAATGCCGTTCTAGCCACCCAGTGGCTAGTATTCTTAAAAGTTCTTTCAAAATTCGTAAAACTGTCGGTTGATTTCATTGGTTCATTTGGAGTAATTCCTTCCTTGGCGAATTTAGAAGTGCTCCAAAAAAGCGCCAAGGCCGTTACACCTCAATAAACGTAGACTGAATCTTTACCAAAAAATTCTACAAAAATGTAATTGCAAGCAAAAAATATTAATTTAATGTACAAAAAAAAACATCATTAGTTATACAAATTTAAAATTGTATACCACAAGTTGTATCGCTGGCCTCGTAGCGACGAGACGCTCCGGCAATGAAAACCACGGCGTCGGTTTTCGCTGGGTTCGAAAATTACGACGCCACTGTTCTATACACGAATTACAATTTCGGTAAAAACGATTTATTCGATTCTCAAAAGTACTTGTTATCGCGCATCTCTAAATAGGCCACAAACGACAATAGTTACCGTTTTCATAAATGTTTAAAAATTCCCTGATTTTTTGTGAAATTCGGAAATTTTCCCTGATATTTCCAGAATTAAAAAGTTCCCTGAGAATTCCCTGATTTCCTGGTTCTGTTACCACCCTGTGTAATGCATTCAGTGATGTTCTCAAATTTAAAACTCAAATTTTCAACAACAAATTTTCATGACAAACAAATTTTCAACTTTGTATCATGTTTGGCTTCTTTATTGGAATGTAGTGAAGGAAATACTTTCGCTCTGCAATTCAATGTTTAAGCAACCTTTCAGCAACTGGCTTTAGGCTTAGCTACCTGCTTGAATAATGGCTTGATGAAATGGTGAGTGGGAAGTTTCGTCTTCTTAAATTTGTTTGTATGTTGACCAACGCTTAGGCCATTGATTAAAAAATCTGTGAATACCAAAAACTAGTTCAGACACATCTTCTCCTAACTCTTTTAGACCTTTAAGAAAAGCATTATGTATTGTGTGAATATTACATGTCTCGATGTTAATTAGTTCTTTTTTTTTCAGGGAAGAAAGTAATGTCATTAATCTTTTTAAAAACTGACTTTCACTAAAAAAAAACCTCAAGAATATGTAATAATCAACTTCGATGATAACAGAGAATGATTTTTAGTTCGTTCGCAACGCTCCTTCAATATTTAACCCTCTAGATACAGAGACGGCCGAAATTTTTGCAATCTCTGGTTACGGAGGGGTTTGGAATCTTTCAGATCTCAAGCTCCTGAAGAAACGGTTGAAGTCCATTAAGATTTCCATGCCCTCATTTCTGTGCCACAAAGAGAGTAGAGCGTGAATAGCCTCTGTTCCATAGACAGGAATGTCAGGGTTCTCGATGGGGAGCTTCGAGCACTTAGAATGTGTAAGAGGTTGATGATATAGATATATTCCCTTAAAAACTTTGCAGAAGACACCTTCGAGTGTAAATTATCATACATATTGAAGATTCCACCATCATTTCAGTGTTTATCCTGACGTATATATATACCTTCAAGACATAATCAGACCCACAATAGAAACTGCAACAAGTGATGACAAAGGTACTAAACGTATTACCTCTCCTCCTGGGTTAACGTTGAGTTAATATCAGCTTGATCCGTCCGGTCTCTTGGAATCTCCATTCTCGTCTTATTCCTGAATCCGAAAATAAAACGGGTCTGCTGAGACCGCCCTCGGATCTGTGTATGGAGGATGTTATCCCCTCCCCCTTAAGTGACCACTGGCATCGATCACCATTTACAAGGTGTCAGCGCCAGACCTCCTAGAGGGTTACTCCTATTGTTCGACCCTGTCGACCGGTGATATCTACCTTGCGCCAAATGATACGCCACACAAAACTATGAAAAGAAAACGTTAGTCGTAAATGCCACTCAAGTTAGGTAATTAGGTAAGAGGGGTCGGACATGCAGATGGCCCTGCTTCCCTTAAACTTCGCCGCTTCGTTTTACTGATAGCCTTTTCCTGTGGGAAAATTTTCAGAACTTGCAGCTAATACACCGCGGGCAATGTGAAGTATCCTTTTACAATTGAAATGGTACGCTTTTGAATCCATTCTTGCAGTGGAATGTTGAATTGAATTCGTACAAACCCTGTCTTTTCAGAGAAAATGAATTTTTTTTACTGTGCATCAAACTTTTTCTTCTCTAAATAAAATTTAAGAACTTAAAACCCCTGAAAAGGTGACAAAAGGTGACAAATTGTCAAAAAGGTGACAAAAAATGACAAAAAATAAAAAGGTGACAAAAAGTGACAAAAGGTGACGTGTTAGGAGCCCTGCGCTCAGAGCCAATTCTACCCTCTAGAAAAGCCTATGATGCGGTCTTGGTAAGTTTTTTTTTTGCTTCGACGTTTATCTTAGTAATTCAATTTTTCACAACTATACACATACCATCATAGTTTTATATTTTTTTAACTCTATTATTGTTTAAGTTCGAGCTACGTTTTGGTTTACTGGGTAGGTATTTTAAATAAAGTCTTACTGGAGCCACAGAACGGTCTGTTGGTGACGGTCGGGGATCAAACCCGAAGGGAAAGACACGAGAACAACACCATGTAATTTTGAATCAAGATCAGATGACGGATCATGGGTTTTTAAGAAATTGGAAATGAGACAAATTGAACACAAAGCAATACTTACTGAGAAGAAAAAATTTCCAATTCATGCCTACATTGAAGGTTTTCTTAGCCATTTGCACGAACGTGTTCTCTGGGTCTTTGTGTGAGTCTATTTTCGTGGAGAAAGCAGAACTGGCAATCACGTCCATTGTAAAAGTTTCATATAATCTAAGAAGAAGAATTTAGCTTTGAATTTTTGAACCAAGTAGTTCTAATTGCATACAAAATTACATGCAATCAATCACAATGGTTTTTATCTAAGATCTGGTTTTTTTACCCTCTGATTAAAGAATTTTTCTGGGGTTTTGATGGTCATGAATGTATTCAACAATAAACGTATCATTCAGAGAAAACGACAGAAATCATAAACCTGCTTCAGTCTGCCTCAAAGAAGGAATTCGACTACTTTTCTTTAACCCTCCAAGTGGTTTCGACGAGATATCTCGTTCATCATGATCTGGCAAGATTGCTGATGACGAGATATCTCCTACATCAAGGTATTACATACATCCCCATCCCCCATTACACAAGGTATTACAGCACCACGCAAAGTGGAACACTGTAACAGCACGTCGTTAAATAAATGATATTGAAGGGGTTTTACAAGGACAAACTGTATTTTTTCTAAGTGAAACCAATATGGCAAGGGGGAAATCATACGCCAAACCTAATATATGCGCGAGTTATTTTGCACAACCCTTCAAATTCACGAACGGATAAATCTTGTTATAACGGATTAATAATCTTTTATGATTCAGCCGCCCTTGGCACGATACGACGGGAAGTTTCGAGGCCAACAGAAAATATTCACTATCTTCTTGATAGAATTAGCCATTTGGGGGAACATCTGCATATTAAAGTGGATTGTACCTAAGGTTGTGAGAACATCTCTTTTAAAGAGAAAATGTCCTCTTTTTTTCGTATAAGGATCTTTTTTTCACTCTTTTTTTTAAATCATATCTTGGTTGTCCTCTTTTTTAAGGTTGTTCAATTTTTGTTCATCTTTTCGGAAAGCGTTAAAAATATATTTCCCATTTCCAACATTACGTGCAAACTTTACGATAATCACATTGCCTCCTATATAGTTATGTAAACCACAGCTATTCAAATACGTACGTTCTAAATCTAGTACATTGTACGAAAATTGTACGTATGGTTACAACTCATCAACGTATAATAAAGTTCAACCTCTAGTGTATAATGAGCTCCATGTTAAAACGTCTCATTATGCGATGAAATCGCAAACCAGTGAGAATTTAGATTCGTGTTAGAATAATAAGAATGAAATATTCTTCTTATTATATCAGAACGAATAGGCAAGACAGACGATTCGCAGCCTTTTTTTTTAGTTTGGGAGGAATTCACGTTGCTAACCTAGCCACCTTTTTATTAGCATTAAATCGCAGTCCATAACTCAACTATTATTGCTGCGCACAAACAAATATGAAAAGCAAAATGTTTAATTTATATTAATTAGGATATGCATGTACTATTACGTTGCTATATGTTTGTTTTGTTTAAAAATTGGATTCTTATTTTTTGCAACGTTTTGAAAAAAGACTTAAGTAAATGGTCAGTGCTTTCATTTATAAATTCGTTCTCGCATTTGCCAATTCTTTTCAAAATACGTAAGTAATGTGTTCAGTAGATTTTATTTCTGTTAGTGGTTAATATGACAAGATACGTTAAATATTATTCTTTTTGTTAGATACCTAACAATTATGCACTAATAATGCGTGATTTCCGTGTCCCTTTTTTTTTTTTAAGTAATTTTAACAAATGTTCTCTTTCTGACATTCAACTTCTGGCA
This sequence comes from Metellina segmentata, assembly GCA_947359465.1. Taxonomy (NCBI): domain Eukaryota; kingdom Metazoa; phylum Arthropoda; class Arachnida; order Araneae; family Tetragnathidae; genus Metellina; species Metellina segmentata. The sequence goes on from OX375879.1 coordinate 94,690,594, forward strand.
ACCCTAATTGTACTACGTGTTGGAATAGTGGGATAAGACGCTATAGAGTAGGGATACACAGGCTTGTTGCTCACAGATTCACTATAACCAAGGGCCACAGAGATTCACAATAACTTACAGGAAGGCCGCCCCTAAAACCATGAAATTTATCTGACATATATTTTTTTATTTATATTGTTATGTATTGATACAAGAGCCAAGGTTGCCATTTGGAAGAACAACGCGAAGGATTATCAACCAGAGTAATACGAGTTCGATCCCGCCCCCTTTACACGACGATCTGGTTGTATTCGAACTCGCAACACATCTCGGTTTGTAATTACTCTACCAAACAGACTACTATGGGCTCTGAGTAGGGACAGGAGAAATTAATAATTGTTCCATAGTTTGAGCGAAAGAGAGGTTATTGATTTCACCTTTTTGGGAAATGGTTCTCTCGACAAGAAATCTCGTCACTGGGAAAATTGGCAAGATCTTGGTGGGCGAAATATCTCGTCATTTAAGTGGACCAGTGCACAAAAATCTTTCACAATTTCGATTATTTTTTTTATAATTAAATATATAATTAAATTTTATAAAAAATTTTGTATAATTAAATAAATGTTTATACAATTCTGTTTAAAATGATATGTTTATGTAGTTACACAAAGCTATGGAGTTACGTTGAGTAGAAGTATCTTAAATAATTATTGAAAATACCTGCACGGACCTGAGTAAGGTCAATTTTATGCTTTAAACAATATCTCAAAATGTGTATTTTTTCCATAAAAGGAACATTTTTCAAAGTCTATTTAAGCAAATATAAAAAAAATTGGTTTACGAGTGTAACATATCCTTGTATATCTTTTACCCTATAACATATTTTAACGCAGGCATTTTTTTTTCTCTTCTTCTTAAAGTTCTTTTTGACTGTTGAAAAAAAATAAAAATTGGTCATTTTTCAAAAACAAAATACAAGTTGAAGGACAAAATTCAAATTTTAAAGTTTTTTTTAAATCCTTGTGTTAAAGTGTTCAAAAGTGTCTTCTCGTAACCTGTATAGAAAAAATGCAAATCATACACATTAAAGATTCTGAGAAAATGTTCCTTAAAATTTGGCCATTTTAACATTACGAAGATAGGGCCCGCGTTGAAGAAAACTGACCAGATCTTGGTCTCGCGATCCCAAAAGTAGGCGTTGACGATCGTGATTAGCAACATGGGTCAGATCTTGATTGACGAGGTATTTCGTCGAAACCACTCGAAGAATTAACGCACCCAAAAGGGGAAACCAAGAATGATGATATTGACAGAGTATTTAACATTGAGGTAAATTAACATCAAGCTGTAATAAATTGCCATTCATAATAGTGCTTGACATTTCAAGTGAAGATTATAGTCAGTAGGATCACCTGTTGGTTTCGACGCATTTACTGGCTGCGGCATCCGCTGTGAAATTATCACACAATATTCTGGAACATTCCTTGAAAATATTCAGCATCTGAGGGGGAAAAATTAATATCTTCACATTGAATTACCAAAAGACACATATTAGTTTTATAAAATCACTAGCAAAATACCCGACCTTGCTCGATTTGAATTCGTTTACTGTAGATTGAAGAGATAATCAAAATATATAATGACATACGTTTTTTGTAGAATAAAAATGTATTTGAACACCTTTCGCCAACCTTATAATTTCTACAACTTACTTTGGACACAAATTCTACACATGCATATCCATTCATGTAATACATTTCACACACATCGCACCCTTGCTGTATGGCAAAGCTACAAAATGAAGCTAAGGTTACTACTATAAAAGACGATTTTGAAGGAGATTTGGAATTCCCTTTCTCAAGTTCTTTTCATATTCAAATCAATTAATAAAAATTACGATTTACTGTGAATGCTCTCGCACTCATAATCAACAAAACAATATTTTTGTGCCTGTAGCACTCTTGCATGCGACATTGTGAAATTCTGCAATATTTTCCTGTTATTAGGACAACGAATTTTTTAATGCTTGAAAAGTTCTAGTTCGGATTTTTTAAACATTATTATTCTTTCAATAACGGCATTATTCTTTCAATAACGCATTATTCTTTAAATAACAGCATTATTATTTCAATAATGGCATTATTATTTCAATAAAGATATATTCTTTCAATAATGGCATAACTACACTTAAAATTTAGTGAAAATATATTCTGACTTACCTGCCACTTTTAAGTCGAATACTTTGTGGTGGTGTTGCGTGTGATGAGACGGAAAACACATTTATTAAAATAATAAATTTTTAAAACAGAAAACAGCGAAATAAAACAAAATAAAAGATGTCGGAAAAAATTGTTCTGAAGACATTAATTTGTTATTCATTTTTATCTCTTGATCTCGCACAGTTGCCACAACTTACAACTAAAAGGCCCAAAATTTAGAAATGTGGAATTAATTCAGAACGAAAGAAACAGAAAATATCACTGATCGCGCGATCTTGTTCATTCCCGTTTGTTGAAAAATATCGTCTGTCCCAAATATTGGGAAATAGTTTTCATTGCGCAAAGAACAAAAATAAGACTCGAAATAAATGAAGTATCAGAGCTAAAATTCCATTTAAAAAATAATTTTTTGAAGACTAATTACAGTTTAGCAGTACTGATAAAGCTATCAAAGTAATCGTAATATTCAATATACATTCCAATTTTTCCAAAACTACCAAATTATGGTTTATTTAAGTATATTTACTCAGGTGTTTTAGCATGAAACTCAACTAAATATAACAATAATGAAATGTTTAATATTGTATTCACTAAACTAATACATAATGTATAAAATAAAGCACATTGGCAATCAAATATCTGGAATAAAATTCATGTGATGCTTGCACAAACACGCAAACACAAAATCGAACATAGAACAGAAAGACGGACAAACAGACTTTCGCAACCAATTCCACTCACTAAATGAAGGTAAGTACTCACTGTATGCAAATTTCCATGAAAATATATTAAACCGTGTGGACGTGTATAGGGCACATACATACAGACAGACAGACACCAAACGCGAAAAAGTCGGATTTGGCATCAGAAGGGTCCAAAACGGATAGAAAACTTGAAATGGGTCGAAAATATTGAATGTACAAACAAACGCTCCATTCTTATTTATATAGATATACTATATCGGCACCATTACAAAGGTAAAAACCTTCACAACTCTCTTGTGAAATCTAATATTTTTTTTAAAATAGTATTTAGTCTATAATAATTGTTATTAAATTAAAGTTATTTGAAGCAATTATGAATTAGAACCTTCTATATTTTCTTGGAAATCGACTCAGGACTTCTAATATGACCATGCAAGATTTCAGCTCATTCCGATATATGGTTAGTTTTTGTGTTACTTTAAATTGTCCTCATTATAGCAATTTTAAAGGCAATCAAAACTTTAAAAAACGTTCGACAAACCTTTTAAATTATTCTTCGATCATTTGCACTTGCATAAGAAATATAATTCTCGGATCGTTTGCAGGCGTTTAAAAGCGTAACAAACAATCCGAACAATAACAAATGCGTTCAATAGTGTTTAAATTTGAAATTTGGGAAGCATTAACTACAATTAATATCGATCTACGAATAGCGACTTTCAAGGTGGAGATAATCCCTGAAATTGACAGCAACTTTTATGTTGAATACCTCCGTATGTAAAGATAGTAAAGTCATGAAATTTCTTATTTAAACTAATTTAACAATGCAGAATCTGATTAAGGCATCCAAACATGGTGTTTCTTTTAGATATTTTGTTGTTTGTACAAAATTTGACTCATGAAGATCCCTCTTATGCAATTCTGTTGCATTTGAATTTGTAGAGGGCGTTTTGCCCTATTGAATATCTTTGAATTCGTCTTACAATTCATAGTGCAAGAAATAAAGAAGGTGGTTCGTTTTTTCCCGCTATTGTACATGCACACACAAGGAGAGTTTTTCAGTCACAGAAGAGAGAAATCCAACCAGGAAATAATCGAATCTGACAGGAATAGATTATTTCCTGGATTATTTCTTAATCAACTCGTAGATTTCAAGCGAAGTGGGCATAGCCACTTTAGGTTGCCAGAAGATGAATATCGGAAAAGAGAACATTTGGTAAAAGTATTTAAAAAAAAGAGGACACGAAAAGCACACTTTATTAGTGTATAATTGTTAGGTATCTAATAAAAGAGAATAATCTTTGACGAATTTTGGTATATTAACCTCTAACTGAAAGAATATCTACTGAACATATTACTTACGTATTTTGAAAAGAATTCGTCAATGCGAGAACGAATTTATAAATGAAAACACTGACCATTTATTTAAGTCTTTTTTCAAAACGTTGCTAAAAATAAGAATCTAATTTTTAAACAAGAAAATAATAGTAGATACATATCTAATTAATAGAAATTAAACATTTTAACTTTTCTCATACTTGTTTGTACATAACTACAATCATAGTTTAGTTAATATATGGACTACGATTTAATGCTAACATAAAGGTGGCTAGGTTATTACAGTGATTTTCTTCCTAACTAAAAAAAAAAGGCTGCGAATCGTCCGTCTTGCGTATTCGTTCTGATATAATAAGAACAAAATATTTTATTCTTATTAGTCTAACACGAATCTAAATTCTCATTGGTTATCGATTTGATCTCATAATGAGACGTTTTAACAAGGAGCTCCATAAACGTTTTACGTACAATGTACTAGATCTAGAACGTATTTGAATAGCTGTGATTTACATAACAAAATAAGAGGCAATTGTGAATATCGTACAGTTTGAACGTAATGTTTGAAATGGGAAGTATATTTTTTAACGCAATCCGAAACGATGAACAAAGAGAACAAAATGTGAGGAACCGAAAAAGAGAGGGTGAAAAGATCTGACTTAAAAAAGAGTGTAAAAAAAGATCCGAACGGAAAAAGGGGACATGTTCGCTTTTAAAGATATTTTCTGAAGTGAAGGGATTAGAAGGTCAGACAATTCGACGTCGAAAGAATGAACGTCATGCGATTGCAAAATGGATTAACCCGGAAATAAAAAGAGGCACTGTGTCCGGTATCTATTTATACGTAACACTGACTACAACACAATAAAATATGTTGAAAGAAGCAATCTGAACATTATTCAGAAGTTAGAGTTTACTAGTTACTTTAAAGCACCAGGAGCACTCCACTCAACTTCAATGGAAGTCCGTCGCGGTATTGGAATGTTCATCTCGGTGTTCTCAACAAAACTTACAACTGACGATGATGACTTGGGCCCGGTGCACACGTCCAATTTCTCAACGTACGGCGCCGCTGCGGCATCGAAGCGCAACTATACTCTGTTTCACCTTAACTTGTCAGTAGAGTAAAGGCTACGTTGACCGCATCACAGCCGTTGTCGTAGAAACTAGGGTTACAATGTCAGAAGAAGTCAGCTATAAGCGAGGAAATTCGCCCTTTTTGGCAAGGAGAGATAAAATGCACGTGGAAATTCTATACGTTTCACAGATCTTTAATTTCTAATGGCTCTTGCATTACATTTGTTAATTAAACAAAAAGCTACTCTATGTTAATATAAATGCGTTTTGATTTTTCTAAATGAGTATTATTTTTAGTTATTTAAAAATATATATATTTAAAATTTTTTTACAATAAATGTTGTTTAAAAAAACAGTCTATTTAAAGATGTGATGAACCATAAAATTCATTTTTTGAATTTACTTACCTGAAAGCTAAACACCTTGATTAATACTTCTTTTTTCAATTTTAATAATTTTATTAAAGGAAATTAATCCAATTTAATTACTCCTTTGGTCTTACATTTGGTTGGACAAGGTAGGGGAGAGTGCGTCGTCTGCTAAAATATGTGTTTTTCTTAACAGCAAAATATAGTCTCCAAATTAAATCAAATTTATTCTGATATTAAAGAAAGTAAATAACAAATAAAAATACATATAACATAGAGGATATAAAATACATTCACAATAAATAAATAGAATATAAAAAATACAAATATAGTGAATACACATACAATAATAAAAAAAATGAAACCATTTTAAAAATTAGAGTTAAAAAAAATAAACCTTATATGTGTGAAACATATTCTGAAACTCGCGGAACGGTGTCGGGTTGATTAGTAGTAAATTATTAATTTTATGAATAATTTAAAATAGTTTACAAGAAAGTGTACAGAAGAAACCAATCTCTTTCATGAATAGTAGTTACAATGAGAAAACTATATTTACGTTTTACTTATTCATCACATGCATTTATACATCATCAATATATGTAAAACATAGCAAACATCATAACAAATCTATTTACATTATAATATACTTATTCATCACATGAATTTACACATCATCATCACTTAACATTTCCGAATCGCTATCAGACTCACTATTAAAAGAAATTACCAAGTTCTTACTTTCCCAAATATCATCCACAAGTCCATCTACTTCCCACATGTATTTCTCTTTTTCAGTAACATGGTTTATGCAGTTTTTCCAATTTTGTAGAGACCTTTTCAATCCCTTGGATGACTAAATCCTTCACATCGTTCAGTTTAAAAGTCTTGTTTTCCCTGGCAACGTGTCCTTTTACTTGACTCCATATCATTTCAATGGGATTAAGCTCACAGTGATACGGGGGAAGTCTCAAAACCTTATGTCCAAATTTTTCGGCAATTTCTTCAACTCTGTATTTATCAAACATATGTTTGATTTCGCTAACTTTTTTCAACAGTTCAATCTTGATCATGTCCTGGTTCCACGTAATGTTTTTCAACGATAGCCATTCTTGAATTGCACTTTTTTTCCAAGATGTCGTCGGAATTTTTTCTTTCTTCACCGAGTGATAGGGGGCATTGTCCATCACTACAAAGCTGTTTCGTTTCAATTTAGGCATGATATCTTCAAACCACTTCTCAAAATGGTTACCATCCATTTCTTCGTGGTAGTCACCGGATTTTTTTCCTACAAAAATGTCAGCCGCATCAGGTACAAATCCTTCATCACTTCCGATATGGGTAATGATGAGTCTTCTTCCTTTTCCTTTTGGTGCAGCCAAGCCTGTTGTCAAACTTGAAGAGGAAGCTTCATTGGTGCTTTTGATGTTTTTGTCTTGCCATACTCGACTTTGTGAGTGTCCTTCATTCACCCATGTTTCATCTAAATAATAGATTGAAGCATTTTCATTCTTCAGTTCTCTAATTTTTCGTAAATAATTTCTTCGCCATAAAATTATGTCGTGTCTTTCTAAAAGCATAGCCTGCCTTTTTCGCTTTTCAAAGGAAAATCCCAAATCTTTCAGTATCCTGTACAGTGTACTTCGGCTAATGTTTGTCGAAAAAATATCCTTATCATTGTTAATTTCATTTAGAACTTTGTCCAATGTAGGAATTTCATTTCGACGAAAACAATCATGAATTTTTCGTCGGATGCACGATAAAGTAAAGTTGTCATATTTCATCATTCTTGTTCTTTTTCCAACGGCATAAGGTCGTTTTTTTCCTGGAGTACTCAAAGGACTTGTCGTCTTCTTTTCTTTTTTCAAACGAAAAACAGTTCTTTTGGAAACACCAGTTAGTTGAGACACCTTTCCGACGATTTGGTTAATGGAATCACTATGGTTTTCTTCTCGAAGTCTAGAATAAACATTCAATATGTTCCTGCGAGCTCCACTACCAATTGATTTTCCTTGCTTTGATGGCGTATACAGCTTGGATGGTGACGTTCCTTTTTCAGCCATGTTCAGAGTATCAAACACACTCCAATAAAATAGCACAAGAGAGATATGAACGTAAATACACACGCTAGCAAAGACGCAGAGCGAAATGGCGCAGACTTGGCCGGAAAGCGTATTTAGCTCGCCAGAAATGTTACCATGGAAACCGGTTTAGAATTCCGTTTCGGATATATTCATTCGCTTCGGTCAAAAAAAAATGCTTTTTACAAATAAATAACCGATTATAAAGGTTCAAAAATCACTCCTTCATTGTAGGACAATTTTTACACGTTTATATGCATTTTCTTTATTTTAAATTCCAAATCAAGTTGGAATTATTTTTCATGCGGATGAACATCATTTCTGCCTTTCCCAATACTGACAAGTTAAGGTGAAACAGAGTATATGCACACATAACCGTGAAATGACGCAAGTACAAAAATCGCGCCATTTGCGACAAATATTCTAACGAAGGAAACGTGTTAATTTCGCTTTGTTGAAACAAAATAGACGTTGCTGGATACAACCGTTTATTAATTACTATTATTTATATGCCATTTATTATGAAAAAATCGTCTGTAATGCCGACTGGAGTTCCCAAAATTCCAGACATGGGATTAGGCAACCGACGGAACTCCAGCTGTGTCGATGAGAAAATCGTTCCTGAAAATGCACAGAACGGTTTATCGCATCTCTGAACTCAATTGCCAGACACAAGGGGAAGAAAAAGGGGCGGACCAAAACGGAACGCCATGCCGCTGATGAGAAAAACTCTCTTTCGATATTTTGTCCAAAACACACATGCAAACACTGAAGTTGTTGTTGTCAACGTCTGGATGTTGATGTACATTCCATCGCCCACGTGTTAGAGAAAAAGGGTCGGCTAGTACCATGTGGTACAATATGCAAAGTTGTACTTCGACATATTCGAATTAAAGTTTCAATTGAAAACTTATTTATTAAAAGAAATTTACATTTACGGTATCGATCTGGTGTAAAATTTTCCGCAGATTTCAAATCCGTTGAAATTTTTACTGTATCTTTAACGATTCCAAGATATAAACTTGGATTAGAGAATAAAAAAGCCCTACTTTTCGAACGATTGACTAGTGCGTATTTTAAACGAACAAAAGGCGCCGTCAATAGCGCTCATCAATGCCAATCAATCACAATTTTTATCAATATGCGTCAATCGCCTCCTACAATATCAATTGGTTGCTTCAATGAACCTCATTGACAATAATATTGATCGCCTAGGGACCCACTCACAGCTATACTAATAAACTTAGGCATCAATTTGGCGCGTTTTTTGCTTATTTCTTGACGCTATTTGTTTCCATATTAGCTTTTTGTTTTTGGCGCCATTTTGCTTATTCCTTTGTTAGTGCAATGGATTTCATGATTTGGGGTTTGCCAATAGATAAACAAACGCCAAAGAGGTACTGTATTAGACTTTTATCTGAATGTATATGACGTCAGAGCTATATTCTAAAGAAGAAATGTTCTCTGTTACGCTAAAAAAATGCAAGCGCCAAGAAATAAGGAAATTGGCGCCAATGTTTATTGGTACGCCTATAACGGAAAAGTACTACAAGTGGACTGATCATTGCAAACGAGAAGAGTTTCAAAAAGAGTGACCAACGTGGCGATTAGTAGTCACTTGACTAGTAGTCGATAAGAAATGGGCTTGGTTGGCCGATTTGGCATTGTATCTCCTAGTTTCTCGATGTAATATCTTATTATAGAGTACATGCATGAATACACTTTTCTATAGAGTGGCGACAAAAGTTGTGTAATAACCAAAGACTACTTTGAGATGATCAATCAATGGACCAATCAGATGTTGTATATTAATAGATGGGCGTCTGCTACCGTTCCGTGGACTAATCAGATGATGAAAAGTTATTTTTCACCCGACAGACGAAAGTAATCTAAGAGTGACGTTACTAGTAGTTTTGGCCACATTATCCCGGGCTTGCCAAAAAGGTTACTATTGCTCACTCTACCTTCATATTTCATCTAGCTATAACTTAATACACATTACGAATTTAACTTAACATATAAACACTTGCTTAACCTTGTAAAATCTGGAAATGGTATTTAGTACTACAAGCTTTAAATACTGAAAATAAACTAAAAATTATTCACTTATTGGCAATGAGACCTATAGTAATCAATTCAGTGCCCTTTTTTAGTAATCTCAAAACGTATCAAGAGATTTAACTGAATACGTTTGTTTGCATGAATAACGAATGACTAAAACAAAATAGGCAAAGTACTCACTCTTTTAATCTTCCCGGTGGAGAATGTCGGACTTACAATGCTGCGAATCCTTTTCCAATCTTCTCCCTCTACGGTGGTTAACATATTATCCAGAACTTTCAAACCAGAATTGAATTTCTAAAATTATAACAGAAATAAATTCCATATTTTAATAAGGCGCAGAATAAACGCAGAGAAATGAACCGAATAAAGTTGGAGGTGTCGCACTCTGGAGTTACTCCGACAACAAAAACAGGTTGATGACAACAGTCCGGGATCAATCCCGAAGGGGAAACACCTCACCATTTTTGAAGCACGGTTAGATGACGAGGTCAGCACCCCGAGCTGGCACCACACTCTTTAAGACGATTACACTCTGAATAGAATATTCTTGAATAATAATATAAAATACTTGTCTTATGCATTTTGAAAAACAAAATTGCATTTTAGAGAAACAGTCTAACCATTTGGGAAATTTAAATTGCATTCATTCACTTGTCAGTTTAAATTAAATATCCTATTGAAAGCAACCATTTGACAAATCACTGCGAGAGAAATGTGTATTTATGTTTATTAATTTATACCAAAACGAATATCTTAAAATCTATTTATATAATTTTCTTACGTGGCACGCAAAAAAGACGTTATTTGTTATCGCGTTTTGGCAACACTGTACGATTGTTTGTTTACCACGAAGCATCGCGCCTCAATTGAATTTATAGCGTTATCGGATGAAATTTATTGAAAAAAAATGAATGTTAGTCGTGCTGTTGCAGCTTATAAACGACATGCTGAGCATTCGATTTCCAAAGCAGCGCTCACATTTCAAGTGAAAATTTGCTCAAAGTTTTCATTTGAATTCCAAATTGTTCGAGTTCTGATTCCAGAAGTACTGGAAACTTTTCTGCATTACAACAAATTTATATTTGAAAAATATTTTTTTGGAATATATTTTGTAAACAATGTTTTTATTGATGCGAGCGAAACGAGCAAGGTTCGCGCAGCGAACCAATGAGGATTGCAAAGCAATTCTCCTGGGGCTGCGGGCGTTAGCGAACAGGGGGCGATCCCCCTAGTAAGAACTAATCCCTTAAATGTTCAGTACACATAAGTTCCTCAATTCGTTTTAGAATAGCTCCTCTTCTGTCTCTATTTTCATCCATTCGTCTTTTTCTCACTGCTACAGTCATCTACTCCCCAATGCATCTCACATCTTTTGAAACCTAGCCATGGCTTCAAACCAGTCCCCTCGCTCGAGTTAATTTCTTCTCCCATTTCAGATCGCCTGTGCATTCCATTACAGTACGTAAGATACACCGTGCGACTGTTACAGAAACCCCGCCTTTCCTGCCAGTAAACTTTCTCAATAGGTTCTTTAATCAGATAACCTTATTTTTATCCTTTATCGCTACCCGATTCGTTCTTTCACGAGCCTTCTTAGATGAAAGAGCTCAGAGTCGTAACTTTCCACACGTCATGCAAAATTTGAATGCCACGTGAACCTGCGAACTTTCCCACATCTAACCATAGCTTCAAACAGACACGCATACTCGAAACGCTTCTTTTCCGTCATCCGGTTTACGCGTGATACTTTTATTGAAACACCGCCTTTTCTGCCAATGTGAACTTTCTAATGGTTGCAGAATAATTCCCTTTTTATAATCTCCTCTTTTCACTCGATTCTATTTGTTGCAGTAATATGGACGGCTTAAAGTTACTGTAGTGTAAGTCACATTAAAAAAAAAAGACAGACACAGAAACCAGATATAATATAACCAAATTTAACTAAAGATAATTAGTTGAACGCAGAAACCAGATCTAGGTAAGTCAATCCGTTAACTGAAAACATGAAATAAGTCAGATCTTTATTCAACGGCCAACTAATGGTAGCAGTTCTCTCTTTTTTTTTTTTTCGAAAAAGTTACTTACACCACTGTAACTTAAACCCGTCCATATGTCCTAATATATCTAACGCCTCCAATTTTTCCAACTCTTTATGGTATTCTCATCTGTCGATCAATGGAATAAAATTTGTTCAGACACATTCAATAGATAACCGAATAGAAATTTTTTAGCCGCTTTATTTTACTAAATTGACCACTATATTCTGTGCTTGAAAGAGTTAATTATTTTTTTCGTAGCAGAGATTTATGTGAAACACTGGCTTTTTTTGATACTGAAAGAAGTGTTGCAGATCTTTTCGTGAAAATGGCGAAACAATAGGCTTAACCAAAGGGCTCTTCCTATTTCGTTTTTTAATCGTTACCCAGAGCGATATATTAGAGACGGACACAATTATAATTCTCTTTTCACAGTAACAAAATGATAAAAGTTATTCCGATTTAAATAACTTAAGCGGAATACCTACTCTTCTATTATGGAAATATCCAAAATCTTTCACAAGTATGTCCCTCAAAAGTGACGGTTCCGCTACAGATAACAATGGCCTACTTCCTTCATAGATCCTGAAAAAAGTAGGTCGTTAGATCATGAGCATTTGTATCGCTGTCGGCTATGTTGGTTATACCTACTCTTAAAATCACTAGTACCATTTGCGTATTATGTTACAACGTTACTATTATGTTGCTGGTATTTGCTGAGATGAGGCAAATAAGACTTGGATGTTAAATGATTTAAGATGGTTTATTTTGGCATGGTAAAACGTAAAAATGCAAGCACATGAGATGGATGATAAGAGCGGGAAGACAACAGTTAAAACTACAACACTCTCTGCTACAGTTACATACGACAGCTGTTGGTTACAGTTACATACGACAGCTGTTGGTTACAGTTACATACGACAGCTTTGGTTACAGTTGCATACATAACAGTTACGAGCCTAGTCCTTTTCACGTTTCACTTTTCGTTCTCACGTGCACGAACAAGACGCTCGTGCTCCTATCAAACCATTGTTTTGTACATAAAGCTTTGTAAATATTCTTAGTTTAAGAGAGAGATTAAAGTGAATAGTTTGGTCAAATAGATTGATCTGGACCTTACTTACTTTGTGCATCAATCTACTATTGTGCGTGGAGAGATAGAACACAGATCATCGAGACCAAATATTTTGTTAGGTGGCAGAGTTCTCAGTTATTCCCGTGTTCATTCTAAATTCCATACCTGCCATCGTAGTTGAATGGTAGGTAGTTGAATCAACGTCACACCTGAGCATCGCAATGGGCTATTGAGTATCTATCTCGAATGGAAATATCCTCGGCCACCAACGAACGGAGGTTAACCGATTAGAAAAGTAAAAAATTAACAACCGGATGGTCGAGAGTTCGAATCCAACCAAAGACAATTGTGTTTCGAAGAGACTGCTGCACGTTAAATCTGTCATGGCTTCAAATTTCCTCACGTTGGCGTGGTGTGAAAGTTTGAAGAGTGGGGTGCCAACACTGGCTTGACCTTGTCATCTCGACGTTAATTAAGCTACCCTCCTACTTACTTAGGACAACACAGTCATTCATAACCACGGTCATCTGACATCTGCGTTAGTACCCTGCTCTCCAGACCTACACCACACCAAAGAAAGGACATTTTGCGGCCACGACAGATTTAAGATGCACCAACCCCCTTGTACACGAACGTAGAGTTTCTAATTCTCAACCCTCCTGCTGCAAATCCGCTACTCTTCGAATAGGACAACCGCGGCCCTGGTCACTGAGAGAATATCCTTGTGTGCAGGGTGGTGTCCTCGAGTCTTTCCCTTGGGGGATTGATCCCGGACCGCCGTCAATAGCCCGTTGTGTATCTCAAGTACGACGGTAGTTAAAATACCTACTTTGTGGTAATTGGTAATTTTTAACTAGCGTCGTACTGGAGCAACACAACGGGCTCTTATTGACGGTCCGGGATTAATCCCCTAAGGGAAAGATCCAAGGACAACACGAGGTCATTTTGAACCACGGTCAGATGACGACGCAACGCTTGACCTGGCATCCCACCCTCCAAACTTCCACTCCGACCCGACGTGAGGACTTTCGGCCACGACAGATTTAAGGTGCACCAACCACCTCTACACCATACGCTTACAGGCATTCTTGCACTGACCCGGATTCGAATCAGAAACCTTCCGATCTTAAGGCTATAACCATAACCAGCGGGACATTTAAAAGGTAATTTTTAATCACGGACCATAAAAAAAAATGCCAGATTAGGTCAGTTCTTACTGAGAGAATTTGAGAGTATGAAATCTCTCTCTCTCTCTCTCTCAAGAGGCGTTTCGAACTCGTGAACTTCCGATTGCTTATTCAACTAAATATTTTCCCAACCAGTTATTACTTCGCACTTGAGCAACACAATGGGCTACTGGTGACGGTACAACTCGAAGGGAAAAATCCGGGGACAACATAAAGTCATTTTGAACCATGATCAGATAACTAGGTCACACCTGAGCTGCCACCCCACTTTTCAACAACTATTCATCAACCACTTCATATTTCCATTTGGGTTCAATCCCGGGCCGTTGCAAATAGCCCGTTGTGTTGCTCCAGTATGACGTTAATTGAAATACCTGCCTATCAACCGTGCTTATGTGAATGTAAATTTCTCGATGAATATACTAACCTATTAAAAAACTACAGTTGAAATATTTTTTCAGTTGCACCAAAATTAAAGAAAACAATCAGCATTTACTCACCCGTATATGCGTCCCAGTTTCGTATATCTGTCAATCTCAATATCATGGTAGAACTGAAAACAAAACAAGCCGGTTTAAAATTTGCCGACGATTCACAAATCTAAAATACGCCACCCCTCAGTTTCTGATCTCACCGCTGTGCCATAGGTTTGTGTCAGAACTTTTTAATTCAAGCACATGAAAATTTTCTTGATAAAGCTATCACAAGAAAACAATGTTTAAAATCCTTCGTTCACACCTTCTTTTCATATAATTGCATACCTCATCGGGAGATTTAAAACAATACCATAGACAGTCGTGTTGCGCTCACGGTTGCCGAAATAGACTGAGTACATTGCAGCGACACATCCAGTAATGTTGCATCATTTTACTCGTCCACGGAGACGGGGGAAGGGCCTCGAATGCACGCAGTATTACGGAATATGCTACCTGGATTTCATGTTATACCTATTTATGTGTATATATATATATATATATATATATATATATATATATATATATATATATATATATATATATATATACAGGGTTATACTACAGTCATGGGATAAACTTGAAGGGGTGGTACAGCTTACTAAAACATACATTTTTCGTATATGAATGCAAGGTCGGAAGTGACGCGTGAAAGCATGAACAGAAAAACATTGTTTATTTACAACATCCTTGTAAAGTGCTTCTTTGCAGCAATGTTTACAATAAATGCTCAAAATTGCGACCAGCAACAGTAATACAAACTCGGCAGCTGTGATTGGCTAGTAATACTGTGGGTAGCAATACTGTTGTATTCACAGATAAGGAGACTTTTACACAGGAAGGTGTTTTCAATGTGCACAGTACTCATGTGTGGGCAACAGAAAATCCACACGCTATACGTTCACATGCATTCCAAAAACTCTTCTCTGTGAATGTATGAGCGGTTGTTGTGAACGATTTCTTCATATGCCCATATCACCTACCAACACGACTCAATGGCTCACATCGTATTTTTCTGGAAGAGGTTTTACCTGAATTCTTACAAGATGTTCCGACGGTCGTTCGTAATCACATGTAGTTTCAGCATGATGGTACGCCAGCTCATTTCAACGTGGTTGTCCGCAATTACCTGGATGTCTGTTTTGAGAGGCGATGGATTGGACGTGGTGGACCAGTCAGATCGCCAGATTTATCGAGCATCGATTACTTCTTTTGGGGCATCTGAAGACCATCTTTTACGGAACTCCAGTTGACTTAGTTGAGGACCTCGTTGTTTGACTATCCATTGCGGCTGCAAACATACGCGAAAGGACTGGCATCTTTGGAAGTGTTCGTTAATCACTCCTTCGACGCTATCAAGCATGTATTACCGTTGGAGGCCGCGATTTTGAGCATTTATTGTAAACATTGAAGCACTTTGCAAGGATGTTGTAAATAAACAATGTTTTTCTGTTTATGTCTCATTTTTTGTGTTCCTGTCTCCACGCGTCACTTCCGACCCTACATTCCTATACGAAACATGTATGTTTTGGTAAGCTGTACCCACACCATTCTGACCAGACCTTGATCTCGTCATCGTAAAAAAAAATATTCTGGGATAGATTATATTACTTAAGTATGATATCGATTTGCTGTCAATACGCACAAACATACCTTACTGAAACTTTCGTGCATTGATCCAAGCAGGGGAACTGTATTAGTTGATGGAATTCCTAGCTTTTTCCAATAACTGTGGTGACGAACAGAAAGCCTAAAATTGAGAAGAGTCACGATAAGATAATCTTGAAAAGAACATTTTTCATCTCCAGGCATTGTATACAAAAATTATTAGTTTTGAAATATAATCATCTCCTCTGAATTGCTCATAAGAGCGGGTCATAACATGTAAAGAAAAAAAGTGCTATCTTCAAAGGATTCGCGCACGTGTGTACATCGAAGGAAATGAGGTTGCTGGTCAGTGGGCAAAGGTATTTGGTATTTTTTTCATTAACGTCACACTGGACCAACACAACAGGCTATTGCAACAGGAAAAGGAAGACGTAGAATTAAATGGTGAACAAACTACAACTCTTACTGATGCTAATGTCCCGTCGTGTTGCTCTAGTGGGACGTAATTAAAATATTGTAGATACATGAAATACATATATACTGTTGTCTTCCATGTTACTTTCACTGTGCACTTGGAGAGGTATTGAAACGGAGAAATGTCTTTTTAAATCATTTATTTAAAACAATAACAATAGCATAGAGCGATACAGCCTACAACCTTCCATAGCGTCATCCTTCAGTTCTCTCCTTGTTTACTCTTACACTGTGCTACGGCAATCTTCACAGTAGCGCGCGCCACCTGGCCAAAGCGCTGAAAATTACTTCCACAGTACTTACTGATGCTAATGCTTTGGTAAAATTCAAACTCATATCGCAAAAAATTAGAACAAACCACCTAATATGTGAACATTGATAGAAAAAGCGCCACCACACTATCTCAATTCAGAACTGGACACTTTAAAGGCGTGGAAATTAACTGTGATGGAACCAGAAGATATACATTGTAACAACTGTCTGGGCGTTGTTACAATGTCTCATCCTATATTCACATGCCCCTGCAATAGTATCTGCTCTTCAAACTATCGATGAAGAACAGCTTTACAGCGAGAAAACAACCAACATCGCCAAGGCTGTGCGAAATGCACTTGGTGACATCTGTCTCAGAAATGGTCACGACAGCAACGTAAAATTTGAAAGAAGGTCAAGATGTAGAATACCAGAGTGAAACAGCTCTTACAGAAGGAAAGATAACAACGAGTTCACACTTTAAGAAAATCAAATATATGGGCGTTCAAAACTGAAGGAAGAGTTTTCAGCACCAACTCCAAAGTGAAGTGACCTGGATGTGGGAAAATGATGTAAAGGGTACGTTGTATAGGTAGAGAGATATTTCTATTTACGTCGCACCGGAGCAACACAGCATGCAATGGTGACAATCCGGATTAATCCACAAGGGAATCATCCAAGGACAACTCCTCGTAATTCTACACTGCTCTCAGATCTAGTAAATCTCAGCTGAGTGAGACTCGCTAAGCAGAATGATAATGGAAGAGATGAAACTCGATTTTATCAAAACCTGCAAAAACTGCCCTCAAACAGAACTCACCTAGAACACATTTTCAAATATTCCACATTTCACTTGGAACACATTTATACATTTTCTGGTGGCTTGAAAGACTAGGAATGAATTTCTTCGGGAAAACCTTTATTCTGATAGGCAGGTGGTTACTTAACGTTGCACTGCAGCAACACAACGGTTAGCATGTATGTATTACGCACGCAGGTTCTAATTTCAATTCCAAGTGAACCGTTTCGGCTTCTTATCGCATCGTTTGACAATATAGGACAGGGCAGAAGCGTGAATGCGCATTTCTAGAGTGACGACAAAAATGGTGAAATCGTCTAACTATACTACTATGTTGAAACGGACCAATCAGAAGATTAGTGAATGGATGGGCTTTGAGGATAGACAGAATGTTGGCCATAGGAACCATTTGATCCACGAGGAAGCGGAGGCGAGAAGGAGGAAGGAGAACAAAATGGGTGAAAGTGCACGAGCTTTGGACACCACTTAGGAAGGACATAGTGAGAGTCTATCGATGTCATGTACCAAGTGATTTGATACGCTTTAGTATAAAATATGTAAATAGCTTATTAAGATACTAAGAATTACAAATAAATGTTTGAAAAGCACCCCGTAGAAGGCGTCATTTACAGTAGCCTATACATGAAAGAAATGAATCGTATTTGACAGGCGTCTTCTCTCGTCCTGTCGACCATTCAGATGATACATGTTCGTTTCCACCCTGCAGACGAAAGTAGTCTAAGGGTCCCGTTGTAACTAATTTTGACCACATGATTCGGAACACTTTAAAAGGTAACCACTAGTATGCCAAAATAGTGCTCAATATGCTTTTGTGTTTCCTCAATGATACCACATATTAATTCCAGACCGAAAGACATCTATGCCTTACCCCGGATTCGAATCGGGAACCTGTCAATTCAGAAACCAGCACTCTGACCGATTGGTCTGCTCTCACTACAGTTGTAAAGACCCTTGTCGCGAGGTGGCGTTGCGAACAGTGACGTATCGCCAACGAGGAAATGTGCCCTGCGTGGCAAAGCTTTAAAAGAGTTCAGAGTTGAAAATAAAGTGTGTTACAGTCCACGTGTGTTTTTACTGAGCTAGCGAGAACAACAGTGTAGTTTTAAAAAAAAATGCAGCAGGAAACTTACCAGTACAGCAGTAGAATCGATATTCCTCCTAGAACTACAGTAATGGCCACAGGCCCGAAAAGTAGGTCCGTGTCAATCATACTGCCACCTTCTCTGCTCGTATATCGCGTATCATACGATCGACTAGCGAGAGTGGGCTCTTTCTTCTTCAACTGATCACTCGCGCACTGCCGAGGCGGAAATACGTATCTGCGGGATAGCAATGGCGGGGTAATGAGTGAGGGAAACGATAAAAAATTATATTCGATATTTGAAAGTCGTGTTGATTGCAACGTTGCGCCCAACCTTCTGCTACGATTTTCTCTACATCCAAATCATTGCAGCTTTAGCATTGTTAATTATTGTTAGTTTAATTTGATCTTCCTATCACAAGGGTGGAAAACATTTTATTACCTCGTATGAAATGATTCAGATTAGATTTTTAGCAAAACGCGTGAAAGGCAATGCAGCTGTTTTCCAATTCCCATTTGGTTTTCGAAGCAAACTAACACCACGGGCAAGGCCGTGATGGCTGTTATCCAACAGGCTTCGTAGCAATCACTTGGAGTTAGCGAGCAGTGATCACACTTGACCCCACGAAAAGAACTGTCACGGGTAACGCCGTGCTGGTAGTATATATATATCAGTGTAATCTCTCTCTCTAACTCTACCATGAAGTACTTTTTGGTAGATGCAAAGTTACGCTGTTTCATACCGGCTTGCTATAGTGATGACTGATGGACGTGATTTGAACACTCAAAAATTTACTTACAAATTCGATAGATGACCCACGATGGATATTTGAATCGTCATGGTGATTCTAATCACTTTCAACCACCTCGGGGTGCTGTGATAGCAGACACTGCTAGTCATATCAAGGTTTCCATCCGTTCATTGTCCCTTCAACCCTCGGCTGCTAAAGGCAACAAGGGATAATTATAAGTGTCATCTTAATACAGCTCTCACAGTCTAACGCAAAAGTGGCAATCATTCTAGTGGTGACGTCATCTATCGAATCTTGGCTATTGCTAAATTCTGGAGAGGGAGTACTGTAGCTAACTAACTTAGCTATCACTCCAAAAATTAACTTCGATTGAGCAGTGTATACCCGTATATCAGTGTAACTCAACTCTACAATGAAGTACTTTTTGGTAGACAAACCTAAACTGTTTCATTTCAGTATGCTATACACTCTTGTCCACCTAGAAACACCTCGAGCTAGGTTATTCTGCTACGTATAATAGTGTATTTATTCGCTGATTTTTTTAAACCTCACAGTGGTTGCCTTCGCGAGGTTTCTCTCATTATTGTATATACATTAAAACCGATCAGATCAGATCTTGAGATACGAGATATCTCGTTAATAGAAAAACTGACCAGATCTTCATCTCGTCATGATCAGAAAATCGGCACTATCTTGATGGGAAGTCTCGTTATTACCAAAATGGATCCAATCTTAATGGACGAGGTAACTCGTGAAAATCATTTGTTGGTTGGTTGATTGTTGTAGTGTTTTATGGCGCATGTGCCATATTTGGCCATGCTTCGCGAAAGACACGGCATACAATATCAAATAACAGGAATACACACACAGAAAAGTTTTACTGACACTGAAGAGAGAAATACGCCCAGGGAGAAATCGCGCACCTACCTAGAATTGAACTTGCACCGCCTACACCTCGAAGGTTGCTAGCGTAGTGGACATACCAGCCCAAAGGAAGTTTGTTGTGGACTGAGCCACGACCACTCTAGTACACTCATTGCATTAAACATTTGCGCATCAAGGATTGTGGGATATTAACGAAACTTGGCATGAAGGTACATGTCGGCCAGATATGCAAATGATTAGAAATGCAGCGTTATTACGCATTGCGTAATGCCACTAGAGGGCGTTGAACTTCATTCTCCTTGGAGTATAAAACAGGTAAGCAGAGCTTGTTTGAGTGTACTTAATCTTTTGCAAAGGAAACGCTGAGGTAGAGATGCCGTTACGCCGCCATCGAAGACAATATGAGCAGCTGTCAGAGTTCGAGAGGGAAGAATCATCGGGATGATGGAAGTTGGGTGGCCAGCTTGGCGAGTAGCTCGTTAAGTAGGCCGTTCGGATTTTACTGTCAGGAGATGTTGGGACCATTGGACAGAAGAGACGTCATTTACACGGCGACCAGGGTCAGGACGCACTCGACAGATCAGTCGTCGAGAAGACCGTCACATCATACGAAACGCACGCGAGAGCCAACTGCCTCATTGGCCGCTAATCAGACACAGGCAGCACCTTCACTACGGGCCCCTGTGTTTTCCCGAACCATCGCAAGGCTCCTGGCTGAAGGACATCTGGTATCGCGGCGCCCGTTAAGTGTGCTGCCAATGACACTCACCCACCGATGTCACCGTTTGAAGTGGTGTCGCGCACGACGGGATTGGACTGCAACGGAATGGAACCAGGTCGTCTTCAGCGACGAATCTCGATTCAATTTGAGTAGTGATGACAATCGTGTTCGTGTGTGGAAGCCCCGTGGTGAACGCCTCAATCCTGCCTTCGCTTTACAGCGACACACCGCTCCCACAGCTGGTGTGATGGTATGGGGTGCCCTTGCTTACGATACACGGTCACCCCTACTATTGATCCATGGCACAATGACAGCCCAGCGGTACGTCCATAACATCATTCAGTCACATGTGATGACACTCATGGCAGGGCTCAAAGGAGCCATTTTTCAACAAGACAATGCTCGGTCACACACAGCAAGGATGTCACAAGACTGCCTCCGCCACATTTACCACCTTTTCCTGGCCTGCTCGATCCCCAAATTTGTCACCAATCGAGCATATCTGGAATCATTTGGGACGGCAAGTTGGACACCCTACGAGTTTGGTCGAACTAGAAGCGCGTTTACAGCAACTGTGGAACGAAATGTCTCAGGAAATCATACGGAACTTGTATGCCTCAATGCCCGCTCGTATCGCATCGTGCATTCGCTCTAGAGCGGGCCCAACAGAGTACTAAAACTTCCGTTCATTTGTACTTTTTTCTGCAATAACGCTATTCAACTATAGATTCGTTCATTACTTGTTCTTCGAAATTTTTATAATTTATTATAAAAGACAATTTTTATTTAATTTTACTTAAAAGCACTGCAGTGCAACTGGAGGCTTAAATTAAAACAGAATATAAAATCTATATAGTATATAATTCTCTTACGTGACGCACAAAAAAGACGATATTTTTTATTATCATTTTGGCAACACTGTACGATTATTTGTTTACCACGAGGCCTCGCGCCTGAATTAAATTTATAGCGTTATCGAATAAAATTTTATTGAAAAATAAATAAATATTAGTCGAGTTGTTGCAGCTTACAAATAACATGCTGGGTATTCGATTTCCAAAGCAGCGCTCACATTTCAAGTCAAAATTTGCTCAAAGTTTTCATTTGAATTCCAAATTGTTCGAGTTCTGATTCTAGAGGTACTGTATAACTTTTCTGTAGCACAACAAATTTAAATTTGAAAAACATTTTTTTGGACTATCATATTTTGTAAACAATCCCTTCTGCTAGGATACATGTCTTCATTGATTGCTAACAAAACAAGTAAGTTTCGCACAGCGAACTTGGGGGTTGGCTAGAGTTTGCGCGCAGAGGGCGGGCCCCCTAGTAACGTATAAATGTCTAATGAGACACATGTGTTACATTTTTTGAAGTTTTCTTGTTTTAGTATAATTGATGAATAACAAAAAAAATTTTGTTTGGAGCCTGGAATTTTTTTAACGGATTTTAACTATATTTGGTGTGTTGGTTTCAAATATGAAAACAGTTTTTCTCCATCAGCTATACTTTTTGAGATTCACTCTTGGGGATCCCCTTCAGAAACCAACCATTTCCTTTTCCAGAGGGGAACATTCCCTGCGTTCCTATTCTTAGAAAGAACATTCCTTGCTTTCCTATTTTTTCATGTCACACTACATTACGAAATATTTTATTATACAACTCATTGAACAGTGGTTAAATTAAGTATCTTATGTGGTTTGGTTCCTGATTTTTTCTTTCTTCTTCTCTGTACCGCTGTCAGCTGATTGTATGAATCCCTACTTTTTTTATATAACCTAGTATTTACATCTAACATAACTTATAAAGTTCTTTGTTTTGCTGATTGATAAGAAAGAAAGAATGGCATCTAGTCGCGAGGAAGTTGTTTTAATCATCCTGATGTATTTTGCTACATATGTGATGAGTACACTCTATAAGAGAACAGAAAAGCCATTTCTGATTTTGTTGAAAGAGCTTACCTTGGGTACTTTGTTATTAGGCTTGGTGACCAAGATAAAGTTTTGGCTCCACACATTGTGTGTAAAACTTGCTTAGAATACATGCAACAGTGAACTAATGGGAAGAAAAGGAGTCTAAAATTTGGTGTCCTAATGGTTTGGAGGGAACCCATAAGAGAATATTACCGGCATAAACCGAAATAACTGCAGCAAGTGGACATATCCTGATATACACTCTACAAGACGGCCTGTTCCTCACTCAGGACGAAATTCCTATTCCATCTTTTCAGCAGCTTAAAAGGATTTCGGATGAATTTCATATTTTTGATGTTCTTTGAGATACGGACCGAGGGAGTGATAATTATGAGAGAGATCTTCAAGTCCTCAACGTTTCATTCAAAACGAGTAAAGTGACCTGATAAAGGATCCGAGTCTCTGAAAAGAAGCATCTGAATTTGCTTCTAGATTAAATCACAAGAATATACTAGATAGTGGAACAAAAATTATATTTATTTTACCAATCTAGGGAAAAGGATTTACTATCTTTCTTCTCTCATGAAAACGATCTTTTTTATGTCAAGATGTTAGAGGACCTTCTGATAAAAATGGGTCTTCCTGAATAGTTCCCAATTGATTGGCGACTGTTTATTGACAGCTCTAAGCGGAGTTTGAAGTGTGTATTTTTATACAATCTGGCACAAATACGGGTCAATACCCATTGCTCACCCAATCAAAATGAAAGAATAATATGATGCCATAGCTTTGGTCATGGAGAAGATTAAGTTTCACAAACATCAATAGTTATTTTGTGTGGACTTAAAAAAGATTAACTTTCCCCTTGGTCAGCAAGGGGGCTACATAAAATATTATTGCTTCTTGTACCTATGGGATAGCAGAGCCAAACAATATCACTAGATAAGAAAGAGTGGCTTACGAGAGAGAACATGGTTGTTGGAGAAAGAAATGTCATTCGGTGAACCCATAGACGTTTGAGAAAGAATCATATTGTCTCCGCTGCTTATAAAGCTAGGGTTAATGAAAAAGTTCATGAAAGCTCTTGGTCAGGATAGCCCTTGCTTTGCATACATAGGGCAAAAAAATGCCCGGAATAAATACAGAAAAACTTAAAGCTGGAATTTTTGAAAGTCCTCAAATCAGACAGCTCATAAACGATCCTCATTTCGTGGATTCCACGAATGAGACAGAGCGAAAAGCGTGGATCTCAATTGCCCTTGTTGTCAAGAACTTTCTGGGCGACCACAAGGCTGAAAACTGTGTTGAAGTAGTTAACAGCATGCTTTACAACTTCAGAGACCTTAGTTGTAATATGAGCATAAAGGTTCATTACTTGCGCAACCATTTAGACAATTTCCCTGAAAATCTTGGCGATACTAGTGAAGAACAAGGTGAACGATTTAACCAAGAGATAAAGGCAATAGATGATCGATACCAGAGAGAGGGCAGATGGGATAATTATATGATGGCACATTACTGTTGAAATATGCAAAGAGACTGTGTAAACAAAGTTCACTCATGAATTTCAAGCAAAAGATGATTTTGGAGTGAAACAAAATAAAACTTTCCTTTTATGTTTATTTGAATCTTCTAATTTCTAATTTTTAATTAATCTATTGCAGATTTACAGGAGTGTTGCTGTGTTTTTTCAGTTACTTAACATGTTTTACAAAATTTATTAAAAAAAGTTTTTAATTGAATGCCTATACCCTAAGCCTAATTTAATGTGTTAACGTAAATAACGCTACTGTCATATCTCACAAACAAGAGCTGATGTACAAAAACTAACGTCATAATTGTTTTCAGTACATGAAATACGCATAAAATCAGTTATAAAAACGCCGGCACCAAATTATGTGTTGGCTGTGTAATTGGAGGCGAATGATTTGTTCTACATTGAAGCGATTGCTTTATATTGTCTTGGTTCCTGTATATGTAGAGAATCCCTCTTCACTGCGATATGTAAGTGAGAAAGTCTGCAATATTTATGTTGCTTTCTAAGACAAGATTTTGAATTCAACTTTATTAAATACTGCCAAAAAACACCGATACACTTTGATTTTGGTTAGCCACTTTTAGTTCGCTGTGCGATTTCAAATTGATGAAGACCGTGTTCTGCTGAGTTTAAGCTAGGTGGTCATTTCCTTTAAAGTATCAGTAGCTTTAAAGCAACATATTTAATCCATATTAGGTGTTTGAAGTTCTTTTTAAGTTTGGTTATGTGAAAACAGTTATTTTAATTGAAATATTACAACAACAAAATAATATATATATAAACTAGTAGTTTCAAAACATGCAATCCAAATTGTAAGATTTAACTTCTTTTAAGTTCGCTAATGGGGAAACTGTTCATGTAGGTTCCATATTACAATGAAAATAAAATATAATTTCACATAACTAGTGTCTTTTCCTAATTCCTAATGGAGCTAACAAATTTTTAAAATTAATATTCATTTTCTATAAACTATTTCTTTCCAATTTAAAAAATGTTTGTTTCTTTAAAAATAAAATTGTTTTTATTCTATTGAGAAGGACATGAAATTTTAAGATTTCCAAGTATTTTACATTTCATTGAAATGAATCAACACTATTTAAATGACAACCCATTATGTAGACAGTAATTACATAACATTAGTACACGGAAAAACAAAATTTTTGTATTTTATTAAGAGTGAAAATGTATTACTCATGCTCATAATTGTAACCTACCTGTCTACATAAGTAATTAAATGTTCAGTTTTGAGTCGTAAATTCAAATTAAATTTTACGAATTGACTCAAAAGGTTCTAGGATATAAATTATTCGATTGACCACTTGTTAATCATTTTAATATTACTAGTCTTAAAATGTATTGTTTTAATAAAGACCTAATTTAGTATACGCAATGCAAAAGGAGATTAATTTTATCAGTTATTTCTTTGTTCTTTAGAGATCCGATTATTCATTACAATCAAACTGAGAAAATGGATTTCAGTGTTTTTTAAAACATATGGTAAGTTCTTTTACTCCAAAATCTAATTATGTGACTGAACTGAAGAAATTGAGTATTAAATGCTGAATTGGGTATTACTTTTTGTAAGGTATTAATGTTTTTGATTTTTTCAGATGAAGCTGTCCAGGATAACGAACAGATATGGTTTAGTATTTAAAATGTATAAAGACAAGGAAAACATATACGTTTTTATAACTTAAAATAATACAAAATATTTCTTGTTTGGATCATTATTTATTAATTACATTTAATGAATGTTGCTAGTACAAAAATATTTGTGAAATATATTCTAAAAACGTGTATGATTTATATTTTAATACTTTTTTAGAATAATGTAACTGTCGAAAACGAACTGAATGTCTGTGAATGGCAACGCTGTTGCGTTGTTGGACAAAGATTCGAAAGATATAATTATGATGACTGATTGATGCGAGCATTTTGGATTCCTTTCTTTTTCTGTTATTTGTACTAAATTTTGTATATACATTAATACTTTTAATTATATTCCAATTTAACTTTTAATCGTTATTCCTGTCTTCTTTGCGTTTTTGTAATATCACGAACTGGAGTACCTTCAAGTGTAGTGGACAAAGACCAATTCACCACTCAACAGGGAATTCGAATTGAGGTAGGACATTTCGATTTTTTTTCTTACCAAACACTTATTGTTGTAAGTGACAGTAACCGCATCAGAACTTTGTTTTCTTTTTATCTAGAAACTTAACGGAATGATCCAATTTGCGATATCATATAGCCTTCAATAGTCATCCTACTTTTAAAAATTATATTTTTTCAAATGAGAATTTGCCTTTGAATTACTGTCGACTTTTTAATTATAACTTTTCTTTCAGAAATATTTTAATAAAAAAATTAAAACACCGAGAAAATCATATCAATAATTCAAAAACTAACACTAGAAAATAAGATATCTTGTAAAAAATCATGATTATTGTTCGAAAGGCTTTTTCAGTTGTTAAAGTTAATTTATAAAATACTAGCAGAAATACCCGGCATTGCTCGGGTTGAATTAATAACATGTTGATTGAAAAGTCATCATAAATTATTTTTTATAAAAAAATGATAGCATCATTTAAGTGTACGGGAAAAAAATTTAATACCAATTTAACTTCTCCATCGCTTCTACAATTAACTTCGTACGCAAATATGCATATATGTTATATCCAACCATATACACCATTTCATGTTCGTCACACTTCTGCTGAAGTTGATTTTAAGTTTTCGAGTGACTACGAATATACCCGTGCAGTCAATTTCAGTAAAAATGGCGAAATTTCGGTGGATAGTCTTGCATTTAGTTTTCGTTTGAATATGTTTTCATTGTACCATTCTTTCACCTAGTATGCGATATTTTCGAATTTCATCATCAATATGAGAAGATGGTAAATTAAATTGTTACAGCATTCGTGACTAATTTAATTTGAAGCAAACGGGCACTTTTCCCAGAAAATTCCATTCAGTGGCTTGTGGAATAACAGAGCTTTTGTTAGAAATACATGTTATCAGCGTAGACAAATTAAACCCAATCTATAACAATTTTTTAATAAACAGAAGGTTGATTTTACAGCTCTTTTACTAAAAGAAAATCACTTTCAACGAACGATTCACATGCATCTAAGTTGCGTAAGAACAGCTTCCATAAATAGAGTAAGAAACCTCTACTTTCTGTCTCTTAAGACATAAAATTTCAATTTTTCAAAATTACTTAATTTGATATTGTTTCAAGATCAACAAAGTCTTGTTAAAAATTCCCTTTTCTCCAACACACATACAGCACGTATCTATTTAGAATGATAAATGTAGTTACTTGACTATGTATTACAGCTTTAACACCCATGAAACACGAAAAACAAATGAAATTTAGTATATTTTGATCGTCTTTCAATGAAAAGCTGTATCAAAATTTTGAAATTTTTTTGAACTACAAAGTATGACTACCTGTTTTAATTTAACGTAACCCATCTTATTAAAGTTATTTTTGAAAATTTTCATGTCATTTTAAAATAACAAATTACACACTTAAAAAATATTTTGATTTGTAAATTTTATTTATTTATTTTTTATTTACACACTATTACGTATTCAACCAAAGATTTAAAGAAAAGTTAGCGGAAATATACATATACCACCACGAAAGTACCCATGTCTAGTGATATTTTGCAGGAAATAAATAAATAAAATCGGACTCCTAAATAATATTTCTGGAATAGGTAATATACTGGAACACATAATGCAAACAGAAACAAAATTCCAATCCTTAAAAAAGTCAGAATTTTGAAAAAAAAATCTGTTCTAGCGTGTTGATTTTCAATTTCCTGAATATATTCTGAAGTAAAACAATTCGACAAAAAATTTGTACAATATTGAAAAAGACAATGATTTATAAGCATAAAAGAACACAAATTTATAATACTTGGGATTCCTCAAATATGACGGCAACCATCTCGTTTTCAATTCAAATTTCAAGTACTCAAAAAAAGAACTATAAATCAAATTAAAAAATTAAACATTAATTCTGAGGTTGCCAGATACCGAGTAGCAAAATTACGCTTTTATGATCGATGAGTATCGTTTGGGCTTTTCGTGCTCCATTATAAAAATTAAGTAATTATAAATTTAAATGTTCTAAATATGCTTTCTTCATCAATCAAATATTTATAAATATTATTTTCATCATGGGAAGAAGTAAAAATTCAGTTCAAACATGAACATTATAATTTAATTTGTTTTAAGAAAATGGTTTTTCGATCAACACTGGTAAAGCAATCTGAGATGCGTTCAGCAATCGTTTTATACTCAATGTTATTTCTATGGCGATTTCAAATTGCTTTTGGCTTAGGCCTTAGGTCAATTTTAGGCCTCTTAGGATTCGAATTTTTCTAAATCCTTTCTTAGTGCATACCTACGGTATAAGATGAATCACCCTGCAAAATTTCAACTTCCTAGGACTTGTAGTTCTTGAGATACAGTGATGAATCAGTCAGTGAGTGAGTGAGAGGTATTTGAATTTTATATATATACTAGCAGAAATACCCGGCTTAGCTCGGGTTGAATTAATAATATGTTGATTGAAAAGTCTTCAATTATTTTTCATAAAAGAATGTTAGCATCATTAAAGTGTACGGGGAAAAACATTTATTAACAATTTAACTTCTCCGTCGCTTCTACAGTTTACTTCGGACGCAAATATGCATATATCTTGTATCCAACCATATAATCCATTTCATATTCTTCACACTTCTGCTGAAATTGATTTTAAGTTTTCGAGTTCCCGTGCATATTCCCGTGCATTCAATTTCAGTAAAAATGACGAATTTTCGGTGGATTGTCTTAACTTAGTTTTCCTATGAATATGTTTTCATTGCGCCATTCTTTCATCTAGTAAGCGATATTTTCGAATTTCCTCATCAATATGAGAAGATAGTAAATTAAATTTTTACAGCATTCGTTACTAATTTAACTTGAAACAAATGCACTTTTCCAGAAAATTCCATTCAGTGACATGTGTAATAATAGAGATTTTGTTTGAAATACATGTCACCAGAGTAGACAAATTAAACCCAATCGATAACAATTTTTTAATAAACAGAAGGTTGATTTTACAGCGCTTTTACAAAAAGAAAATCACTTTCAACGAACGATTCACATGCATCTAAGTTGTGTAAGAACAACTTCAATAAATAGAGCAATCAACCTCGACTTTCTGTCTCTTAAGACATAAAATTTCAATTTTTCAAAATTACTTAGTGTGATATTATTCCAAGATCAACTAAGTCTTGTTAAAAATTCCCGTTTCTCCAACACACATACAGTTTTAAATTGAACCCTTATGGTACTTTTTAAGATCAGAAATTTGGTTCCTAAATGGAAAGCACGTATCTATTTAGAATGATAGATGCAGTTACTTGACTATGGCGTAAGATTTAAATAACGCCCATAAAACACGAAAAACAAATGAAATTTAGTTTATTTAATCGTCTTTCAATGAAAAGCTAAACCAAAATTTTTAAATATATTTTGAACTACAAAGTATGACAACCAGTTTTAAATTAACGTAACCCATCTTATTTTAAAGTTGTTTTTGAAATTTTTCATGTCATTTTAAAATAATAAATTTACACTTAAAAATATTTTGATTTGTAAATTTTATTTATTTTTTTTACCTACACACTATTACGTATTCAACCAAAGATTTAAAGAAAGTTGGTGGAAATATACATATACCACCATGAAATTACTCATGTCTAGTGATATTTTGCAGAAAATAAATAAATAAAATCCAACTCTTAAATAATATTTCTGGAATAGGTAATATACCGGAACACATAAGCAAACAGAAACAAAATTCCAATACTTAAAAAAAGGCAGAATTCTGTAAAAAAAAATCTGTTCTAGTATGTTGAAGTCTGATTTCCTGAATATATTCTAAAGTAAAACAATTCGACAAAAAACTTGAACAATATTGATAAAGACAATGATTTATAAGCAAAAAGAACACATATTTATAATACTTGGGAATTCCCAAATGTGACCGCAACCATCTCGTTTTCAACTCAAATACCCAATAAAGCAATTATAAATCAAATTAAAAAAATTAAACATTAATTCTGAGGTTGCCAGATACCGAGTAGCAAAATTACGCTTTTATGATTAATGAGTTGATCGTTTGGTCTTTTCGTGCTCCATAATAAAATTTAAGTAAATATAAAATTAAATGTTCTAAATATTCTTTCTTCATCAATCAAATATTTATAAGTATTATTTTCATCAGGGAACGATGTAAAAATTCAGTTCAAACATGAATATTATAATTTAATTTATTTTAAGGAAATTGTTTTTCGATCAACATTGGTAAAGCAATCTGAGATGCGTATAGCAATCGTTTTATACTCAATGTTATTTCTATGGCGATTTCAAATTGCTTTTGGCTTAGGCCTTAGGTCAATTTTAGGCCTCTTAGGAATCGAATTTTTCTAAATCCTTTCTTAGTGCACCCCTACGGTATAAGAAGAATCCCCCTGCAAAATTTCAGCTTCCTAGGACTTGTAGTTCTTGAGATACAGTGATGAATCAGTGAGTGAGTGAGTGGTATTTGAATTTTATATATATAGATAGAAGATTCGTTTAACCCAAGACTGGGTCCAAACACAGGAACCAAAAGCAATGCACTACACAGTTAAAAGTTGCTTGGTTTGCTGGTTTTAATACCACAAATTACAAAAACAGACATACTGCTCTAGGAATATAAATTCCATTTAAACAGATTAATAAAGCAATAAGGAGTTATCATAGGGATTCATTCCAACAGCACAATGCTAAAATTCAAGCAAGTAAGCGATCGAACAATCCGCAATAGATTAAATACGCGTCGGTAAACAACAAAAACTGAAATATTATAGGTTGTTTCTACAGTAGTGAGTTTCATTTGGGTCAAGATTGGATGAGAAAACGATTAAATTCATAACTGAATCTGTTAAATCAAGCTAGTCACTTGTTTGAAGATGGAAACTAAAACGTGATCAAAACGCCCCAGGTATAAAAGCAGAAATGTATTGCAGACAATGAATTCTTGATATGTTTTTCTTGGCCTGATATCAAGAATTTACTTATTTTTACTAAAATAGAAGAGTTATCTGTATCAAAGGTCAGTACGGGACATTACGCCTCCAGAAATGTAGAACAGTAATCTGTACAGTGTTATCTGTTAAATCAAGGGTTCCAAAACTCTTTTGTGCTTGTACCCCTGAGACCTAATTTACGTATATGGACTCCCATATACGCATATCTAATATTCCTAAATGAAATATTTATTTGTATGTTAGAAAGAGCTAATAATTAAACAATTCTTAAATGTAATATTTATTTGTAAGTTAGTAAAAAATAATTATTAAACAATCCCAATATCTCTTCTGTTATTAGAAACTAGCCACTGCGTCGTCAACACGGCGTTGCCCGTGACAGTTCTTTTCGCGGGGTCAGGTGTGACCACTGCTCGCTAACCCCCGATAATTGCTACGAATTCCCATTTGGTTTTCGAAGCAAACCTAAGCAAAACTAAGGAAAACCATAATAATTAAATTAATTTAAAGTGTTCTAGATTAAATTTTAAAATTCAGACTTCGCACAAAAATCGCAAAAAAAATAGGACTACCTGTGTGCCAAGTCCCACAGATTCGTCAGAACAGTACATAGATACATTAAAACAAACACTTCCTTTTATAATAGTAGAGATGGAAATGTTTCTCTGTGTGTCTGTCTCTACAAGCAGTGTCCTGACGAATCTATGGCACTATAATGAAATTTGACACACAGGTAGACCTAATTTTTTACGATTTTTGTATCCAGCCCAATTTTTAAAATTTAATCTAGGATATTTTTTTATTTATTTATTCATTTTTTCCTCCTCCGTTTATCTTTTCGAAAATGTGAAGTTACAGCTTCCTCGGTTTAAGGGGGTCTGGGACACAAAAATCGTCAAATTTTCGAAAATTTTCTTATTATTTTAAGAAATTCTCTGTGTTTTTCTGCTTAAAATGACGTCTAAATCATGTTTTTATCTTAATTAGAACTAGAGATATAATAATTTTTGAGATGCGTTGTTTTGAAAATCTAACACTTCTGACAGTTGTTGTCATGGCAACAACATTTGTCTTTAAAACTTTAAATGCGTTTTTCTCTATGATACATTTTTTCAAGATTTCCTGTATTCAAATTGCTATAAGTCGAAAACTGATAAAGTTTAAGGGTTGAAATTTGGAATATATCTTTTTCAAACATTATACTTAAAATTTGATTCAGCAAATTTGAAACAAATATTTACTTTTAAAAATATGAATTTAAAAAAAAAAGTACTTTAAAATTTTCATTCAAATATTTTTTATTTTTTATTAAATTAATATTTTTTAAATTGTTGAATCAAAATTAAAGTTTATAAATTTGTAAATAATTTACTGCAAGAATTTTGAAAATTGATCAAGAATATTTTGAGTTTTAGCAATTTAATATGACCCCTCTTTTTTCAAAAACTTTTAATTTAAAATTTCTAAAAAACTTTTGGAAAAATTTTGTGTTGTGATTTCGCTTATTAGTTAGAAGAGTAATCAGTACAAAAAAAAATTCTAAATTCTAAATCATTAAATTAAAAAAAAATTTCAATGTGTCCCGGACCCCCTTAAGAAAGGAAAGGGTTTTGCAATTTTCGACTTCGGAACTGTTCCAAATTACATTGAAGAAAGGACAGAGATTCTGCGTTTTTCTTCCTATATTTTCTTCTTAACGGATTTCCGATTCTAGCGTGTTTTGATGTACGTTGTTGATTAGTATAACTTTCTTGCTAGCTATTTCAACTTTGTCACGGGCAAGGACTATTTGAGGTTTTCTATCTTTTCGATCGTTAAAGATAGAGTGAAAATTTCAACGGAATTGAAATCTGCGGAAAATTGTGCTCCAGATTCATGCATTAAATGTGATTTTATTTAAAAAATTATTTTTTAATTTTAACCCGTGTGGAGGGGGAGGTGGTACTCATTCTTAAAATTATCGTTTTTTGTTTTTTAATGTTTTCAATATCAGTAAATTTAATGTGTCCATCCCTATTTTTAAATTTCAATCGAAAATATTTTTAATTAATATTTATCGGCATTTATTTATTACTAGCCACTTTGAGGCCATAATGGCGTTGCCTGTGGTGTTCATTTGACTCATTTGGTTTGCGAATGCGTAGCAATCACCTGGGTTTGGCTAGCGTTAAAGAGCAGTGGTCACATCTGACCCCAGGAAAAGAACTGTCATGGGCAACGCCATGCTGGCCACGAAGTGGCTAGTAATAAATAAATGTAAAATACAAGTTTTGATAATTTAAATTGATAAAATTATAATATTATTAACCTCAAATATTTAATGTTAGAAATGCTTGTAGTTACCAATGGAAATATAGTTCGCTACAACAATAGGCATTCAATAACACAAACAATAGATATCCACATGACGGTGCCGATTACTCACTATAGAAAGAAATGACTGCCTCTGACTGACTGACTCGTTATAGATTAGTCGGTTCGTATAATGTTTGCTATGGAAATAATTTTTTTTCCTCTTTACACTAAACAAAGTTCCAGAAAATACAAGTATCTTCAAACTGCGAATTTCTTAACTTTTCTATGACATTAGTTTATTTTATTATTATTAAATTATTTTATTTGTAATATTTTATTCTTAACCCTTTAGCTCATAGTATGGACCCCTTAAATACAATTTTTTTTCTTGAGGACCCCCCCCCCTCCCAAAAAAATAACTTCTATAGACCCCGGTTGAGAAAAAATAAACATCAGTAAGGGAATGACATATGCGCAAGAACTATTCTCTTAATTTTTCCTTATTATGTGAAGCAAAGGGGAATACTATTCCAGTATAGAAAATTACTTCAACTCTCAATACCTGATGAAACTTTCACACAAATGCATTTCCTATTATGCATTTCCGTTATCCATAATGTTTAAAATTAGAATATTTGCCAACATTTTAATTACTGGATAAAATTAATACAGCTTTTTTGAAGAAGGGATTACTTATTGAGGAAAGCGCAAACCGTCTCCAATTAATCTTTTGACTAACTTCCTTTTGTAATAGAGGTAAGAGGTTTTATGTTCAGCTTAAGTTATCCAAACACGTTCGAGGTCCTTTTATTAAATGTGGTATAGAAATATTGTAATGATATTTTTATGTTTGGTGTTATTAAATAATAGCATTGGGCTATAAATATTTAAAATATATATAGTAATAATTTTGTAAAAAATATGTATGAAATTTTTTAAAGAAATTTGTCAAAAGCTTCAAATGTGCTACATGAAAATCTATTAAACTAATTTGACCAAAATAAACTCCATGCATTTTTCTAAGGAATTAACTAGAATCAAAATGGTATTTAAATTAACAAAAATTTTACAAGCGATCGAAAAATGAATACACGATTTTTGATAGTTTTACAGTTTTATTTCTTAAATTGATATTAATTTAAAAAGTTTTCAACTCAGCATAATTATTCTGGTTCATTCCCTAGGAAACATTACAAAGAACAAGCTCTCAGAGTTTTACGAGAATCCGTCAAAAACTTTTTTGAGTGAGTTGAAAACATTTGAAGTGAGAAAATAATGCATAAATATTAATTTAGAGTAAAAAATAGTTTGAAGCGTATCGTTTGCTCTCTTGCTTTTACTGTTTCTGTAAACAAATTTGTTCTTTTCTCTTTAAAAATGTTCACAATATTTC
This sequence comes from Metellina segmentata, assembly GCA_947359465.1. Lineage (NCBI taxonomy): Eukaryota > Metazoa > Arthropoda > Arachnida > Araneae > Tetragnathidae > Metellina > Metellina segmentata. The sequence goes on from OX375879.1 coordinate 94,726,014, forward strand.
CAAAAGAGAAACCATTTAAACATTTGAGAAACCTTTCTAAAATTATAATTGCAAAAGAAAGTAAATTTTAAATTTAAATTTCGACAGGTTTTTGGTTATTCAACGGCCATATCCGGTGTTTTCCATACCTACTTCCGGTTTTCCTCCACCTTGATAAAATCGTAATATCTCTGCAACTAATAAACAAAGAGAAAAAATCAAATTTTTTTGGAAAGTCAAATAACTACTCTATCAAATAAGATCTTTACAAAATGTTTTGGAATCTTTGGTCAAAAATGATATTTTTAACGTGTTTAGCTACCATAAGCAGTTCATTTTTCTTGGACATTAATTACTAAAGATACATATCGTACCCCGCCAAGAAAAGTGACACAAGTCAAAAAATAAAAAATTTTGATGTAATGTCATTAAATAATATGTATGAGGTGCACCAGCGTGTTATATTACTATTCTATAGAATATAATAGAATTTAAAGACATAAATACTTACCGCTAATTTAAAAGAAGCTTATACTATTTCACTTTTAGTTTTATAGTATCCTTTAAGTTGATGTTTCTTAAATTCTGCAATTTTGAGTTGAGTCACTTTTCTTGCCAGAGTGCAATATGTTGTTAAGGGGGTCCGGGACACATTGAAAAAAAATTTTTATTTAATGATTTAGAATTTTGAATTTTTTTGTACTGATTACTCTTCTAACTAATAAGCGAAATCACAACACAAAATTTTTCCAAAAGTTTTTTAGAAATTTTAAATTAAAACTTTTTGAAAAAAAGAGGGGTCATATTAAATTGCTAAAACTCAAAATATTCTTCATCAATTTTCAAATTTCTTGCAGTAAATTATTCACAAATTAAAAAACTTTAATTTTAATTCAACAATTTAAAAAATATTAATTTAATAAAAAATAAAAAATATTTGAATAAAAATTTTAAAGTACTTTTTTTTTTAATTCGTATTTTTAAAAGTAAATATTTGTTTTAAATTTGCTGAATCAAAATTTAAGTATAATGTTTGAAAAAGATATATTCCAAATTTCAACCCTTAAACTTTATCAGTTTTCGACTTATAGCAATTTGAATACAGGAAATCTTAAAAAAATGTATCATAGAGAAAAACGCATTTAAAGTTTTAAAGACAAATGTTGTTGCCATGACAACAACTGTCAAGAGTGTTAGATTTTCAAAACAACGCACCTCAAAAATTATTATATCTCTAGTTCTAATTAAGATAAAAACATGATTTAGACGTCATTTTAAGCAGAAAAACACAGAGAATTTTTTAAAATAAAAGAAAATTTTCGAAAATTTGACGATTTTTGTGTCCCAGACCCCCTTAAGTTAGAAAACGAACGGCCTCAATTTAGTTCATCAGTTGTAATACGTTAAATAATTAATTAGTTGGATCTATTTCTTCGCACACTATTTTTGTTACATTGTTTGATTATAAAAAAATACGTACCAGCATTTTTTGTTAAATATCGTTCGATATTTCACCAAAAGAGACAATTTATATCTCTCTATATTAAAAAAAAAGTTACCGCCGCCGCAGGATTGAAAACTGTGTTGTTTAGCTCGATTCTTAGACGGTTTCCCGAGGAAGTACTGATCGGAAAAAAACGAAATTAACATGGTTTGTTCTTCATCGTATTCCCTGGACAATTATTAAGATTTTTTTCCGATGCGGTTATTAGTTTAGGGTTTATTAAGTGTCAAAATTGAAGAAGCGAAATTTCTTCCGCGAGTGAGCAAAACACATACAAATTTTCAGTCTTCAGTCGTGAGTTTTTTTTTAAAGAGTACCTCTAAACGTAAATTTTTGCAGCTATTCAAGTTTTTTTTTTTTTTGAAATCGGTTAATAATTAAATTGGATGCCATCAAAAGTTGGTCATACAAAATTCGGAATCTTTGGATATTTTCGCTACTTTTTGTTACAACCGTTATATTTAAAGAAAAAACCATTATTTTTTAAATTTGAGAACATCACTGAATACATTACATTACACTCTTTCTTATGGTACAATTATTTTTTAAATTGGTTCATAAATAAATTTGATACAATCAAAAGTTGGTGAAACAAAATTCGTATTTTTTTATTTCGCGGAGCATTGTATTCGCGGAGGGTTGTATTTTTGACTATCGGGTTCGCCAGATATCAAATTTATCGTAGCAACAATTGCCATAAAAACGATTTGTTTTTATTTGGCGAGGAAAAAGGCTCGCTTTTTTCCCTCTGTTCTCAGACGGTTTACCGAGAAAGTACTAAGTACAAATCGTAAAGTTTGGAAATTAACGCGGTTTACTTAAAATTGTACAAGATGCAGAATATTTTTTACTCATGCGGCTATTAGTTTAGGGTGCAATAAGTGTTAAAGTAAAAAAAAGTGAAATCACTTGCGAAAGAGGTATTGGTTTGCGAAGCAAACCAAACGGTATTGCGTAGCAATCCCCGGGGGTCGGCGAGCGTAAGCGAGCTGGGTGCGAAGCCCTCGCTGTGACGTCATGGACCGTAAAGTGAAATCAGGATAATACAAATTATTCAGATAGTTTCACTCTGCGAAAGGAATGTTGGTTTGAAAAGCAAACCAAATGGCATATGTAGAAGGAGTGTTGGTTTGCGAAGAGAACCAGATGGGATTGAGTAGTAATCCCCGGGGGTTGGCGAGCGTAAACGAGCAGGGGGCGTAGCCCCCTAGTTAAGGAAAATAATATAAAAACTACTAAACTACTAAATACTAAAAACTACTATACTACTAAAAACTACTATTTAAAAAACTACATAATCGAGAGCAGGTTACAAGGGGTGTTTTGTATGAAAATGTACAACTTTCTAATGCCGTATGGTATGATTTTTAAGCGACTTTTTTAATTTTAATGTTATTCAATTTGAACCTGACCTAGAATTACCAAAAAAGTGCATTTTTAGTTTTTAAATATATGTCAAATGTAAGCTGTTTATCATTGCTTTCTGAACGTTTCATAGTATATATTACACATCTCTACTATTATAAAGTAAAGTTGTTTTTTTTTGTGTGTGTGTCACGCAGTTGTGCCCTGACGAATTTATGGCATTCACACTAATGAAATTTGGCACACATGTAGTACGAATTTTTTTGCAATTTTATAGACCAGCCCGATTTTTAAAATTTAGTCTTGAAAATTTTAAAATTAATTATAGCGATGTTCTATTATTATTATCTTTCTTCCGAATGGCAACAGTCATGAATCGGTATTGAATGAATCCGTATTTACTGCGCGTGTGTATCCGTTGCCGTGTAGCCGTCCGATTACTGCATATCCTTTCAAAAATGTATTGCTTTTTTTAAAGCATGTTAACTTTTAGTTGGCGTTGACTTTTAATCTTTTATATAAGTATCTTTTTGTTGTGCTTACTTCATTTTTGAAACTGGATAACTGTTGTGCAATACGTTTGTTATTGTTTCTTTTTAACTTTTAGTTAGCGTTGACTTTTAATCTTTTATATAAGTATCTTTTTATTGTGCTTACTTTATTTTTGAAACTGGATAAGGGTTGTGCAATACGTTTGTTATTGTTTCTTTTTAACTTATAGTTAGCGTTGACTTTTAATCTTTTATATAAGTATCTTTTTATTGTGCTTACTTCATTTTTGAAACTGGATAACGGTTGTGCAATACGTTTGTTATTGTTTCTTTTTTGTCTACAATACTTTGGATTTTGATTTTTAAAGCATATTAACTTTTAGTTCGGATATTTTTTTTCAAAGTTTAGCGATATTTAATTTTGATCTTTTGTGCAATTTCTGGTTTGTTTCATTTATGCAATCTTTTGTTTGTTTCTGTATAGTACTTTGGTTTTCGTATAGTTAATTTTTATCATTTTTGTTGTTGTACATACGACTAAATCAGATGACTCAAGAGTGGAACATATGCACATTTGACGCATCTGATTCAGATATATAATTATAACACAAAACATTTTTAAAAACAAAACATTACATTTTCATTTTCTAAAATACCTTACAAATTTGTTCCTACTCTTTAAAATTTTCTTTTTGGTTTTTATATATAATTTAAATGTTAGGAGTTTTTCAAAGGGAAATTACATATAAACTTTGATTTTATTACTACACGTAAAGCTCTAAATACGAGCTCCTGAATACGTGATCATTTTTGGGGTATATTTTTCTCTGTAAGTAAAAACTATTAATTTTATATGGATTTTATTCTGCATTGTGTCTCTTTACTCATTTGAAATTCTTTTAAGTGAATATTATAGTACGAAACTATTTCATTGCATATTCTAGTATGGAACTTGTACCCAATCTAAGTCCTATAAATGCCCCCCGCTAAGTAGAAAAGTACAACAAAAAATCAGTTTTGAGGTTTTCCATTTTAAATTTAGTGGTATTGATAATATGCAGATAATTTCCTCACATCCTATTTACTCTGATTGATTAGATTTGTCTGGAATTTTAGTAGAAATTTTCTTTACTTGTCTCTAGCAGCGTGGTTTTATCTACTTAAAAATCAATTAGTGTAATTTTAGCAATCACCTGTACTTAAATTTACTTCTCATAAATATCATCTAAACATTTCTTGAAAGAGTAGCATAACTCGAAATATAAGTAGCTTCTGTACAAAGATAATTATTGAAATAGTTTGCTTAAAAATATCAATGTTTAGTCTAAAATTTATTTACGATGACTGCAACATTAAACCACTAAATCATGTATCGTATCAATGTTTTTTTTTTTTTTTTCTAGTTTCTAAGGTAACAAAATATGTTCTTCTATTTTCAAGCATTCAAAAAAGTCGATAAAGGCAATGTGATTATCAGTATTAAAGTATTAATTGACATGCAATTGCCATATATGGGACAGAGATCGATAACTATTTAGAAAATAAAATACAGCATTTCACTTGAGGAAATTGAAGGGCATTTACTCTGAGTGTAACGTTAAAACAACCAAAGCACATGCTTCGCGTGATGAGTCAGAATCAATTGCTTTGTATAATATTCTCATTAAGAGTTTATAATATTAATGTCAAGCTTAAGAGTATTAACAAAAGAATTGCAATGAATGGTACGGCGACCAATTTTATCAGGCCCTTGATTTTTAATAATTATGGCAAAGTAATTTAATTATTTAGGCCGTTTTAGCCCAACATAATGGCTTTGAACTTAATAATTCATTGTTAAAGCATTGAGCCGTGTCCATGGAAATATTTTCCATATCACATGGTGTATTGAGCGTGATCGAGACACATTTTAATGTATCCCGCAGTAGATAAAGACACTTGTACCGATATGGGAACTAAAAATGCTACGAAACCAATTCGGGTGTTCAATAAATCTGCAATCAATCCAATTCTAAAAGCATTTTGGCCCATAATGATTATGTTACAAGTACTATCTGTGGAGAATTTGTCGCTGAGATCAAAAAGCAAAAATAAAATTCCCAGTCTTCTACGAAGATTATTACGGTATTTTGTAGTTGCTGTAAGCCTTACGCAAATAGTAAGTGAATTTTTTTTATTGATAATATTACCTGACAAAAAGATGGAGCTAGCAAATATGTTCGATATCTTGTGTTGTGCCTCATTTTATTTTTACATCTTGCGATATCGACGATGCATCCGTCTGGTGCTGGAAAATCTATCCAGAATCAGTGTAAATATGCTACAATCTAAAGATTACAGAAGAATACAACATTCTGTGTATCTGCATTCCATTTTTTGTGTCGTGCTGACTTTAGTGCTCACCTCAACTTATTACTTCTTGTACGACATTAGTCTTCGGGAAGATCTATCTGATACAGACCTACCGAACCTGTTATCAGAAAACCAATTATCCGTCCTTTCACATACTCTTGTCGTCATAAGTTATATTTATTTTACAACAGGGAACTTCATAGTCTGCTTTTTCACTTTGTATTACTGTTTCCTATGTGAAATTCTAACAACCAGCTCGAAAGCTCTTACCAATCAGCTACGTACATCCAATGTAATCCATACATACAAACACCTGATTACAATGTATGACGACATACAAGTGGTCTTGCAATCTATCGATGACGTTTTCTCTTTCCCCGTGTTTGCAATCGTATTAAGCTGCATTATGGGTGTGTTCTGGTCTGGTTACAGTTTTGCTTTCAGTGATTATCTCAGTCCCACTGATGTTACTCACTGCGTTTTCAACATAATATCATGCTTAATGGTCATAGTGAAATCAATACTGTCTGCGTCGGCAGCAGTGGCATCCGCGGATGAGGCTAAGGTGGCAGTTCTTTCGTTACCAGGACTGATTCCATCTAAGTACAAGGAACTCAAAATGCTACTAAGGAGAAACTACAAATACAAAAATCGTCTCACGTTGTGGAAAATCTACGATATCAAAAGGTCCCTAATCATCAGTGTCTTGGCCAGCGTTTTAACATACGGAATTCTGATTGGAACATTAGGAACTGTTCAATAATTGACAGGTTCTTACTGACGATAGATGTTCTTACTGGTAAATTTTGTATCGATGGTTATCACGGTGTTTTCAACCCTATCACGTCAAACGACCATAGTGAAATTAATACTCGCAGCAGTTGCATCTTCAGATGAGGCTAAGGTAGCAGTTCTTCCGTTACTACGATTGATTTCATCATAGTATAAAAAACTCAAAATGCTGCTGAGGGGAAACTACAAACACAAAAATCGTCTCACGTTGTGGAATATCTACGATATCGAAAGGTCCCTAATCATCAGTGTCTTGGGCAGCGTTTTAACGTACGAGATTCTGATTGGAACATTAGGAACTGTCAATAATTAACAGGTTCTTACTGATGATAGATGTTTCAACTGATAAATTATGTATAGATGTTTCTCATTGTGTTTTCAACCTATCACGCCAAACGACCATAGTGAAATCAATACTCGCTGCAGTTGCATCCGTTGATGAGGCTAAGGTAGCAGTTCTTTTGTTACCAGGACTGATTTCATCAAAGTATAAGGAACTCAAAATGCTACCGAGTAAAAACTAATACATAAAAATCGTCTCACCTTGTGGAAAATCTATGATATCGAAAGGTCCTTAATCAACAGTGTTCTGGTCATCGTTTTAACATACGGGATTCTGCTTAAACTTTAGGGACTGTCAATAATTCACAGCCTCTCACTGATGTTATATACTACATTTATAATATAATATCCGATTAACAATCTAATGAAGTCAATATTGGCCGCTTCAATGGAAGTATAATTGGCGGGTGAAGTTAAGGAGACAGTCCTTGGAAAATAGACTTACAAAATCATCAAAATCGTTCGATGAATCGATTATTTAATTTTATCATTAAAAATTAATTTATATCGAATTCTGTGGATAGAAAACAATTTTTCAATTGTGATAAATTCTGGCTGATAAAACGGACGGAGTAACAACTTTTCTCCGAGTGAGATATTTTGATTTTAAAAGGTTTCCTGCCCATCTGATTTAATTGATTTATTTGTAAATGTGGTTTGGATGATCCTTAAAATCTGTTGTATATGTCTAAATACAAATGGACAAATTAATCATGCTTGCAGATTTTGCAAATTTTGTTTGAATGTTGCTTAACCTAAGCTTTTAAAAACATTTGAGATATTATAGTACAAGAAATATGTTTTGGTTTACAACTGAGCGATACAATTACCAAATAGAATTTAATTTGATTTACATTAATACAAACTAATATATGAATTAAAATTTTGGTAATACGGAAACTTAATCCGCATGAGACCTGTTAATTTTTGTTAATTCATCAATATTTTCGATCTTTTTTAAGTACTAACTTCCGCACAACTGCATACTTCACTATCACACTTTATACATACATGCACTAACTTTATACATGGGCTTTATAGTTAAAATACAAAGATAATTTTTTTTAATTGGATAAACTGCAAAAATGCATGTTTTTGAAAATCTACTGCCACCTTAAACTCGCTTTTCCCTCTCGTTTATTTTTGTAATGATGATAGTGGACGTATTGCTTCACCTAAATAGCTACAAACAATTTTTTGCACCTTTTTCAATCTGTGTTAGTTGCATTTGGAAGTTTTAAATTTTTGATTGAACAATTTTCTCTTTTATTTTATTTTAAGTCTAGATTCTTAATTCATCTGACCGTTGCATTATTTCCAAAGGATTCAATCTTAAGGAAGGGACCAATGAATCCTTCCAAAGGTTTCTCAATTAAGGAAAGGAACACAATGGAATATTTCTAGAGGTCAAAAGAATCCATGTATTCTTCTAACTATTACATGTGATTATTCAGGTATTATATGTGTTACAAGACAAAAGCAATCCTATGCTACTCGGGAAAACTTGTGAATCTCTGAGGATTCAGACCAATATTTGTACGTAGATACAAGAATTTTGTTCCTGGTGGACACAAAATCCCAAGCACCTTCCTCTCTGTATCGGAATCGTTAAGGTGAGATATACAATGTCATGTGCTGGCTCTCAATGAAGTGAAGGTAACTTTCCTTTGGACCTCGTCTAACTCAGACTAGACCATAGTCTAGGTTTTCTTTTCATTAAAAAATTGTATTTCTGGCTTCGAGTTCCCTCCGAAAGGACATCCATCCTGGCTATACTATGTCTCAAAGGTGCAACGATAGGATGAATGTATGAATGGTTGCGGTAATTATGTTAAGAAACAACAAGATAGGAACTGTCTAACATGAGAACTGCTCCAGATAGAAAGTTCGTATCTGTCTGATAATACAAGAACGAGAGGAGATTTGATTATGCTACATTGGCGAAAATTTGCTGTCTTGCATTAACTAAAAATTTGATGAGATAAGATTATCATCAGTCACAGGTCACCAAACCACTCATTGCCAAATACGCTAAAATCCCACCGAATAATCCCCTCTCAAAATATGTGACACCTGTTTCAATTGTGATCGCCAGTATCTAGACTTAGTGTCTGCTGCGGCTCTTGCATACAGACAGTATATAGTTTTATCGCCTATTTTCCGACACTACAAATTTTATCTTTCTCGGGACCTTATCCTATTTATAGCTCACTTCCGTCCAAATGTGTTTCTGTTATTCGTAAATGGATCTGAATAACAAGGATTGATGTCATTGTCTAAGAATTAGCATTTATTTTCATTACTATGTCTTCCAAATATTGTAATATAAACGTAAACTTATCACGACTCAGCTTGAAAGATGTTATTGGAAATCTGCTCTAAACTGATCCTGCTCAAGATGAGAGTCCCATGTTCCCCTTGTGCTAAGGCATGCTGCAATCCTGCCCACTTCATCTGAGAACTTCGCACCCCTTCCGTTTCCCGCAACGGCTACAGTTAAAGTGGGTGAGACTTGGTCTATATATGGAAGCCCCGTTGAAGTGTGGCACAGCACACAGCTCAATGTCTTCAATCCGACGACTTTTAATCCTAAAACAGAAATTAGGGTTCTCATAAATGAGTCACAAATAATGGAAATAATCAAATCGTTTATAAATTCATGTAGGCATATATTTTTTTTCACTGTGATAATATTAAAGTTTTTTCATAAACTCAATGATGTGCAATGCACTTGCTCTGCCATATTCTTGTAGTGTATTTAATGTATTTAGTTTACACTAAATGTCTTACCGTTAGATCCAATTGTATTAGATTAAAATACATAAAGTAATTTGAAAACGCTTAAATATTTTCAAGGCTAGATTGAGAGTTGAAGATATACACACACTAAAAGAAATAAGTAGTGAGTGTATTTTGAGCCAAATATATTTAAAACATGTGCATTGACAATTTGCTTAAACTGAATCTCATAAATACCTTTGCTCGTACCATCGATACAATGCTTAGCTATCAAATGCAAAAAACTGAGTTTTTAATGTTAGCATCATTGTACAATATACGTTTGGAGGCAAATGGTAGAACTTTAGCCGGCTTAGAAGTCCAAAAATGGCAATGGAAAAGTTTCGACTATTCACACTTTTCAATTCCCTATCAGAACTTTTTATTTTGCTCCCCTTAAGTTCCTAATATGTTATCGATATATGATAGGTGATACAAGTAAAACTATCGATGCGATTCGATAGTTTGACATGTTACAGGTGATATGAGGAAGGAACTACGCAAACATGAAGTAATAATTTCGTAAGCAAGTTACCAATGAAAAATCTTTTGTTTTACCAGGCATCAACTGATTGTGAAGGCTGTTTGTTATGTGTAAGCTCATCGACGTACACCAACATTTTCGACGCAATTAAACTACTTTTTAACTCATGCACACAACAGCAAAATAAATAAATGAAAACTGCATACATTTATGTGCGTAGATACAATCAGGGCCGCCCATAAGGGGGGACAAACACGACAAATGTCGGGGGGCCCGGACGTTTAAGGGGCCCGCGGCTCCTTAAACGTCAAGAAAATTTGCTCAAGAAATTATCTGCCTAATTTTGGGGTTACTTTCCGAATTTGACAAAAAAAAATATCGAACAGAAAATATTATTTCCAAGTCCTTAAAACGGCCCCTTCAAGGTGGTCTCACATTTTCACCAGTCTCCGGTCTATGACAACGACTAGTTGGTTTACATGCCACAAGGAGTTATGAAATAGTAAGCACGTTCTTCAACTTTATAAGCCAGCTTTACAATTTCTTTAGTGCGAACTCAAGGCGATGGGAACTGCTTCGAAAGCACACTGATGGGAGGTCTCTACACGGTCTTTGTGAGACAAGATGGAGTGCAAGAATTGAGGTAGTGAAACCTATATCTGAAAAACTACCTGACGTTTTAAAGGCCCTTCAAGAAGTAAAAAATCAGTAGTTTATCGTAAGAGGAAACGGCGGAAAAGTAAATGGATTCCTCAATTATTTTTCAAAATTCGAAACTTTAATTCAGTTAAATATTTGGAAGGACATACCTAGAGCAATTAATACAAGAAATTTAATCCTTCAATCATAATATATCTCCCTTGATATCGAAATGAATAACATTAAAGCGTTAACTTAAACAATAGATAAAGATTTAAGAAAACAATGGCCTGTATAATTAGAGCTAAAGAGACAGCTTCTATTATGGGTATAGATGCAGAATCCCCCCCCCAAAAAAAAGACGGGAATGGAAGATTTTCTTTTTTTTTGAAAAAAGAAGCTTTTGAAGTTGAAAGAGAAATGCCTGAAGTATTAGAAACCGAAGAAACAAAATTGAAAAGCTCAGTTTTTGATATAGTAATCAATAAAATAGTTTCTCATTTTGAATCAAAGTATGAGCAAATGAAAAGACATATGCAATACATTCGAAGTCATATTAAAAATAAATTATAATTCTAATGACAACAGCAACGCACTTAAAAAATTAATTGAAAGCTATCCAGATGATTTAAGCTACAATCGCATCAATGAAATTCAGATGTACAAGACCGTTCGCGAAGCTACTTTTTCACATTAAGATCAGTTAGAAAATAAAGGTCTTCCACTCTTCCTTTAAATGATGTCTATAGATTAAAATTGCAATCTATTTTCTAGAACTTTGCATAGCTTTAAGAATTTTGTCTTCTCTTCCCATCACTGGCTTCTGATAAAAGGATTCAGTAAACTATCTATAATCAAAAATCATTTACGATCTACTTTGGGCCAGGAAAAATTGGAATCATCTTAGAATATTTTCAATTGAGCATATACTGGCGTGCAAAATGAGCTTCCTTTCTTGACGGCATCGATAAATTCATTAATTCGAATAGAATATGTACTGCTCACTCCTCAGTACTACAAATGTTTATGGGGAGTTTTGACTATTCTTCAGCGTCCAAGATATGTTTTTGCATGGGTTTCTTACAATCTTTCTATAGAGATATTTATTATAGTTTTCTGATTATACTTCATTATCCTCATCGAAGTACTGCTCGATCGCAAAGTGACCACACTTCGGGCTTTAGGCGTATAACACATATACATATTTCATTCCATAATTACTTACCAGTTCATTACTAATTTACTGTGGGTTAGCTTGTACATTTCTGAAGTTGGGTATTTGTAAATATACGGATACTTGGAAAAATAAAAACTTCCTACACAAGGAAAAAACTTAGGGGCCCGCGCGAAAATTTTGTCATGGGGCCTGGGAAATTTATGGGCGGCTCTGGATACAATTACATGATTCTGAAACTCATAATTGCTGCATTAGTTACTATCGATATGAACTGTATGAGTTGAAATGCATTAGTTTGTACTGATACGATAGTTGATTAATGCCAGACAATGAACACCATATTAGTCATTACAGAAACGTTAATGTAACGTCGTATGTTAAAAGCAGGAAAAACACAGTTGAGTTTTAAAATTAATAATACAAATTGAAATATGTGTGTAATTAAAACCAAAATATTTTAAAGGTAATTTAGAATCCGTACATTTGTTCATATAATTTCAACTCACCAGGTAACAATTCAGTCACAAATTTTAGATGCGTATCTATTATTGTTTTATTTCCACCCGTGATATACCATTCCTTTATTTCGCTCAAGGTGCTAATAGTTTCGCCTTTATCAACAGAACGTCCGTATTTCAAATAATATTTTCCTGAAAAAAGAGAGATAGTTTTTACTATAGAAAAAGATTAGACTTAGGAATAAATTAAAATATACCACTAATAAAATATTTACTAAAGTATCCTATACATCTTTTCTTGAAAATATTCAATGTACAAACTGAATCGGTTGTTTAAGAAACCACATAACTCACTTTTTGTCGAAATCGAGTTTTCGGTAAAAATGTATTCTTTAGAGGTAGATGCATCTTTTAGAAGTGAAACCTCACGAGTCAGGTCATTCTACATAGAGTTGGCTTGTATGAAAGTTTTCGTTTATTTGAGAAAGATTCGTCAGGACTTTGATAACAGAAAACAGAAATAGGACACTTTCTTTTACAAAAGTAGAGAAGAAAAGAAGCATTAAAATCTTTCGAAATGATTCTATTCTTAGGAAAGGACCAATTTTATCTTTCCAAAGAATCTAAATAAAAAATTTATTTAATTAAAAAATCGTGCCTATAGGATACCCAGTTGGAAGAGAAACGGATTAACAACACAAGGGTTTCTAGTTCGACACTCTGTTCAGCCAAAGACCATTGTGTACACCTTGACTGGTGCACGTTAAATCTCTCGTTGCCGTAAATATTCTCACTTTGGCGTTATTTGCAAGTTTGGAGAGTGATATGGCAACAAGTGTTCTTCACGTCATATGACCGCTACGAAGATCTTTTCCTTCATTGATTGATTCCATACCGTCGCCAATAGCTCTTTGTGTTGCTCCAGTGCGACATTAATTGACTACCTACTTAATTAAAAACTTATATTATCTGCTGATATTATTTTACTGTAAGGAAATGAGCAATATATTTTTTTCTAAATGTGGAAAGAATCCATGGATTCTATTATCCAGTAGGTGTTATTTAATCATTAAGTGTTGTGGGATAAGAATAATATTACACTATTTGAAAATTTCGTGTCGCTCTGAGCGTTACGTTACTTAGTAACATGACATGAGTTTTAAATACAGATCCTAATTGGTGTAAATCAAGTAATATGATTGTGGCTAACACCATTTTGCATACTTGAATTACATGGAAAAATGAATTTGCCATTTACTATTGCAGCAACTTCAAGTGCTTAGGCATACATACCATCTGGGTATTTTATAGGAGGTAGGATATAGGCGCCTATTTGAGTGGATGAATCTTTTCTGCGTCTGATAATAGCCGGCATTGAACTATAAAAGATCAATTTCATTTGTAATACCTATAACCTAAAGCATGGACGTACTGTATCACTTTTGTGATCAATGCCTCAATGAACCGTCAGTTTATTACGTTAAAGTATAAGGACAATACGAATCCAAACAGTAATAGAATTCAATCCCATTACAAATCATATCAAATCAGATAATTTTTGTACTGATGGTAATTATATGATAGATTACAAAAAAAATTTTATAAATAGTAAACGCATAATGAGTATTCGTTAAACTCTTAAAAGAGTATTCGTTAAACTCTTAAAAGAGTATTCATAAAAACACATATCTTCTTAAAACGTATGGTTCTTGTTTAAAAAAAATGAGCTCAATACTATTGCTTTCGGCAATGTGACCGCATGTTTCTGTATAAGTAAACAGAACTGCAATATGCTGCAAAGCTTCAATACAAATTTTTTGGGGAAAAAAATGCATTTTTTTTTACAAAAATGTAGAAAATGGTTTTTTAAAGTTCAAATGACTGAAATAAGCATTTACAAATCACAATTAAAGAATCTGTTTAGATCCATTTTATTGTTACAGCAAACCCAATTTAAATACCATTTGTTACAAATATAGTGGTATAAAGGTTGTTTACTCCAACAAATACACACAGGGCTCTACCTACCTTTTATATTTGTCAATGCGAGAACTCTCATTCTATAAGACCGAAGATGAAACTTGTTAAAACATACCATCATCTATAACGAAATTATACTGTTCTCAAAGCAAAGATATAGATAATTTCGTTTTATTTCAGGATAGGAGTAGGATATACCGCACACGACAACTCCCATATTAATTATGGACCCCTGCATATATGTTTAAAAATATAATTCCCTTTTATTGTTATGGCAAACCCGAGTTAAATAATATTTGCATTAACTATAGTGGTATAAAAGTTATTTATGCCAAATAGATACTACCTACCTTTTATAACAGGCATCACGAGAATTCTCATTCTATAAGACCGAGGAAGATGGAATTTGATTTTTGGTGAAATTAAAACATATCATCATCTAACGAAATCATACCGTTCTTAAGGTAAAGATATAAAGAATTGTGTTTTATTTCTGGATAGGAGTAGGATATACCGCACACGACAACTCCCATATTAATTATGGCCCCCTGCATATATGTTTAAAAATATAATTCCCTTTTATTGTTATGGCAAACCCGAGTTAAATAATATTTGCATTAACTATAGTGGTATAAGTTATTTATGCCAAATAGATACTATC
Organism: Metellina segmentata; assembly: GCA_947359465.1. Classification (NCBI taxonomy): domain Eukaryota; kingdom Metazoa; phylum Arthropoda; class Arachnida; order Araneae; family Tetragnathidae; genus Metellina; species Metellina segmentata. The sequence continues at coordinate 94,741,016 of OX375879.1, forward strand.
TACCTTTTATAACAGGCATCACGAGAATTCTCATTCTATAAGACCGAGGAAGATGGAATTTGATTTTTGGTGAAATTAAAACATATCATCATCTAACGAAATCATACCGTTCTTAAGGTAAAGATATAAAGAATTTTGTTTTATTTCTGGATAGGAGTAGGATATACCGCTCAACACCCTGAGTAATTATGCCCCCCTGGGATACGAGTTTTAAAAATATAAAATATTCATAGAGTATGAAAGTAGATAATGTGGAAAAGTAATTTACAATTCACAAATCCTGCAAGAACAGGTGCCGAAGATCTCTCGACACAAGCGAACCATAATATCAATGGGCGGGGAAAACGCAACGAAACATTTAATTGGATAAAAACGCGCGTCGTTATTGCCACCTAGTGGTCAGGCAGGTTAAGACGTATATACACGTTACAATTTTTTTTTTCGTAACTTAATCCGCAAGATGAGGACACAAATTTATTTTGCACACCCATGGAAATAAGTGATTGGGATTCAAATTATAGCATCATAGGTCACCTTAATCTTCGAGCCTCTTCCTCTGAGATATTCAATAGAACTGCAGTTTCTTTGTAAAGTTTCAAAGCAAGAGGTTTCAGTGAAGTGTGAGGTTTCAAGTTTGCAAAAGCCCCAGTGCAAATTAACACATGATTGGCTTTCACACAACCTTCCGTTTCCGTCTGGATCTGGAAAAGTAAAATTTTATTTAATAATCTGTGTTGCTTTTCAGCTTCTTAAATATAAATACAATTATTTCTGAACATAAGAAAAGGCGGATGTCTCATTAATAAGAACATCAACATATTTGTAAGTAAGAATCTTCAATAACTCAGGAAAAAAACACCATTGATTTCGTTGTGATATAGAAATGTGTTTTATTTTTGAATAATAATTACATTATATAACACTATATGTGATTTGAACCACTGAAATCAAGAATGGTCGACTGCAAAAATAACGTCTGTTAATCGATACTTCATGGACTTCATAGGTGGTGGTCTAATGTAAAATGTTTGAAACATTAACCTTTTATTACAGCGAGGGTTCACTAGACTGCTTGTTTTTCAAGAGAAAATCCTCTTTGGCATAGGAGATACATGAGTACACAAAACATCTATAGTGTTGAGTGTTGAAGTCCAATTTCTAGATCAATCAATTGTTTTAAAATTTCTGTCATTTTAAGTTGAATAAAGATTTTGAAATAAAATAGTTAAGATATGATAGGAGTTTCAGATTTCATAGGTTTACTATTATTTTCCTCTATACAAACAATAACTATACGATTTTAGCAAAATTTATGGAAAAGAGTACAACATTGACTGCCAAAAATTACGTCATGGTGGAGAAAGACTACAATAATTATGTACGCTATAATGGACAAAAGTATTTGGATGCTGCATGTTTTTCAAAAAAAAAAAGTGTTTTATTATTCGATTTAGTAACGGGTAGTCCCTCCTTTTGCTTATATTACAACTACAACACGTTGAGGCATAGTTTTCACAAGATCGCTGCAAGTCTGGGCAGGAATAGCTCGCCATGCCTCGTACAAGGATATGAGAAGAGATTGTTTTCGCAACAATGGGCGTGTGTGATGGTGTCGTACTCGTCGCTCCAGTTTGTCACACAAGTGCTCGATAGGATTGAGATTGGGGCTCTGAGCAGGTCAGTCAAGCAAATTCACCTCATTTTCAAGAAACCCCACACGTTTTGCAGTATGACATGGAACTCTATCCTTTTGGAAGAAACAACCATCATCTCCGTAGTATTGCCATCGTGTAGGCAAGGCCGAATGATCCAGAACGTCGAGGTACTCGTCAGCGTTCATGTACCAGGTACATAAGGCAATGGGCCGAGTCCGAAACACGAAAAACAACCCCACACTAAGATTGATCTTCCTCCGAATTTCTGCATTGTCCAAATACCTTTGTCCATATAGTGTATACTTTTGTATTGTAAATTATTATATGTAGTGGTGGCCAAGTACACGACACTATTAAGACTTCTGGTGGTTACCTATACGAAGTATCTTGCCTAAAGTAAAACTGCCCAGAGCTTGATTTACGATATATCTCATCATGAATATAATAGTTAATCAAATCAATCTTGTCACCATGAAAAAAGTCGGTAATATCTTGATGAGGATATCCTGTGTATCTAACGAAATTAGTCAGATCTGATGGACGAGATATTTCGTCGAAGCTACATGGAGCTTTAATAAAGTTTAGCTATCCACCAACAAAATCTGATGTGCTGACCTCATGTACTCCGTCAGGTGAGGTTTTGATTTCATCGACGACACTATCTATCACAACACATCCCTGGCGTTCGGCTACTTTCTTTTGCAAGGCCACCAGTTTCCGAGGGCTGATGTGGCCAGATCCGTCCTGATCCATCAGAGCGCTCTCATCTTCCTTCAGGGTTAGAAAGGGATATCTGTAAAGTGTTAAATGTCACAATCATCGCAAATGAAGAAATCTATAAAAAGAAGAACGGAGTCTTTGTTTGCACATTGAATATTTTCGACCCATTTCAAGTGTGTATGTATGTCTGTGCCAAAAGCAAATCCAAACGGTTAAATATATATTCATGAAAATGTGCATACTGTGAGTACTTACATTCATTTAGTGAGTGATGTTGGTTGCGTAAGTCTGTCCGTCTTTTCGTTCTATATTTGATTTTGTCTTTGTGTGTTCGTACAGGCATCACATGAATGTTATTCCATATATTTGATTACAATGTGCTTTGTTTTATGCAACACACATATATTAGTTTAGTAAATCGAATATCAAACTTTTCTTTATTTTCATATTTAGATAAGTTTCATGCTTAACCATCTGAGTAAGTATACTTAAATCAACCATAATTTGGTAGTTTTGGGAAATTTGGAATGTAGGTTGAGTATTACGATTGCTTGTATTATTTTACAAGTACTGCTGAAAAACCATTATCTTTACAAAAATTATTTTTAATGGAATTTCAACTCTGATACTTCATTTATTTCGAGTCTTATTTTTGTTCTTTACAAAATATAAACGATTTCCCGTTAATTGGACAAACGATAATTTTCAACTAACGGGAAAAGAACAAAAACTTATTTGTTCACGTGCAGTGATATTTTCTGTTTGTTTCGCTCTGAATTAATTTCGTGTTTCTAAATTTTGTACAAAATTTTAGTTATAAGTTGTGGCAACTGTGAAAAATCAAGAGATGGAAAAGAATCACGAATTAATATCACTAGGACAACTTTTTGTTTCCCGACAACTTTTACTTTGTTTTGTTTTGCTGTTTTCTTTTGTTTTCTGCTTTAAATATTTAATATTTAATTGATTGCATTTCCATTTCATCACACGCAACACTACCAAAAAGTACTCGGCTTAAAGTGGCAGGTAAGTCATAAAGCAAATATTAAGTGTAATTTTGACGTTATTCAAAGAATAATAATGTTACAAAAATCCGAACTAGAACTTTAAAATATTAAAAATATATATCATATTGACGTCAAGGTTAATTATTTTACGAGTTGAAGCTATATTTAAACAACTTTTTTATATATGTTAAACGTTATTGAAAACAATGATTTAAAGAACCCATGTCAAATTGATTTACCATTTTTTTTTAATGTTAATAAGTTACCATTGTAGTTCTGTACTGAAGACATTCAATTTTAAAACAAGTTATTTTATTATTAGACCACAAAATCTAATTTTCAAGAAAAAATGCATTCGACCTAAAAATAACTTAGTTATGAATATCTTATCAAATTAACTTGTCAACCTTCACATAAAGATGGCGAAATTCGACAAAAATTTTTGTTTTGTTTTTTGCGAGTGCGAAAGCACTCGCCATAAATTCGTAATTTTTATAAATTGAATTGAGCTTGAAAAGAACTTAAAGAATGGCATTCCAAATCTCCCTTAAAAATCGTCTTTTGTAGCAGTAACCTTAGTGTCAACTTTCATCATTTTGTAACTTTGAAATACAGCAAGGGTGCTATGCATGTAAAATGTATTACATATTTATCCATGTAATACATTTGAATAGAACAGTTTGAATGCGTATGTGTAGGATTTGTGTCCAAAACAACTTGTAAAAATTATAAAGAAGTCGAAAAGGTGTTAAAATGTTATTTTATTTCACGAAAGACAAAAGTGATTTTTCTGGTCATTTCTTCATAAAGAGTTAACCAATTCAAACAAAGCAAGAACGGATATTTTTTTTCTTGCAACTAAATAATTTTAACTTCAATTTTTTTAAAGTTTTATTAATCGCTCTACGGTTATTTCATCTAGACCAGGGCTGATTAGACAAGAACCTGCTTTTGAAATTTATACTTTTTAAACCAGTTTGCAATATTAAAATTTTGTTTAAGAAATGGTGCTCATAAATTAAAATATGGTTCAAAATTACGAGGTGTATTCCTCGGATCTTTTCCTTCGGAATTGATACCGGAGCGTCGTCAATAGTCCATTGTATTACTTCAGTTCAACATAAATTCAACTACCTACATTATTCCCAGAGTCAAGGCCATTCATCACTATCCATTCTTTAACCATAGTCTGTCTCAATCAACAAGCACAACGTATTTTACCGTTTCAGTTCAGGATTGTGTCTCATTTGCTCTGAATAAAGGAGGAATCCAAACATGAAAGTATACTACACTGCAGTTGCGTTGAGAACAGATCACCTTGAAAAAGTTCATGCGTACAAAGAAAGGTGTTTAGGCTGTCCCGTAAAAAGGGCAATAATAATAATCTCCTATGGTGAACGCTATAGGGAATTATTTGTTTCGAAAGCTTATAATCACTGTTTTCGCTGTATATGAACAATTATAAATATTAATTATAGAATACGACTGTAAATCGGAAATTTCAAAAGGAGCGTGTGAAAGAAGCCATATACTAGTATAATAGCAATCATTGAAAACTTAATGGTAGAGGTCATCGGAAGGGAATAAAAGGGAAATCTGACACACACAGAGAGAACGTGTCATAAACATCGTATTTCCTATATTTAAACTAGTACATTATTGCAATTATATATGCATAGTCGTAAGTAATGAAGTATCTAACAAAGGTTCATATGTATACCTTTCCTGGAGTGAGTTGGTTCCTGAAATTTCTATCAAAGAGGTCTCAGTCATGCTTGCTGCTTGTTTTATGCTCTCCAAGAAAGAGCCATCTTTCTGACCGATGAAAAGGCATCCCACAGGGTTATAGAAACTGATTCCTGTAAGAGGTGTAACAAATGTTATCTTGGTCATTTGAATTAGTATCTTTTAAATACAGATTATATGCAGAAATATTTCTTTGACTATTAAAAAAATCGATGTGAAAGGGGATTTTCAGAGAGCCAAAAAAACGAAGATTTTACTTTTCATACCCAATACGAAATGAGTACACGAAGCAGGTTCTACAACATAAACACGAGCGTCATCTTGCCTCAGACAGACAGACTTGCCTCATGTCATCAGACAATCGAAAAGTTCTTTGTGGGGAGATAAGTTGTAGTATATATATATTTATAGGGGTGGATCTGGATAAGTTTCTTAAGAGTGTATAGGCTGGTAACCAAAGATAATATTGGACTTCTTGAAAAGTGTGATAAGATTTTAACTACACATAAAACACTTTCATTCTTGACTTTGGGCTTTTCATAAATGAAATTCTTAATACGCTATTAGTGGGTTGTTTCTAATTCTCATTGGAATGCACCTGTCTATGAATAGTAGACAGTGACTCTCTGCCGTTGGTATTCTGCTTTTTTTTTCTTCGGGAAGATAGTTTGAACACATACTTTAACCATGATATGTCTGCCCAATCATGAAGACTCTTTGCGTCCTCTTATGAAGAAATGCCTTAAATTTGAGCAGTATGTTATGTAGGTGAAAGCGTAGGTAGTATCTTTAAACCACACTGATCTTTATTACTACCCTATTTAAAAGCCAGCCACTCAAAGCCTTATTTTTTAAGTCACTGAACATAATGAATATTGTGTTTCTCAACATATGTAGTTAGAAGGACTACTAACCGGACAGCTTTTCCAGTTCTCTGAATCGCTTTATTGAATTCTTGGCAAGAACAATACGAGCCGGATGGTCATCAAGATTACGTACAATTCGCCCTTCGTCATAATGTGCACCAAAGATTTCACGTTCAGATATGTTTTCAACCTGTAAGGTAAAAGAAAAGGAAATAAAATCTAAATATAATAACAAATGACTGACAGCTTCTCTTTTAACCTTTCAGAATATAAAAATCCTAAATAATTCCACGTTCATACAGTACTTTGAGTCGCATCTCTTTTAAGCGTGTGCGGTCTTCAAGAACTCGAGGTACTCTATGATCTATTATTTTTCTTTGGCGACTCCCTTTTTACTATCTTTAATAAACACGGGATTAGTGCTCCCAGGTACTCAAGAGAACTTTTTCTACTTTCATAACACAACTCTTTCCCAATCCTTCTTTTTTCCTCTTCCGTGAAATTCTTGTTGGCCCTGTCATGTATTTGGCAAAGTTTGGAGAGATATGGACCCTCCGATAAAAAAAACCTAAAACAAAAAATATCCAACCATGTTCATGTAACAATGACCTATTAACCCTTATCCAACAGGCTGAATTAAAGATTTGATAATTGTTTTAGTAAAGAAACACTTATTATAAAGCTTTTAACACTCATACGTTTAGATGCTCCTCTATACCATTTCATACATAAAGGTACAACAAATTAATTACATAGCTAACAATTATGATGTCAAGTGTAATTACATAACATTTATTGTGTGTGACATTTTTCATTTCACGTTAGAATCAAGTCGGGTTTCTTATGTTTGAGGTACAATATATGTAAGAACAGACATGTCTGTTTGTACTTACCGTTGGCTCGCTGGGTCCTATAAGACAAATTTTAAAGTTTGAATCAGCAGAAGCATGACGAGCGGCTGCACTGCCGAACATTCCTGCTCCAACAATGCACAAGTCGTACACCATGTCAGAGCTCATTTTCAATACTGAAACACAAATTAACATAGTAGTACTGCCATGAAACATTTTTAAAAAATGGTGGATTGTGTCGAAGGCCCAAATAGTAGTTTTGACTTGAATAATCTGGCCTAATGTCGAATTGTGGAATGAATGAAGCATAGAAAGTTTGAACGATTAAAGTGCGATATCTATTGCTGTGGTCTAATATTAATTGTGGCGTTGTTCGGCAGCTTTCAAATGTCATCACGTTATGCTGTTTTCATTCCAAGCAATCCGAAGTTACACTACACCAAAGTTCGCCCAGCAGCGTAAAATGTCGACATACTGCGGCCCACTCCGTGCGCTCAGTGTGCCTGCACAATCGGTCGAAAAGTTATGTCGGTGAGGACATTCTTTGTCTACTCTAGTAGTGCGCAAACTATTTTAATTTCCTTCCCCCCCCCCTTCACTTTAGGAAAAGAAACAGCTTATGTCGATTACAAAAACAACTTTTTAAAAACTTATTAATATCTATATTGATTTTTTAATTACTTGTTTATTATTGCCCTCTGATCATGTTACTAAACTGTTCTATACTTAAAAAATATGTTATGTACATACCCGACTGCAAATTTTACACAGAATTAACACTAGCAGTATGTAAGCAGAGTTACAGAATACACTTGAATGAACATAAGAAGCATCAAAACCGAACTACTAAGGCACAGACAAAGAGAACTGCATGGTCCTCGCTGTGATCACAGTATAAAGACTAAATAGCAGTGGGGGGGGGCACATCTAAAATGCAAAAGCTGTAGTAAAGACGGTCACTGCTAAACCTCAGACCGACCCAAGCTGCATAAGAATCCCACTAGAGACCATGTATAGGGCATATCAAATTGACAATTATATTTTATCACTATGTCTGTTGGCATGCCGGTTGCCGAAGTATAGGTATAATATACTAATACAGAAAATTGTTTTCGTAAAAAATATACAGTTATTTTCTTCTAAATAATATCTCATTTCACACTTTTTTACTGGTACCTGATACTTGTTGAAGAAAAACCTTATATTATCTACTGTCAAAAATAAATTTCTTTAAATTTGGCGATCAAAACAAATTTTCAAGCGGCCCCAAAAGGGGTCGCGACCTACGGTTTGGGCACCACTGGTGTACACGACGCTACATTTATCTTCTGAATGTTTCTTCTAATTCTGAAATTTTGTAATCTATATATATAATTCTCTTACGTGGCACGCAAAAAAGACGTTATTAGCTATCGTGTTTTGGCAACATTCTACGATTATTTGTTTTTCACGGATCCTCGCGCTTGAATTGAATTTATAGCGTTATCGGATAAAATTTTATTGGAAAAAAAAATGAATTTTCATCGAGCTGTTGCAGTTAATAATAGAAATCAAAGAAAGCGGAGGATCTTTTCAGGGCCAACAATTATAGTTCAACAAGACGCTTGCACTACAACTTTCGACAGCAAACTCAATGAAAATACGTGGGTGGCTCGAGTGCAGGGGTAAATATACACTCAAACAACATGCTGGGTAATCAATTTCCAAATCCGACCTCACATTTCGAGTCAAAATTTTCTCAAAGTTTTCACTTGAATTCAGATTCTATCGGTACTGTATATATCTTTTCTGAAAAATAGCAAAAAAATTTAGGTTTGAAAAATGTTTTTTTGGAATATCATATTTTGTAAACAATCCCTTCTGCTAGGACACATGTCTTCATTGATGCGAGCGAAGCGAGCATAGGTTCGCGCAGCGAACCAATGAGGATTGCGAAGAAATCCTCCGGGGGTTGGCGAGCGTTTGCGAGCAGGGGGCGAGCCCCCTAGTTATTTATATTCATTTAAATTATTGTCAGTGATCAGCAAGTTATCTCATGCATAATTGTTGTCATACAACATTAATTATAGCGTAGTTCGGTAGCTTTTGATTGACATCACTTAAGCTGTACTCATTCCACGCAATCCGATGTTAACTGCCAAAAACTCGCCAAGCATCTTAGAATTTCAACATATTGCGAACCTCCTCCTAGCCATGCATTCGGTCCGTAGGTCATGTCATGTTCGGACATTCTTCATCTAAACGGCACGATATTTTTCTGAATGTTTTTTCTAGTTCTGAAATCAGAAAAATAAACAGTTGTAACGCTAGATTTTTCATGCATGCCTCCCAGAACTGTTTCGACTTTAAATGCATATTCACGTTAATAAGCTTTAATCATTGTATATTCTGGAGACTTCATCACATTTTATTTTCTTATCAGTGTTTTGTTTCGAAATAATCATGGTACTTCCAGTTTGTTTGAGGTTTTAAAATTCATCTTGAATTCGATCATTAACATGAAGTAAGTGTATTAATAAATATGTATTAGAAGATAAAATGTTACCTGAAGGGTTAGTTGACAGACATAAGTCACCAAAACGGGCTTCGGATATGTTGCATTTCGAATATTTCTATTTTGACAGTTATTTAATATCACTAATCGAGATTATTTGTTATCTCACCGTGAAAACAATGCTATCATTGATTCAGTACATATTATTTTGTTTCACATTAACTTAATGTGATCAATTCATTTAGCTAATATATTTGGTACATTTTGTTTTGTTATAATATTTACGTTTTGACTTGAAAATGTAAAAAACATTAGGTCCCTAGGTAATTATTTGTATTAAAAGATCACAAACGCCTTCAAACACAACCAAAAAATTGAAGTAAATTAAAAAATATATATAATCACAAAAATACTTTAAATTCCTATTTCAAAATTATCATCTTTATTTCTATATCAAAAATAACTCTATTTCTATATCAAAAATAACTCTATTTCTATATAAAAATTAACTATTTCTATATCAAAAATAACTCTATTTCTAATTCAAAATTATCATCTTTATTTCTATATCAAAAATATCTCTGTTTCTGTTTCAAAAATATATCTCTATTTCTATTTCAAAAATATCTCTCTTGTAGAAGCTTATTGAAATTCTGACCTCAAAAAAGGTAAAGCTTCACATAAAAAAATACTAGGCTGCGATAAAGGTGTTCATAGAGGCATAAAGAACCAAGACGATTCTAAACGCCTTCTTCAACACGAAATCAAGCAATACCGGACAAAGTTATCACAAGAGTCAGCTATTACACATAAAAAGTTTATAGTAACACGCCAGCCATAACACTAAATTTAGTGCGCCTTCTTGAACAAATTCACAATCCCACACAAAAATAACACGGAACTTCTATGTATTCCACTTTAACGCAATGCGTAATTCCAACGGAACCCTACAGACATTCTTTGCTGAGATTTGCCGATAATTCAATCCTCCGCGTGGTATTGATTCTCACGAGCCCTTAGCGAGAAAATGAAAATTCCTGTCTTCCTCTTGCGCCGGGAGTATAAAACACATCGTGATAAAAGTAGTCACCAGAAAGTTCGTGCCCACCGTATGATACACAAATCTCCACTGCTGAGTGTTCTTTTGTAAGGGGTTTGCTTTTGTGTTGGGGAACGAATGACCTCTATCTTCGACTCCAACATTGAAACACAGTGGGTTATCCAGTCGTTTAGTTTTAAAATATTTATATAGACTTTTGTATTCAATATTTATTTGTTTACAAATACTGGGTCTGACAATTAAACTATTAGTAGTCTTGTTTTCCAATTCCAATTTGCAATATATAATTAGGTGCATTCATATATATCATGGGCAAAAAAGACATTGAGGGAATCATGTCCAGTAAGAAGACGAAACGAAACAACAGCTTAATGAGCTGCAAGCTAAAAAAATAAGATAATTATTGATATCAACACTCTCAAAGTGCAAAAGGTCGTATGCCTAAAAGCTGCATTTTTCAGAATAAAATAACTAATTTTTACCTTATGATTTGATTCTATTATTACATACTTTGGGTTTTGTTCTTAGTTTATTGGATCAGAGTAGATGACATAAGAAATTTTGCCACCTGGTGGAAATCACAAAATGTCGCATTCAGCAATAATCAAAGAAAAATGGAATTTTTGACTTACGACCTTTTGCACTTTGAGTGACGATATATTACGAGTACATGCCTTAAGAGCGTCAGTTTCAATGACATTTCAATGTCAAGTCGCGTATTATCAACGAATCTAACATGTGGTATGATAGTTTGCTTAAACAAATTAGGTAGTGTGGACACCTTGCAAATAAGGTACGCGATTGCCATAAACACCAGTTTCGATAACGCCTAGTATTAAGCCGCGTCACAAACGAACTATAACTTATAACATGGAATGTGCTTGAAAATGAATTAGTGCTTGAAATATTAAAACAAAAAATATTATCTTTAAATAATATTAAATCGTTAATATTAAGTAAATATTATTATCTTTAAATAATACTAAGCCACGTACCTATTCAAAACGAACTTAACAAGTGAAGTAACAGTTTGCCTAAACAAATTCGGCAGTGTGGACACCTTTCAAATAATGTACGCCAGTTTCGATAACGCCCAGTATTAGGCCGCGTCACAAACGAACTATAACATGTAATGCGACTGTTTACATAAGCAAATTCGTTAATATATGCATACGCTTTGTGAACAGGATCCACCTGCACACCCTATCTGACCGTTCTGGGCGATACCACCAGCAGTTGATTGTATGACGAATACAAAAGAACAAAAAGACCGTGAACTCTAAGAAACTGTTCAGTAGTACGTAAATTGCTTCTCCTAGTAACAACAGGCTTCAATAACAGTTACATTACATGTTATTTTTCACTAGTACTGGGATTTTTAACACTAAATTTACCAACCTTTTGTGAAAACCTATTTTTACCGAAAAGAATTGAATGACCTATTTCCCAATTTAATGCTAGTAATAGTGAATCACTGCTTGAAATACACTGCTGTTTGTAAAAAATGCAACACAATTTAGGAATCATACGAATGAAGTGAAATTTGCACCAAATGTCAATTATAAGATGTTATGCAAAGTAGTAAAGTTTCAGAGCCACCACACATGAATGATGTGAGCAGCGCCCTCTTAACTGATGCTAAAAGCGTATAAATAGAGGGCTGTAGAGGGACGTTGAATGGTTTTTTTTAGTGGCGAGCGTTTAGTGCGACCTAAGTATGCTGCCACGACGAAATAGGGCGAAATTTCAACAACTTACGGAGTTTGAACGGGAGAGAATCATCGGCCTTCGTGAAGGAGGATTTTCCTCTCGCGCAATAGAAACTCGTGTGCAGCGGAACAGTTCCACAGTGATGCGAGTTTGGAAGCAGTGGACCGACGAGCACCGGACAGCTCGAAAAACTGGGAGTGGACGACGGAAGGTGACGTCAGCGCGGGTTGATAGACACCAGGTCCACATGGCGGTGAATGACCGTACAGCTTCCTCCAGGCAGCTGGCAGCATTGCTACAGGTGTACTAATGTCGGCTTCGTCAATTCGCCGACGTCTGCTGTACCGTGGACAGCGTACAAAAATTCCTTTATACAGGATCCACCTCACGCTAAACCATCGACGGCTGCGTCTACAATGGGCTCATGAGTACAGAGCCTGGTCGGCTGATTGGCAACAAGTTGTCTTTTCTGACGAATCCCGCTTTAATTTGTGGAACCATGATGGCCGCATTCGTGTTAGACGCTATGCCGGTGAACGCTGCCTTCCAGAGTGCGTTATCGAACGTCATAGTGGCCGAACACCCCGAGTTATGATCTGGGGTGCGGTTTCGAATCGTGGACGATCTCAGCTGCTACGAATTGAGGGTAATCTGAATAGCAACAGGTACGTCCGTGAAGTGCTAGAGCCCGAAGTCGTTCCCTTCCTTCAAGACACCCCTGGAGCTATCTTTCAACAGGATAATGCACGCCCACATGTTGCAAGGAATGTTCGAGACTTCTTTTCAGCCCAACACATGCAACTTCTTCCTTGGTTTGCTTATTCGCCGGATATGTCGCCTATTGAGTAAGTGTGGGATTTGGTTGGTCGGCGTCTCGCTCGTGATCCGTGTTCTACAACTTCAAACGACGAACTTTGGGTTATTATTCGATTAGTTCGACGTTTTCTAAGTATTCTACAATAAAATCTCGATTTATCTGTCGAATTTATTATAGATTCAAGATTACTCAGTGCCGTACTTGAAACTTTTTACGCACACAGTCTTCAGTTTTCGGATGTTCTCCTTCTTTACTTACAGAATATTCTTCGCAAATATTATTTATTTCTTCCAATAATTCTTGTTTTTCAAAGTTCTGGACATCTTTACGATTAGAAAAAGTGAATAAACTATGTATAAAATATAAAACTAACTACTACTATGTTATGAGTTCTTTCACTTACTGTAAAATGGCGCTTTAAGCATTCAAATTTTCACAATGATAAACAGTGTAATTTTAATTGAACTCTCTATGAAGTAATCACTTTGATCACCAACAGCAAACTGTTGCAATAACAATATGATAGTCATTCAAATATATCCGAAAAAAATAAATGATACAAGGGAATACTCAAATTATTTTTGAATTAAGATGGTGCTGCCTTGTGGTGTTCATATGGAATGCATATAAAAAAATTTCCATTTGAAAGACAAATAGTTTTGAGTACACAAATGCAGGCATTTAATAATTTAATTAAGTAGGCACCCGGTCGAAAACTTAATTAAGTTATATCCAGATATGGATGTCATGCGAAATAAATTCTATGGTTGGATAGAAAGCGATAATTAGGGAAAAAAAGTTCATTGCAAATGTCAAGTCGTTCGTTGAACTTATATTTGGCCTCTTCAAGTTTGGTAGGAAAAGAGTTGCAAAACCTTACCAATAGATGGCAGCACTACTTATTTCCATTTTTTTTTAATTATTATTTCAAACGGCTCTAAGAGACAAGATTCTTGTGCCTGAAAACCCAAGCATAAATAAAACACAGCAATGAGTTATTGAAACACAAGAACAGCAAAATAACAATCAAGCATTAAGCAGAATGAAAAAATGAAGGAGGCAAAGATTTACGCATAATACTGTGTTCTTGTGGGTACTCTTAAAGTTTGTACTACTTTTTTTTTTCATAATTTTCTTCCACATACTTTCCGTTTTCTAATCTAAAAGATTTACTGACATTCGACAGCTAGATTGTGTGAGTAGTATCAGCTGTCGAATTAGTTGTTGCTTAGTCGCGTGAGCTGTATCAGCTGTGGAACTTTATTTAGAACATTTATTTATTTGTAAAACTTGTATATAGTTCTATAACAAGTTTCAGAATACATGTATATTTTACTATAATTTTAAAAACATCATAATATAATAAACCAGCAAATGTTTGTTTTTCTAAGTCTCCTAAAGTAACACTCGTCATTTGACCGTGGTTCGAAATTACATGGTGTTATTCTTAGTCCTATCCCTTTGGGATTGTTGGACCGTCATCAATAGCCCGTTGTGTTGCTCTAAACAACGTTAATTAAAAATATCAATACCAAAACCCAAAGTAGCACACATATTTTAGTTTGTGGAATTTTTTAGGTAGTGTGGGTCATGCTGAAAAATAATGATTTTTTTTTTGGACGTTTAGATGGAATTGAAGAATGGTGTAATATTACGTGTAGATGCAATTAAAATTACTAAAATATAACCTTGTGCATAGTTTGCACAGGACAGAATTATAGCCTAATCTGCTTATCGGAATTTCTGCTATCTAATTTGTAGCTTAATTGTCAGCTTTTACGACAAAAGGACTATTTAGAGATCGACAAACTGCTCGAAATTCGTTCCAGTCAAGATCGTCGTGTATATGGGGGGGGGGGCTGTTGCTTTATAAATCTGTCGTGACTTCAAATGTCCTCCCCTTGGCGTGGTTTAGATGTTTGAAGAATGGGAAACTTAAGCATTTCAGTACAATGTTACCCGGTGCACCGACCATAGTTTCTATATTTTCATTTGGCAACTTCTTTCTCGTTGCACCGGGTTACTCTACTTTAGTGTTGTTTTTTTTCCTTTTTGTCCTTTTGGCGCTTTTAATTTTGGCGGCCTCATTTGTTGGATCGATGTTTTTAAACGAATGATTATATGAAATTGTCGAAGCATTTGCCATTTGCAATATTTGCAATGCATTGATCGAAGGAAGGAGAGTTGGCTGTGGTGTTTTTCTGCCGACCTAACGTTCTTTCATTTAGAAGCCAAATTTGTGTAAGCAATAATATATTCATTTGAAATTGAAGATTTTCTTTCCCATACATTTGTTTCGCAAATTATGTTATTCCGTTGGGTTAGCTTGTATTTAAATGTTATCCAACGGAATGTACTTTTTGGCGGGCATATGAAAGCTCTTTATTTGCTTATTTTCCCTAAATTTTATATCCCGTTTTGAAATGTATTGTTCACTTGCTAATTAGACATTTTGTTTCACTTACATTTGCTTCGCAAATTGTTTTGTTCCGTTAAGTTAGTTTGTATTTCAATGCTATCCAACAGAATATATTTGTTGACCGTGAGATGAAGGCTCATCATTTTTGTTTATTTTCCCTTCATTTTATATCCCGTTTTAAAATGTTTTGCTCACTTGCTGTGCCAAATGGTAAATAACGTTGAGTTAGCTTGATTTTAAGTGCTACAAAACGGAATTTACTTTTTGGCGGGCAGATGAAATTTCTCGGTCAGGTGCCTATTTTACCTATTTCATTCCTTTATTTCCCTTTGTGTGTTGTATTGTTCATTTGCTATACTAAATGGTGAATTGCGTTGAGTTAGCTTGTTTTTAAATGCTACCCAATGGAATTTACTTTTGGGTGGGCAGATAAAATTCCTGTTCCGATTGCTTATTTTACTTGCATATTAAAAGAAAACACGATTTATGTTTCTGGTGTTGCCCACTGCACTAGAAGCCTGTGAGTTGTAGGCAGTGCATGTGTGATTTCTCTCATCTGTGTCGGTAAAAATTTCACTGTATGCATGTTTATTACTTGATGTATATCTTGTGTGTATTGCAGATAGGCCAAATATGGCCCGCACCCAAAAAAATCATACGTCTGACATCTTTCCCTTCTGTATTGGGCCTAGGTTGTAGTCTGTTATGTTTCACAGATGTGACATATTCAACTACTCGCATATTTGATTGTTTTTTATGGAGTGTTCCATTGTTTGTCTGCTATGTGCTAAATGGTGAATCGTGTTGAGTTTGCTTGTTTTTAAATGCTACTCAACCAAATTCACTTTTTAGTGGGCAGTGAAGATATCCGTTCAATCACATATTTTAATCTTGAATACCTATGAAAGTTCCATTGAGCTGGATTCTTTTTAATGCTAACTAGCAAAATTAATTGAGACTATTTGTTTAAAAATCATTCCTTTTTCTAACAGATGTGATGTATGTTTCTTTAATTAATTTTTTTTGCAGCCTTTGCAAACACCACAAAAATGAAAATTTTCTTGCTGTTGTAAATGCTTCTGCTGATTAGTTAAATATGTTTAAAATATCTCAATAAATTCCTTAATTGTGGGTTCTTTTTAGGTGAAAAAAAGAATGCTTTGACTAAATATGAGCCCAAATGCCTTGATACATGTTATGAATTATCAAGAATTTATTTTGCTTGAAAAAACCTGTATTTCCCATTTTAGCCTCTACTCCCAACTATCTGTTAGTCACTGAATTTTCTTTCTGTTAATTTGCATTGTGGATATCAAATGTATATTATACTATATACGCTTTTTATTTTTGGAGAATATTTCGGATATATTTGTCAATTTTTATTCTTTGGGCTAGTATTTTTTTTTTTCAATAATTTATTCCCACGACACTAAGGTTGTGGGTATGTCCACTGTCATATAAACCTCCAAGTTGTAGGCGGCACAAGTTCAATGCCTTCCTGGATGTATTTCTCTCGTGTACGTAAAACTATGGTTGTGTATCTATATCCATTACTTGATATTGTATGCCTGGTGCTGTATGATTAAATTTGGTCCTTGCACCATACAAACACAACACTAAAATAAAATTTTAAATTCCAAGCAAGATCTATTGTTTAAGTAATTAATCATTAAAGCACATTTCTGGTATTTTTGTTCAAAGATTTTTGAAACAGAGCTAAAGAGCAGATACAATAAAGTTCTTAATTTTTTAAATTATATTCAAATAGCTTGGGTACTTAACATGGTAAAATAGAATACACAAATCTGGATTCCAGGATGGAGGCTCTTCAGTGAAAGTAATTTGGGTATTAAAAGATGTTATGGCTAAAAAAAGTAGCAATAAAATGTTAATATGTGCTTTATTATTTAGTCCAAAGTGAATTTAATCTTGTACATCCTTAGAAGTGATGATGAACTTTGCAAAACTCCCAAAACTGCATGGCCCTTGCAGAATAAAAAATCAACCCAAAAGAAATTTAATACCAACATTAATGTTAAGGAATTTTTTTTCTCAACAATTTTCATTTTAACAGCTGCTCTTAATATTATTGATTCATTACTTTCATTTTTATATTTTTTGGCATAGAAGTGTAAAATGTATAAAGGAATGGTTAGTAGATTTACAATATACATAATGTGGTTCTAAGCAGAAACTAAAAAAAAACTTAAATTTTTAAACACAATGTGCACTTAAAAATGTTTTATTTATTTTGCTGTATTAAAAGTAACCACTTTAAGTATTCAGAAGAACACCTTTTTTTTTTAATCGATTTAAATTCCCTTGAATAGGATTTTTGTCATTTAAAGGATCAACACACAGTATTACACGAAACGCAGTTCTTACAAGGAAAGAAAAACAGGTATCTTCACATTTTCTGTGAAAATCAATAGATGGTGACATACGGCCTATTCATTTATTATAGTAAAGAATATTTTCTAGTGTCATATTTTAAAATTTTTATGAAAAATAATTTTAATTTATAAAATTAAAGCATTTCTCCTGTACACATCCCTTTGCTAGGTTTATATGTAAAATTCAAACAGTATGGTTTGAAAAACTTACAAATTTGAGTACAAGAATTATTTTAGCCTAACAGGTAAATAGTCTTCAAAGATCTGGAAAAAAATATACACGCAATCTAAAATTTAACCTTTTAATGAAGTTTCCATTATATTTTATAAAATAGTTAATGGTAATCTATATTGTAAGTAATGCATATTCATCTCATGTCACCCAGATATTGGATGTATCTTCAAGAAAATAACGATCACAGAGGCGCATAATTGGGACACCTTTTATGGTTGAAAAAGATTACCAACAGTATAGAAAAAAAATTATTTAATTAACAAAATTAAATAGGATTCATACATGAATAGATAATTTATTAAATCTAAAAACATTTTTTGAGTAATGCTAAAAAAGACGATCCTTGATTTGAAAAATTGGTATATAAAAGAATTTGTCAAGCTCCTGAATAACTAATTAGTGCTCGAGTAAAGAACAGTGAATATAGTGTTTACTTTGAATTGCATTAAACATTTACAAATTGAAAAATGTTCAGAATGTTTTCAACATGGCTTTCACTAATCAAAAAACTCTTATCCTTATCCCAGTGCTACATTCAACCAGTTTTGCATTTAAAATATCAAGGAATGGTGTATGCATGGATTTTAATTGTACAATTTTTCCATCCGATCTTAGCAAGAACCGCAACAATCAAGACCTGATTTAGACTGCTTGACAGCACTTTTGAAAAGACTGAGCATTCAGATTGTAGGTATTTCAATTGGCGTCGTACTGTTAACGACGGTCCGGGATCAATCCCAACGGGAAAGAATCGAGGACAAAATGTAATTTTGAACCATGGTCAGATCTCGAGGCAACACCTGAGATGACACCCCACTCTCCAAACTTCCACAATCCTTTTCTGGATCTTGCGCCATAAAACCCACACTTCCACGGCAACATTCAGATTGTAATGTGAATTACGGATTTAATTATAGTTCTACAAAATTTGACTAATGGAAATGTAGTAATATAATAGAATCTAGTATCTAAACGTCAGTAACATGTTATTATTCTGGAGAATAAAGAATTTGCCTCTCATCTTTTATAAAATTTTTAACCTACTTTTAAATGCCATTTCAAAGATTTTTGGCTGAATAGATACTGGTTTATTATCACAAAATCAATAACTGTCTGTAATTAATTTTTATTACACATCAATAAACATGTATAATCATTATATAGCAACTTACCTTCGAAATGTATTAATTTAATTTAGGAAACGTTTCTAATTGGTAAAGTGCAGAAGATTATAATCCGTTTTGTACGAAAAATATTCAAACATAATTTATCTACCTTAAACACCAGCTTCAGTCACATTTTAATCAAGAACAATGCAAAAAAATATCGATACTTTCTTAAGATATATGAAAAAATCTCTTTTGTAAAAGCAGTTCTGCGCATTCCAATCCGTCATTTTATGATTTTCTGGTTGGGTAACTATGATTAAAAAACAAAATTTTTCCATTTCGGTGGAGCTAAGTTATGATGTCGACATTTGTAGCAGTAAAATCTAGGATACTGACGCAGACCAAAATGTACTTAAAAGGTTTTCGTAGATTGCAGTTTGTCTTTCATATATAAAAAATTGTAAAACAATTTTTGGATTTTATACGTTTCTAGAACTGATAAAACTAAAATATAATCAATTTGCAGAGTCTTGTGTCTAATTTTTTAAAATGTAATCATACTGATGAAACCAATTCTTCAAATATGGTAGTCAAAGTGAATGGTATAGAACCTACAAATTTTATGCCTAAGTCATTAGATGTAGATGTAACATTAGAAGAAAGCATTTTATTTCAAGCATCTAAGTGCTTTAAAAGGGGATGGCTATACGATACAATAGTAGATTCTTTTCTTTATAAACTTATAGAAAATTCAATCCGTTTTATGTTTATTGAGTCCGTATCTTCAGCTGCACTTTCACAAAGCAAAAAAAATTTTAATTCTTTCAAATTGGTACTGTACTCAAAGCAAACATTCCCCCCCCCCCTATTAACCTTGATAGTCACTGGGTGTTGTTATTTGTTGATACTGAAAAATATGTATTTGAGTTTTATGAGCCTTTTAACAAAGCTCCTAGTAAAAATTGTTCAGACATAATTAGTGTATGGAGGGAAATATTCAATTCATTCTTTAATTCATCTATAACATTGACATTTTCTCTCCCCCTCACATAAATCAAAATGATGACATGAACTGTGGAGTTTTTATTTGTTATGCATGTAAAAAATGTAACAATGTATCCTTGCTAGTTGAATTTGATGTAATAACTTTCAGAAAATTTATGTATGATTGCATCATGGGGTAGTACAAAATATCTCAATTATAAAAATTATAAGATATGTACAATAGTTGATAAGTGATTTTGAAGAGTTGGTTGTCTATAAAAACTGTTCCATATGCATGTACCGTAAAATAAATATTCAGTGTTGAGATAACTATTGCTCATGAACACCTTTTGTGGGAAAATATTTGTAAAAACTTGCAACTACTGTAACTCATTTTTGGTGTGTGGTGTTTTACAGAGATACGTCATATCTATTCTCAAAAAAAAATATTTTGGAAGTTTTTTTGCATTTTTTTTTGTGCCCCACTCTCCTTCCTGGTGTGGCTACCTAATATATATAAATTTTTTCAATTTTTTTTAAAAAGAACATGCAAAAAACTCCAAATAGGCAAAATGGTCCGAAATATGCAAAATAAATTCGGGTTTCGTGATGTGTCAGCCACAGCCGATTTGCTCATTTTGCGTGGAATGACCCTACACATAAAAGATACTGAGAATACCATAAAAGGATTTTTTTTTCAGTCTTCAAGAAATATAAAAAAAAATGGTTTACAAGTGTAATGGTTACGTTTCGTGAGCGGCTAGGAGCCCCTATTCAGGGCGTGTTCGTAACACGTTCTCGCCTTTTTTCCGAGGGAGATGTCGGAAAAGAAAGTGTTAGATTCAGATGGGGGCGATCTAACAAGATGCCGTTAAGGCCATCGACCTTCAAGTTGGAGAGGGACGTTTTCTCCCCTGGGTAGAAAAAAATGCGCGGGAGGATTCGGGTAGAAGTGGGGGTTCGCTGCCGTTACTCAAAAGCAATACGTTGTCTTTTTACTTAAAGCTTGTTCTTTACTTGTAAATGCTTATTTTTGATCCCAAAATATAAAAGGTTTTAATCCTTAAAAATTAGTAGTTCCGTTTAATTAATATGGAAGGACTTCACTGAAAGGGACCGTCGTTGTAGTGAAACTTTGTTTTAAAAGCCCTACTTCGGATATATTTACCAGTCATTTTAATTAGCAGTTATATTAGCACAATTCGCCACCTCATTCCATGATCTAAACGTTGGTGGTTACTCATTTTTACTGTTACAATTTGAAATTAACCGATTGTTGCAAAATAACACCAAGAAATTCGCCGAGGTGTGCTAGCGAACGAAATGCGTCTTAACTTACACGCGCTTATAAAGCCTGTTTCTCTACTGGCTCTGTCTACACACACGTGTACGCTTACGTATTTGACGTACAAAATTTAAATTTTTGTCTAGAAGCAGTGGTTTTACATTCAGTTCAGTTCTTTTCATGTAATTCGATAAAATATGCAAATTCTCTTAATTTATTTCACCAGTGTATATTATTTGACCTTCGAATATTTCCGTTCACGGCATTGAGTTTAACTTATCCACTTGGAATCACTGTTGCAGCTACAGACACTTGAGTAACTAATACAGCTCCGGTATCATTTACAAGTTAATTCTGAGAGTTATACAATTGAATATGAGTTACCTGCAGGGACTTGTTTTACGAGCTAATGCAATAAAAACGAGTTACTCCAAAGCGGCGACTACAAGGCATCAAGCAGAATGCTCTGTTATTGGCACTCAACGTAAACTTCTACCTTCAATTTTACCAATTTCTTGCAATTTATAAGAGTTTAACCAATAGAAGTTTAAATTAATGATATTTATACAACAACGAAGATAATATCGTCTGTATGTTATTCTTCAAATTAAGGTAAGTGTGAAACTCAAAATTATCATAGGCTTGAGGCCACAAACTAATCAAGAATTAATTTTTCCTTATTTACCAGTGTGGCGGTACCCAACTGAAAGTTAGAACTGTCTAATATGCAAATCCAATCTTGCACTGTAACCGAGCTCAACAAACTTGATAGATATATGCTGATTTACTTGTTCAATCACTTCTTTCTTTCATTTTTATGTTCGTTCATTGTGCACCACGTTTATACAATAAAAGTGATTTTAGATTTTATTTTAATTTATTTCTTCGTGTAAGGTGGTAACAAGCTGTCGTCGTCCCTACAACCAGTTTTGTGCCAAAAATTTATTGCAACATTATTTAAATGCCAAATACACCTTTTCTCAAAGCAGTTCTACTCACAAATTCTTTAACAAAAGAGTTCAGATTGATTTTTGCAGTGTGGGAGTCATAAATATTAAGTAGGATATGTGTTAACCGTTTTTGAGTCATGTTTGTGCGCAAATACGTTTTCATTCGGTTCGGCTGAAGCTGCAGAAGCAGGACTGCAGGGACGTGCCAACGTTTTGGAGACGGGGGGGGGGGCGAGCATAGACGGAACAAGGTTTGTTGAATGTGTGTGGGGGGAGGGAGTTCTCCCGAAATGTATGAACTGTACCCCCAGTAAAAAGGCTGAACAATCCATCAGGAAAAAATTCAGGACAGTTCACTCTCAGGCAGTTACCCGTATTTACTTCAAATAAGAAAGCCGACAATTTAAAAGACCCTATATTGTAAATAATCAAAATAAAAGCAATGACAGATTTGTTGCGATTTGTTGAATGCCCTTAACTTTAAACGACATTTCCGTCAGTTGGTATGGCGCTTCTTGTCCACTTTGGGACCTAGTGCCATAAAACCCTAACATCCAATCCGTCAGTCGGTCATAAAAATCAATCGTTTTTTTCGAAACTGTCCAAGTGGGCACCCAAAAGAAAGGTGATCGCGGAATCGTTTGCCCGTCAAAGACATGTTCGAGCCCTGAAGGGTCTAGGGGGTGAAGCCACTATACAGCAATTTCTTCGAAAATAGATAGTCATCTCGTGGCATTCAAGTTCGAGCACCACGTGCATTCATTTTGGGAGTAGAACAGTAAGTCGTAAAAAAAAAAGCGATAAGCAAGCAATAGAAAGCGATACTGGGCCACTTTACTCCACGCATTCAAAGGAAGAATTTAATTTTTTGGTACTTTCAATGGTAAGAAGGTAGTGAAACGAAGAAGTAATTTTTTCTTAGACAGGCGATTTGAAAGGAAAAGTGTTCGTGGGACGTCAAAATACTGAGGGCGCTTGAGTTCAAAGGTGAAAGGGGATGGGAAGATATATTGACCTATTGGAGAAAAGACTGAAAGGAAAGAGGGATGTAAGGGGACTGGTCTCTGTAGAGAATTGTGTTAAGGGGGTTAGCTTTAACTATCGTGACAGGAAATGAAATTAGAAATCAAAGTTGTTTTAACGGCACTGTTTTAATGTTACTTTTAAAGTTAAAATTTTTAAAATGTTCCTTGATTGTGTGGGGGGGGGGCGAAATATACCTTTCGCCCCTTCTCCTCAGTGACAGGGGGGGGGGCTTAAAACCCCCCTGCCCCCCCTGTTGGCACGTGCCTGAGCAGGAGCAATGGAGATTAATTCAACAAGTTTAGACACTTCATCCATAAGCTCCCTAATTACACTCGACTCTGCCGCCAACTTCTGGCAGATATCAAATGTTGACACAAACTTTTCTTTTATTACACTAGATAACAGAACCAACTGGGGTTCCAATTTTTCCAGATCGAATTCACTTGCATGAACACACAATTTTTCTTGAAAGGAAGTACCTTTTTAAATTTCTTCTTTTGCTGCATCTGTAAGCACTTCTAATTTGACAAGATTCACCATTCCTGGTTGATGGAATCGTTTTTCAATTTTGGTGGTTACTGTGTCAACCACTTCAAACAAGCATTTTCGAAGGCCAACAGTTTTATTGATGTTGGCGGGGGTGAAACTTTCAGAATTGCTGGAGTATTCATACCGACATAGAAGCTTTCTTTTTCGAGATGACTGTGGCAGCTTCAAACCTAAGAGTTCAGCAGATTCTTTTGTTCCTGCACCCAAGCCTTCAAAAAGTAGTGAAAAGTCCTAGATGCTTATTGGTGACACAAGTCCAAGGAATAGTTGTTACAATGAACAAATAATAATTTTGGTTGAACATCTTTAATGAGCTTTTTGACACCATTTAAATGACCACACATATTCCGAGCTCAATTAAATCAGTGTCCTCTAACTTTTTGAAACCGTAAACCAAGTAAACCATCACATCCTCAGTGACATGAAATAAAGTATTAGCCTTAGTATCTTTTATTGAATTGCCCATGAAGTCTTCTCTCACTTCAGATGTGATGGGATTCATCTGAAGTGAGAGAAGACTATATGTGATGGGATTCATCCATTTCAGACGTAAGCTGAATTGCCCCCCCCCCCTTCTGTTGGCGAGTGCCTACGTGCGTGAATCCTTAAATGAACTTAAAAATTGTTTCAGAATTTATTTTAGAAGCTTATGCACCCATGTGGTATGTGGTAAAGTGTTATCGTTCCTGCAAAGAGGTTTGAATGTTTTTAAAGCGATACGTGCATTCTTGTTCCTCAAGTGACAAACTAAAAGATGTTATTCAACCAATCATTCAGCAAAATGTATACTTCCATCACCCCGAGAGTATGCTCCTTAGAATGATCAGTGACGACGGTCACCATATTCCCAAATTGAGACTAAGGAGAATTTTCTGAGTGCTAAGAGGGGGGATCGACTAAAACAAAAACATAATTTTTAAAATTATAAACTTAAATTTCGATGCAATGAATTTCAACGAACTGAAAAATTGGCAAGACTGATGTAGCTCACCCATATTTTAACAAGCATTTCAAACGAAGACTCGTGAGAGAAGACTACATGTGCTCACTCATGTAACTACATGTGCTCACTGTGCTACCTAAGCTGTACAGATATTTTCAGTTTCTTTGCTACCCTTGTAATACTTGAGGTTGAAAGATGCGTACAATTGGAATCAGAGGAATAAATAACATTGGTCTAGGAGCACATGATTGCTTCATCAGAGCTAAGATAAATTCACGACGAATTATGCGAAAATTGTGATAATTAGAAACAGTATAAACTAGTTTGTGTTTACTTTAACTTAAGCTTGTGTTTTTAACTTCCGATCGAGCAGGACTTCGATAAGGATATCGAAGTATAATCAGAAAACTATAATAAATATCTCTGTAGAAAGATTGTAAGAAACCCATGCTAAAACATACCTTTGACGCTGAAGACTATTCAAAACTCCGAAAACTTTTGGAGTACTGAGGAGGGAGCAGTACATCTTCTATTCGAATTAATGAATTTATCGATGCCGTCAAAAAAGGAAGCTAATTTTGCACGCCAGTTGATCGCCTCAATTGAACGCCTCAATTGCACGCCTCAATTGAAAATATTCTTAGATGATTCAAATTTTTCCTTGCCCAAAGCAGATCGTAAATTATTTTTGATTATAGGTAGTTTACTGAATCCTTTCACCAGAAGCCACAGTGATGGGAAGAGAAAACAAAATTCTTAAAGTTATGCAAAGTTCTGGGGGAATAGATTGCAATTTTAATCTATAGATATCATTTAAAGGGAGTGGAAGACCTTTATTTTCTAATTTGGGTTAATGTGAAAAAGTAGCTTCGCGAACGGTCTTGTACATCTGAATTTCATTGATGAAATTGTGGCTTAAATCATCTGGATAGCTTTCAATTAATTTTTTAGGTACGTTGTTGTCATTAGAATTAGAATTTATTTTTAATATGGCTTCGAATGCATTGCATATGTTTTTTCATTTGCTCATACCTTGATTATAACTGAGAAACTATTTTATTGATTACTATATAAAAAACTGAACTTTTGAATTTTGTTTCTTCGGTTTCTAATACTTTAGGCATTTCTCTTTCCACTTCAAAAGCTTCCTTTTCCGTCCTCTTTTTTTGGAAAATTCTGCATCTATACCCATAATAGAAGCTGTCTCTTTAGCTCTATTTATACAGACCATTGTTTACTTAAATCTTTATCTATTGTTTCAGTTAACGCTTTAATGTTATTCATTTCGATATCAAGGGAGATATATTATGATTGAAGGGTTAAATTTCTTGTACTAATTTGCTCTAGTATGTCCTTCCAAATATTTAGCTGAATTAAAGTTTCAAATTTTGAAAATAATTGAGGAATCCATTTACTCTTTCGCCGTTTCCTCTTACGATAAACTACTGATTTTTTACACATTGAAGGGCCTTTAAAACGTCAGGTAGTTTTTCAGTTATAGGTTTCACTGCCTCAATTGTTGCACTGCATCTTGTCTCACAAAGACCGTGTAGAGACCTCCCATCAGTGTGTTTTAGAAGCAGTTCCCATGGCCGTTGGCTCGCACTAAAATAAATTCTAAAGCTGGTTTATAAAGTTGAAGAACGTGCTTACTACTTCATTACTCCTTGTGGCCAGGCCCGCCGCTAGCTGTTTGTTTGAACGCCTGTGTGCAATATCGATTATGCCGCCCCCGGTGTGATTGTGACATCATGTCGATTGGATCTCTTCGCAATTCGAATTTGGCCGCATTTGGCAATGACGAGGCCATCACGGCGTTGCTCGTAGTGTTGGTTTACCAAATGGGATTTCGTATCAATCAAAGGGGGTTAGCGAGCAGTGGTCTCACCTGACCCCACGAAAAGAACTGTTACGGGCAACGCAATGCTGGCCAACGAGTGGCTAGTTACCATATAAATATTGATCTACAGAAATTGAACTCGTCTTGAATTTATGCTATCAGCGATAAGTAGGCTTTCCAAGTTTACGAGTAATAATCGACCCACTTAATCGAGTTTATAAAAAGTTTATAGAAATTCCGTATAAAGGAACTGTAAAATTAAATTTGTATTTCTAAAAAATACATAGAGTTTTGGCTCAGATGTTTTGTAAGAATTTTGCATAGCCAGTACTGACTACGTGGTCAAACACGAACTTGGCCGGTTTTTTATTTCAAATTTCGTAAATATTTAATTGTATATGTGCTACAAACAGATGATTACTAGGCGCAGCAATTATTATGATAAGCCGATAAATAAACGTAGGTACCAAATTTTTGCACTTATATTTTCACTGACATATGATACATTGAATTATAATCACACTAACCAAGTTAAATTATCCTTAATTATACCTAGACCAACGTCAGACGAAGTATAAACAAAATAATTGCAACTTGATGTGCGATAGTACTGTTCGAATGCGTGTACAAACTGAGAACGAAGCTCTGTGGGGATTCCTAGCCTTTTCCAGACGGGGAGGTTTCAACCAGATTTCGCTTGAAGACGGGAGAAATGGAAGAATAGATTTCCCCCTTTGTTGCGCGCATCCGGTCCTTATCTTTACTATGGTCAGGTCCCCTGCGGTAATTGGAACCGCGGACGGTCCAAATTCCCAGTTCTGAGAAATTTCCGTTTTCATACTGCCAATGTAATCTTTCTCAAGAGCGCTGCAACACGTGACAGGTTTTGTAAACCCCTCTCCAAGGACGATGGTTTTATTGTCCTACGGAGGGGCACATCCTGTCAATTTGAATTTGGAGAATGGATACTTTGAATTTTGGAAAGTGATTGCGAAACATAATGGATCAAGAAACTGCTTTACAGCTGAGGCTACTTAATAGTTTTAAAAATTAGTCCACAAATTATTCAGAAATAATTTGCTGCTGACCCAATGACTTTGAATATTACGTGATCGATCGCTAGATTTGCCCCCACCTGGACGTGCGGTCTACGCCCGCTTACGGCGGGCCTGATCTGGACACGGACCATCTGAGTCACCAATCGCTTGACATGGGTGAAAACAAAAGTAGAGAGTGCATCGGGGTTGGTGCACGTTAAATCTGTAGGTGTCAATTGAATGGGAAATATACCGACCCATTTTGATGAAGCCAGTGGCCTCGAATTCAATTTCCGACCCAACCAATTAATCCTACAGACGGTGTTCAGATTCTGCGATTGAAAAGGTTAACATAATGTTCTTCGCACCAAGATTGACTACGTTTCATCAGCATCCCTTTTAGAAAACTAGAGTTTCACTGCATCAGTAACCCTTTGCAGCCATTCCCATGTGTTCTTTTTAAACAATATTTGCTCAATGAGTGTATCATAATTTGTTCAAAGCGTTGATAGACAGGAATGAAAAAGATACCGGCCTCGAATTCGATCCACTAAATAATCCGATGAAGGGGTCTGCGATTGAAAATGAAATTTCAATTGGCTCATTCGATCGACACCCTGAAGTTTTTAACTAAACGTTTTTCTCACGCATCAAGCAAACTCAGGCACCGCATGCCCAGGTAGCACAACAACATTGGCCAACATTCTACCAATATTGGCCAATGTTTTGAATGTCTGTGAATGTCGGAATTACGATATCTGTCGACATTGGCAGATATCGTTTAGTTTTATAAAACGAGGCCAAATTCGATGCCACAAATGCTTGGAAGATTGTGGATCCAATTCGTGTAATACAGGAAGATGGGGTCAATTGTGGTGTATTTTTGTGTTATTATGTTCATCAATTACTTAGCTACTCGAATATCAACAAACCTTTTGACACTTCGGAATTCAGAAAATATATTTCTGATATTTTAAGTGGAACAGTTACATTCAAGAAGCTGAAGAAACTAAAATATAATCAATTTTCAGAGTCTTGTGTCTGTAATTTTTTAAAATATAATCATATTGATAAAACCAATGTTTCAAATATGGTAGTTAAAGTGAATGGTACAGAACTTACAAATTTTATGCTAAAGTCATTAGATCTAGATGTAACATTACAAGAAGAAAGCATTTTATTTCAAGCCTCTCGGTGCTTTAAAAGGGGATGGCTATACGACACAATTGTAGATTCTTTTATTTTTAAACTTACAGAAAATTCAAACCGTTTTATGTTTATTGAGTCCGTATCTTCAGCTGCACTTTCACAAAACAAAGAAACATTTAAATTCTTTCAAATTGGTACTGTAGTCAAAGGAAACATTTTTTTCCCTATTAATCTCGATAGTCACTGGGTGATGTTATTTGTTGATACTGAAAAACATGTATTTGAGTTTTACGATCCTTTTAACAAAGCTCCCAGTAAAAATTGTTCAGACTTAATTAGTAAATGGAGGGAAATATTCAATTCATTCTTTAATTCATCTATAACATGGACATTTTCTATCCCCCCTCACATAAATCAAAATGATGATATAAACTGTGGAGTTTTTATTTGTTACTATGCATATAAAAAATTGAACAATGTATCCTTGTTAGATGAATTTGATGTAAAAACTTTCAGAAAGTTTATGTATAATTGCATCATGGGGTAATACAAAGTATCTCAATTATAAAAATTTTAAGATATGTACAATAGTTGATAAGTGATTAGAAGAGTTGGTTGTCTATAAAAATTTCCATATGCATGTACCACTGTATAAATATTCAGTGTTGAGAACATGAACACCTTTTGTAGAAACATATTTGTAAAAACTTACTACTATTACTTATTTTTGGTGTGTGGTGTTTTACAGAGTTACTTCATATCTATTCTCAAAAAAAAATATTTTGAAAGTTTTTTGCATTTGTTTTTGTGCTCTACTCTCCACCCTGGCGTGGCTACCTAATATATATATATATTAGGTTCAATTTGTTTTTAAAAGAACCTTACTGTGTCTTCAACATTCCAGGGGCAGTGAACAGATCAAGCAGGAGCTCAGCTTAGCAGCCTACCAACCAATGAAAGTCTCAAGAGAAAGAAAAACGACCCCTCCCCTCTTCATTCGATGCTTTACTGATGATGCTTCACTGAGAGCCATAACAAATCTAAGAATATTGAAAATGTTTCTTTAATTAATAAAAAAAATTGATTTTGTTTATGTGACTTGTGTTTTATTTGTGAATTCTGAGGACTTGAATGCTTATTAATAACGTTTTTGCAATTTTAATGTTTGCTAAAATCAACTTTTATAGATTTTTGAAAATGTTTGTATGTTTTGAAGTAAGGTTAATTTTATGTCTTTAAACTTCAATATCTTGAAATGTGTATTTTTTTCCATGAAAGGAAAATTTTTTCAGTCTTCAAGAAACATAAAAATATTAGTTTACAAGTTTAACATACATTATAACCTATTTTAACGCAAGCATTTCCTATCTGCTGAGAAAAGTTCATTTTAATTGTTAAAAAATATGAAAATGTTAAAAAAAAAAGTTGAAAAATAATTCTACAAATTTTAAGTTTTTTGAGAGGACCTGACACCTTAAAAATTATTTTTTTAATGACGACACTTTGGACAAACTTTTTGCAGTTTCGTATACCAGAGAATTGTACATAAAAGTTTAAACTATCAATTTTCTTCAAAATGTGTTGAAACATTTTAAATTAAAAAAAGGGTTGAAAAGTTCAAGAAATTTAAAAGTGTATCTTCTTTTTTAATTTTTATGATATATATAAGCTTGAATTTTTTTTAATAGTATTCCTTTAACTATAATCTAATATTACAGGTATGGAATTGAAGATACATTGAATAGATCTTGAGGTAAAAAATAAAACTGAAACACTACGTAAAATATTAAAAAAACCCGTCGCTTTATTATTTAATTAAGCGCACATTTATTAGTAAAAAAAAATATACTCATAATAACTAAAAATGCATACCTGTATTTCTATATATCATGTAAAAAAAATTTGATAGGAAATTAATAAAGCCTTGGTATTTGGAATTTAAATATATATACAAAAAATGAAGTAGGAGAGAAAGCAGTTCAAATTATTGAAATTATAAATTTTAAAAAATGAGCTACTTTCTACATATAAGTGAAGTTTTGAACTTCCGTGGATCATAAGTGCCCTTCCTTTTTTTAAGAGCCATTTCCTTTGTTCTGATTGCTGTTTTCACTAATTTTTGAACGTTTGAAATTTGGCACTTAAATTGTTCCTTCGCTGATAGTTCTTTCAAACATCGATCATCTGTCCACGTATAAAAAAACTTCAAGTCATTCCACGTGAAATGAGCAAAAAGCGGGAAAAACCTGTGGCCGTATGGTAATGGATTTTCATAAAATTCGGTACAGGGGTTTAGTTTATGCATAAATAACGATATCCAAAAAATTTAGGTTCAAAATTAAATATTTTCAAAGTTTGAAGCATTTTAAGGACTTGCAACTTTGATGAGCTGTGTGAGATCGCTTAATGTTGCATGTTTGAAGTTCTGTTTCTCAAAAACTACTTAACGTAGACAAACTTGTTTTACATCTCTATAATCTGTACAAAATTGTCTTTTTTTCACTTTGTCAACAACAATTTTAAACATCATATTTAATCCAAAATTTTGTTTCAAAAAATGGAAAAGTGTTATTTTTGACAGAATTTTAAGCATTTCTTTGGGCTAAATAAATGTTACGACATTTTTAAAATTCATGCCAGTTACAGTGCTAGGTATGATAATATCACTGATAAAGTTTGGAAGTCGCATTTTAATTCGTTCATCTTCAAAATAGCTAACGAAAGTAACAAAATGACAATTACCTACTATAAATATATATGAAAAATCAAATGAAGGACAGCTCTGATAAAATCGACACTTGACAAGTATACAGTTTAATATGTTTATTACTTGAAAAAAAAAATCGGGATTGTAGTCAAGTCCTAAAGCAACAAACCGACCAACCGGTATAGTGGTTAAGGAGTTAGCCTCTAGATCGGAAGGTTTCTGGATCGAATCCGGGTCCGGTGTTTGTAATCGTATGGTGTAGAGGCGCCTGGTGCACCTTAAATCTGTCGTGGCCAAAAGTCCTCACGTTGAGTTAGTGTGGAAGTTTGGAGAGTGGAGTGCCAGCTCAGGTATTGCTTCGTCATCTGACCGTGATTCAAAATTACGAGGTGTTGTCCTCGAATCTTTCCCTTAAGGGATTGATCCCGGACCGTCGTCAATAGCCCGTTGCGTTGCTCTAGTACGATGTTAACTAATAATTACCAACTACCTAAAGCAACAATAATAAAATCAAAATCGCAGCATTTGCTTCCCAGGATGCGCGGGGATGGATATGAGTAGAAGTGGGAGTTCGCTGCCGTTACTTAAAAGCAATACGTTGTCTTTTTCACTTAAAGCATGTACTTAACTTGTAAATACTCATTTTTGATCCCAAAATATAAAAGGTTTTAAACCTTAAAAATTAGTAGTTCCTTTTAATTAAGATGGAAGGACTTCACTGAAAGGGACCGTTGTTATAGTGAAACTTTGTTTTTAAGGCCTCACTTCGTATGTATTTACCGGTCATTTATATTAGCTGTTAGTTAGAACGCACTACAATCAGTGTGTATTCTTATGTACCAGCCTTGTTGGGCTTGAGCCTGTCGCTGGTCGTCAATATTTGTATTTGTATATATAGAGAGAGATACGGGAAATATATATAGTATGTTAATTTTTTGTACAAATTTCGATCGTAGTGAAAAAAAATCTTTATTTCTTGAGCAAGGTTCAAGGAAAAGAAGCAGATCATATTGGGGTCAGATGGTGTTGTAAAATGCGTTGTTTTTAGATAGTTAACTAGGTAAGTAGGTTGTTAATTAACATCGCAATGGAGGCAACACGGCAGGTTATTGGCAACGTAGCATAACAAAATTTTCCCCTAATTTTATCAAAACTTTGGCCAATTTGTTTTTTAATGATAAGTTACGATGCTCTGCAGTGCAAAGTTCCCAAATTACCAAAAACACTTTTTAAATAACACATCTATGTCAATGAAAAAATATTTAACTTCGAAAGTTATCGACAGAATTTCAAATTCTGAAAGTATGCCTTGGTTTTAAATAAATAAAGTTAATATGTGGATGCATATGTGGGAGGCGGAAGGTAGAATGCGTATTAGGTGGGCCGAAAAAAAATTTCAAGTCGTAATATCGCGGAAAAGTTGCGAATTCGGGAGACTAAAAAGGGGTTAAAAATTAAATTAAATCGGTTTATATCTTCCATCGCCCCGAGAGTATTCTCCTTACAATGATCAGTGACGACGGTCACAATATTCACATATTGAGACTAAGGATAATTCTGAGTGCTAAGAGGGATTATATATATAACTAAAGCAAAAACATAATTTTTAAAATTCTAAACACATAAATTTCGATGCAATCAATTTCACCGAACTGAAAAATTGGAAACACTGATGTAGCTCATAAATATTTTAACAAGCATTTCAAACGAATTACACTTATTCTTTGCAAAATAGTATTCCTAATAATTGTCATTAGAGGAGTTTCATATTTGTCTATTTCGTAAGAAGTTGCCTCCACTATGGTAACTTTCTTTTCTTCTTCTGAAATACAAATTTCAGTTAAAGCCTGTTTAACATGGGTGAAACCAAGTTTTATTGCTAATACAGCATCTGTTCTTGCTTACCATCTTGTATTAGAAACTCTTTTCACTGCATTTAAAGATGCACACTTGTAAAGACGCTGTCACAAGTTTCCTCGAACCCTAATGAAAATACATTTTATGGGCCCCGTGGTATTCCGGGGCCCTCTCTGCTTAAGAGTCATTGACATGAGGTACAAAACAGCAGATTTTTTTGTTTCTCGAAGGCTTCAAATCAGCAACTGTTAGAACGTTCTGTATCACTCACGGAAATCGCGTAATCCCTTACTTTTTCCAAAAACAACCCCTCTCTCGCTGCGGTGTGGTTTCCCTTTCAACTGTCCCATAACTCTTAGCTCCCCATAAGAAAATAACGGGTTTCCGGAGGACTTAGGCCGAAGGCCTTCTCTCTATCTCCTTCTGAATGTTTAATAGGACTGAGCGGAATTTTAGTTTCACTTGGCAATCTGATATGCCCAAAGTCAAGGGTGCCGCGGAGGGGTCTTCCTCCACAAAGAATAAGAAGAGCGGAATTTTAGTTCGGCGTTAAAGATAGACGGTGGGAAACTGAAGACGCGGTGCGTCCAGTGAAACCAGCTGGGGTGAGGACCCAAGAAGTGACCCTAGCTAACCCCATCTTCACAACAGGGAGAAGGGCGACGACGGATGTGCAAAAGAGAAAAAGTCACGAGTTCATGAGATCTATTATTTTGCCCCTAAAAGTTTGAAAACGTTGAAAAATTCCATGAGGTTAACCAGATTATGGTATGATTTTGCTTTGAATGTATTTTTTTTTTTTTGCATAATTGAAAAAAATCTAATTAGTGCACTGCTACAATTTTGCTGAACTAAGACATTTCAATAATTTGATAATGGTATTCAACTAGTTACCGCCGTCCCAGCCTAAGCCATTCGCTGTATCGCCACGTAATTTTGAACCACGGTCAGATGAAGAGGCAGCATCTGAGCTGGCACCCCACTCTCCAAACTTCTACACCAACCCAAACTGAGGTCTTTTTGGCCATTACAGATTTAAGGTGCACCAGCCGCCTCTACACCATACACTTACAAATATCCATGCCCTGGCCCGGTTTTGAATCAGGAACCTTCCAATAATTTGATAATATTCAACCAGTTACCACCTTCCCAGCCTAAGCCATTCGGTGTATCGCCATGTAATTTTAAACCACGGTCAGATGATGAGGCAACATCTGAGCTGGCACCTCACTCTCCAAACTTCCACACCAACCCAACGTGAGGACTTTCGGCCACGACAGATTTAAGGTACACCAACCGCCTCTACACCATACGCTTACAAATATCCATGCCCTGACCGGATTTCGAATCAGGAACCTTCCAATAATTTGATAATATAATAACTTTATTTTAAAAAGGAAGAAGAATAAAAGTGTATTAAAGCTCAGTCAGGGGTTAGATGAACAAGAAAAGTTGAAACTCCTGCAAAAGCTTTTTATCAGAAAAAATTATTATTGATTATTGTTTTATCACCTTTCTTTTACTGAACTTGGTTTTAAATTTATAATATCTAACTTTACTGTAAATATCATTACTGAGGGCAGAAAAGGGGCGGCAAGTTTCCAGTAGCCCAGGGGTGGCTAACCTTTTACATACCACACGCCAATTTTTTTCACATACGAATTCATATGCGTCTTACAACTCGAGCACCTTTTGTACTGTCTTAAGTTTTCATGGTCCAGGCATATTCTTAATAACCTTTTTAATAAAGGTATGCTTATACACATAATTAACATATTAAAATGAATTAATTATTGCATGTAAAACAATATCTATTACATCACATAAACATTACTTTCCATTAATGACACTTTTGAGACTGGGTTTCGCTAGTCTGAATGTTTGGTGTTAAAAATTTGGCACTGAGAACAGCAGATAATTTTTTAAATTGAATCAGTCAATCGTGACCTTTGTTTTGCTTTTCATGAATGTTCATGAATGTAAATTTCATTAATGAAAATACTAGTTCACATCTGTATGTCGTTCCTAATAATAACAGCACAATAATTATAGAAAAAGTCCACATTAAGATGGACAGAGAGGTTTTCTTGCCTTTTTGTTAACCTCTACTTATTCCTTTAAATACCTTTTTGTCTGCCAGACACGAAAGCATACATTTAAACTTTTTCAATTTGTCGGAACCAAATTGTTCTAGAATCAAAAGGAAATATCTGGAATACAATGTTGTCACAAAGGAAATCAAAACACGTATATGCCTTTGGATCTTCTTAATTACAGGCTTATTAGAAGAGTACTTTTCTTTTGTGAATATTAAGAGGTTCTTTTTTTCTATTTAAGTTTAGCTTTCTATTTAACCGTAGTTTATTTTATTCCAAAATGTTTACTATTTAAACTATGAAGTGAGGGCATCCATGCTAGTTTTTAACACGCTGAAAACAAATTTTAAAGTGTTGATTACCCTCTTGAAAGGCATCAGTTCAAACCTCCGTAACCTTCCAACTGTGAAGAATCAGTGTCAAAATTAGCCAAAAAAAATGCTTTGAAATTCAACCTCTGCCTGTTTTTAGTGAGTAGAAAGAAATATTTGTTATAGTCAAGTGTTATTCTACTATAGATGCGAACTCCTAGCGTCCTGAGCTCCTTGTATTCCCACAAACGTGAGAGGTAAATATTTCCAATGAGAAATTAGGTAAATTGTTAAAAGAGCATTTACACCAAGCGTGCCATAGGAGTCTGATATCCTTGAAAGTTTTTATGGTAGACCCAGGAACCTCAAACATAAGGGGTAAATATGACGAACAATAGAAATAACCAAATATGCAAAATGATTCGATCTCTCTTAATAGACTACTTTACCAGAAGAGATGTACAGTTCTAGGGAACAGAACACCTTGCGTTCTACCTGTCGCACCCCGGCAAGAAAAGTGATACAAGTCAAAAAATAAAAATCTTGATGTTATGTCATTCAAAAATATGTATGAGGTGCCCCAGCGTGTTATATTACGATTCTATAGAATATAATAGAAGTTACCACCATAAATACTTACCTAAAGCTTTAAAGAAGTCTATATTATTTCAATATAAATTTTATAGTATCCTTTAAGTTGATGTTTCTCAAATTCTGCAATTTTGAGCTGCGTCACTTTTCTTGCCGGGGTGCGATATGTTTGAGTCCTGGTCTCTCTCTAATATGAGGTTTAAATATTCGACAAATACACTGACAATATTCATAATTGCTTTTCAAAAAATGAATAGTTCTGAAATACCCTTGTATATAAAGTGATGTTCGTTTTATATCTCTCAATAATTTTTAAAAGTTGGCACCACTACATCCCAATTTATACTACCATCTCTACTAGGGAATCCAATTATTTTCAGATAAAAAAGGTCATTCTTCAGGTGTTCCTGAGTAGGAGCAAATTTTTAACCTTTTTGAATAAATTAACATGCATTCTGTTCCAGGATATTTCATTCTAATACTATTAATATTCAATTAAAAAAAACAGGATTAGAAGTTTGATTTCAATCAGTGTTCTTTTAAATTTAAGTCATGATTGAAATTGGCATACCCTGTTTTCAATATAATTTTGGGGTAAACTAAGTACAAGCATATTTCTTAACTTATTTGAATAAAATAAGATGCATCTTGTTCAGTTATTTCATTTTCAATATCTTTAAACATTACAGTAAGAAAAAAATTAATTTAAAATTTTGATTTAAATCAATTTGATTTATCAAATCATAATTTTTTCATATCAAATACAAAAATTTATTTATGAACAAGGTAGGTAGGTAGTTGATTAAACGTCACACTAGAACAACTCAATAGGCTATAGATAAATGAACTAAATTCACAAAATCAGAAAAAAATCTATAACAAATGCAAAAAAAAAAAAAAAACCTGAAACATATATAAATACAAATAAAATTGTTTTCTTCAAAAATGTTTTTGATTTCCAGAATCAAAAGTCGTCCTTCCAACCGCTTAATACATCAGCCTTATTGGAAATTAATTATCTTCGACTTTATTTCTCTTTTCCGCTCATTCCGGAAGATGGACACACCGGCTAATATAAGGAACAATCTTTCAAAAGATTCGAAATCTTAAAGAATCGATTTTCACACTTGTTACTCGGTGCACCGAGATTTTGGCGTCTATGGTACTAATGTTTTACTTATTTATCGCTTTTCTCCAATTTAACACGCCAAGCCCTTTCTCGCCAAATCGTGCACCCAAAAATTTTGTGAGGACGGGGGAGGGAGTAGGTAACATTGTACTGAAATGCCACCGGTCCAACGAAAAGAGAAGGCCAGGGAGCTCGCGTCGTCACGTGATCCCACGTCACAATCGCCGGCTGACTTCGGGAGAATTCTATCTGTTACTACTCTACTTTAGCCCTTGTTTTGATCATGTGTTGTGAAAAGTAAACCCAGAGTACTGGCTGCCTATTTCCACCTTAGTTTTGTCTAAATGAAGCTGAAGTACTATTTCGTTGCTTTTATCCTGTCGTTGGGTTTCAGGTAATAAATTGACGATTGATTTCGGTATTTTGTGAGGCATTGTCTTTTGGAAGGTTTCAAATATATCGGTTCGTTTTTTTGTGTTTTTGTCCTTCCATATTGCAATTGTTTTATTATAGTGTTTGAAGTTTTGAGTTATTTTAATTGTAATGTTTTGATGTATACACATGGATTTTGACAGACGAAAAGAGAAAATATGATAAAATTTCCAATTGAAATTGAATAGAATAAAACTCTTTTCCTAGGCTCAACTTTTATTTTCGAATATAAGAGTTACATATTTTGCCAATCTGTATGTGCATGTGTTTCGTTGGAATAATTTATTATTTATTTCTCTACCACAGTGGTTTTCAATCTTTGGTTTCTCTTTTTCCCTGGAAATATGTGTGTATCCCTTGTATAGAAGATAGGTACATCTTTCTGCTGGCAACATTTGCCAAGAACAAAAAAAAAAATGATGTTATTCATCAGTCAGCACTACTCAAAATGAACATGCTCAGTTCCTATAGCAACTACCAATTCTCATGAAGAGTGGGGAGCTTTGATCCCTTTTTGCAGTTTTAAATTTTTATTTTAATAAAACGTTTTTTTTTTTAAATGATTTGAATCACTATAAATTGCTCAACATTACTACATATACAAAAGCCTAGATTATTTGTATTAAAAAAAAAACTAGTGAATATTTTCAAAACGTGAAGTCAAAACAGTTGCCGTTCAGAGCATTTCACCTAACGTAGAAGGTTTTGGCAACTTTAACACAATCCTCTTTATCAACAATGCTTTTGTCAGCTTTTTCAGGATATGTAAACTGATTGACACTTGATCCTTTTTTTCTCAAAAAGTTCATTTCAAATTCGGAAACCGAAATTTTTTTCTCAATTTTTTCAACAAAGTAATTTAGTTTTCTTCCCTCTTGAATTTCACAGTTACAAAATCATTTTCATTAAAAGATACATCTTGGGTGTCTTCATCAGAAAATTCATAAAGCGATTCTGCTTCTGTTGAATCGTGAACATTGTAATTGCTATCACTTTCCGATGAATCATCAATATATTCTCTCCCTTGGTAGCAACTAGGTATTTTTGGTGGCTTATGCACAGTGGTAAAACCACTTTCATCAAATAAAAGAGCATAATAGGATGGAAATGAACTTTTTGGTTCTTAGCACTGCAGTGAAACAGATATTACGACACAACACAAGCTAGAATTATGCAGTGAAAGCAGAAAAGACCAAATTTACACATCTGCTTCAATCAAGGTTATCAGCGCTAGCAAAATAATATGCAGAACAAATACTGCTGAATTTTCCAGATGACCCAATAAAAGAGGCTTTAACTGAAAATTGTAATTCAGAAGAAAAAAATTACCATAGTGGAGGCAACTTCACTTTTGAAGAAAATGAACAAATATAAAACCGCCCTAATAACAATTATTTGGAATACTATTTTACAAAGAATAAAGGCTACCAGTTAATCACTGCGATCAGTGGAATGCAAACTATTAAAAGGATTTATCCTACTGAAGTCATTAGAAAATTTTATCAATGATTTCAGAGAAGTTGAAAAAGAGGTAACTGATTTATTTCATGTGGAAGATGGACAAACTCACAGACAACAAATAAGAAAAAATGTTGTTTGATGGAAACAAAGAAGTCGATCATGAATTTACAATAATAGAAAATTTCATAGTCAGTTCATTTTATGTCTTGTGATAACACCAAGCAGAATTATCTCACTCAGAACTCAGACGTATGAAGTTAATGTGGAGCCTTTTTTGGGATTTATCAATAGAAGAAAGAAAGAAAGAACACGATAAAAAGTTGAAGGATATTAAAAATTGCGATTGATGGTTTGTACTTTTGAAGATGAATTTGACCATTTTTTACTTCTTCTAAAATAAAACGAGGACACCATAGAAACCACACTAGACATCTGTCGAGTCGCCAAAGAAATGTCTTGCACCTTTCCGAATGTTGAAATGGTATCAAAATTTTTTTTAACAATTCCCCTATCTGATACGTCAGAAGAAAGATCATTTTCTGTTTTAAAGAGTGTAAAATATTTAAGTAGTTCTATGGAAGAAGAAAGATGAATTAATATGGCCATTCTGTATATAGAGCAAGAAATTAAAAAACCGAATTGACACTGCTAAATAATTGACTAATTTGCAAAAAATGTAGCAAGATGGAAATTTATGTAAAAATATGTTTCTTTAATAAATTTATCTAAGGTGTTATGGTATGAAAATTTTGATAACTTTTCTTTTTTGTCAATAACTTAATGAAATGAGAGTTTTCTTGGAAACTTTTTTTCCAACTTGAGTGAGGGCCTCTAAAATTTTACACCTTGGGGAGCCCCCACTTGACTTGATTTACCACTAGTTATGGGCACAAAAATGGGGAGAGTTTAACGTAATGGCTCTAAAATTAATTACTTGACGCAAGTGTTAATTTTGTGCCCTCAGCTGTTGATCATTCATTGGACATTCTTGG
This sequence comes from Metellina segmentata, assembly GCA_947359465.1. Classification (NCBI taxonomy): domain Eukaryota; kingdom Metazoa; phylum Arthropoda; class Arachnida; order Araneae; family Tetragnathidae; genus Metellina; species Metellina segmentata. The sequence continues at coordinate 94,781,437 of OX375879.1, forward strand.
GGAAATCAAATCTAATGATATCTTGATCCAGCCTTATTTTATCTTTGCACTTCCTGACAAAATTCATCTTTCAAAAAGCAAGCTCGACTTTCTTGATAAACGTGCAAAAGGTTCATGACTTTTATAGTGTCATATTTTTTGCATGGTTCTAAATAAGTATTGTCTAATTCGTCTATATTTGTAAAGTATAAAATGTTTGGCAATTTCTATGTGTTTTAATAAAAATGTAGTTAGAGTGTATGCTATTCATAAATTACAAAAAGTGTGGAGGTACAATGCTAAAAAAATTTGCATTATGAAGTTTGCTCGCAGAAATGGTTGAATAGCACTATATACTGTGTATCTGTATTTTTTAAAATCTTTATCCTTTACTCTCACTTCTTACTTTTACTAAATCCATTTTGAATTAACCTTTTACTTTTGTACATGTTTATCAAACCTGGTAGGTACTCTGTTTTAGCAATTTTTGAACTGCAAATTCTCTGTTATTTTATTTGTTTTAGTCCGGGATCTCTCAAGCTCGACAATCATGAATGGACGTATTTTGTGTTTGCTCAACAATGGCCACCTGCTGCTTGTCTCCAAGTTCCACACCACAAGGTATTCCCACTGTTGTGTTTTCTTTTCTGCCTTTAATGCATAGATATTGTGACAACTTTCTTACCAAGTTATTTGTAATTGAAAACTTCTGCATCCAATGAGTCAAAACATTCCATCCTTGTAGGTTTCGGGTCTTTTTAATTAAACATTTCCATTTTACTTTACCAGTTGTGTGTGAATATTATTTTGGATATATGTACACAATTTGTACACCATGCCAAAGGCACCAATCTGCAAAATTAATGTTTCTTCACAAACACATCCAATGCCTCGGGAAAAATTGAATTACGACTCAAAGCTAGTTTTGTCATGAAGAATCATGTGGATTTGTGGCTTGTTATGGCATGAAATGGTAACCTAAAAAATGCAGTTAGGTGGAATATGCAGATAGGTGCCTTTGGCATGATGGTAACGACATATAAACTAATGTTTAGTATGTATACTAAGAATGAGTACATACCATATTTGAAATTTATATAGTGAATTTTATGCAAATTTTAATGTAATTTAAATAATGTAAATTTGAATGCAGAAAAAAAAAAAAGAGAGATTCAGCAAAACTACAGTTAAAATGCTATTTACCAAAGAGGGTTGCAAATTTCTCTGCTTGTAGAATGTTTTTAGTGAATTATTTATGCTGAATTATTGTGTGAATTTCTTGAAACAGATATCTCCACGTAATCAAGCCTATTATTTGTTTCACAAAGTTTTAGTATTTTTTTGGAAATTTTTATGTTATAAATAGCCACAGTACCTATTTTACTTATTTCCATCCAGTGATAAGATATTTGCCTCTGATGAGGCATCCTCACATGTTGGGGAATCACTATCAGATGTGAATGTTTGACTCATCTGATAGCTTTCCTGATTAGCAGAGGCAACTAGTCCTAGCATATCCTAAACTCCTCCCTCAATATTTTTATGGTTTGATTGCTCTCTGAGCATTGGGTATAAATTACACCAATATTAAGAGTATGTTAGTTCATGATCATAACTAATGCACTAATAAGTATGTAACATATTGCAATGTTAATTATAAAGGAATGCTTTATTACTTTGTTGATACGTGCTTGTCATTACAGCTTGGTTGTTGTCATTGAGGTTACCGTTAAAGAGGTTACAGTTAAGGAATGACTTAGAGATATTACAAAGTAATGTTGGCTATGATCTGCATATACCAAATAAGTTATTTCGAAAATGTATTTATGTGTATGGATGAAGTGACTAAGGAGTTTTTACTTTTGTGGTGCCAATGATCACTCCAAGTTGGTACCACTACTGATTGAGGAAACATCAATTTGAAAGTTCAACAATGTTCTTGGTTTATTTTTGTGTCATTAAATATTCGGTTGATGCAAAAGTTGGTTCCATTTTTGGAGCTAGATGACATTGCATCGCAAAACCAAAGTGTTATCTACTTCATACGTGTAAAGTTTTGATGTTTGACAGAAGGAATTTAAAAAATTTGGGTTATTTGGTTGTATTTTCAAAATTTTGTTAATGTTTGATTTAGGCAAGAATGTTTTGCAGATGCAAAAGAAGATATGTGTTGGGTGCAATTCCACGTGCCAGGAGTGTTTCAGAAAGTTTTGACCTGTTCTTTAGCTAGAAACCTTGGAACTTCTGTGAGTGCAGGATGATGCAGCTACTGGAGAGACATAGTCATCAAACAGAATGGCACTACTATATTGGTTAAATGCAATTTTTTTAGTGTAAATTAGATACTTTTTCTTCAATTTTTGTGAAAAAATCTGGATGAAAGTTTGTATCAACCCAATACTTGGGTGGCACCAATGATCGCACCAAGTTGGTGCCACTACTGATTGAGAAAACACCAATTAGAAAGTTCGACCATGTTCTTAGTTTATTTTTGTGTCACTAAATAATTAGTCGGTTTTTAAAATATGTAAAACACAAGTTGTAAACCTGCTGCATAATTTTTATTTTGAATTTTAGTTTATTTCTTAAGTCCAGCTGTTCCTATGTCTTCTTATTAAATTAAACTTCTTAGCTTTTCACCTTATTCTGCAGGCTTATTTCCATTTGTCGATTTGAGACAGCAAATTGCACATTTCCATACACTAAAGATTTTATTGGACTTTTGTTTACCAGCCATTTCAAATTGAATGCACTGGCTTTGTTCCAAAAAATGTATAGAAGGAAAGGCTACTATTCCTTCAGATGTTAATTTCTATCTTGCTGCTATTGACTGATAAAAGCAATTAATGCTTTAGGATACGTTGTATGCATCCATCAGTCACATTCAGAAAAGAATTTTGAGGGGTCTTGATCTCTTTAGTTTCTGTTTTAGACATTTCTAGATGTAATTTACCTCTGTTAAATGAAACACAATGTATACAGAACAACATAATAGTATGCATTATATTTGAGCATTAATTATGTCTTTTGTGAGTTGTACTAACATCAATCATTTTTTTCCAGTGCTTAATACCAAAGAATGTCGTTGACTGGAGTATTCATGGATTGTGGTAAGTAGGAACTTAACATTTTTCAGTGAGCTTAATAATGCATTCAATTCAAACAAGTTTTAAATGAAAAATAGAGTGAGAAAGTAATTCAAATCACAATATTTGAATATCCAGTAGCCAAGAAAGTTCATGCCATTTTAATCAGTAGATAAAGGATACACAAAGTGGATCAAGATAATGTTTTATTCCGAAAAGTAGTCGCCTTCTGTTACCTTTTTCCAACAATCTACCACTTCTATTTGATTTTTATGACAGTTTTTCTCTTTGTTGAACTTTTTTTCAATGATTTGTTGATTTTGGAATGATTGATTTTGTTGACCGATTATCTATTACAACAAATGTGATAATCTGAAGTTAAGATGGGGATGGGTAGGAGTTCCCAGTTGAGTCAGATAACCAGTTCCTTGGTCTGGCATTGTTGTGGTGGGACAGGTGGTTGCTACCTTTTTGTTCTGCAATTAATGCATGCTTCATATGTAATGATTTCTTCATCCCACATAATCCTAAAGTGAATATGGGCAATAGAAGCGATACAGGCAATCAAACACAGAAACACCTTTGATTGGTGGATATAGGGTTTTGCCATCAATGACCTTGAATCTTTTTATGAGAAACAATGTTGAGAACGCTTCATGTTGTATTGCATCCACTTTTCATGTCAGTCCCTAAAGAGATTGGTTCTGTGGCATGTCAAGAAATGGTTAACCGTACGTGCTTGTTGGTTATGGGCAGTTTGTGAGGAATTCAATCACTCAGTTTCCATGTTTACCAAAGGCGATGCAAGCGGCTATAAATGCTGTAACCTTTTCGCATCTCTCCATTCCATACAATGATGTCCGATCAGCCAGCAGACATTGTGTGGAATGAGAGGTGCAAACAACATCATAACAAGCTTCGTGGCATTCATCCAGACATTTCATTGTGGCCTTCAATACCCATTAGACATTCCGATGTGGTTTTAACTAGTTTACGTATCAGACACACTCACAGGCATCTTTTGTTAGGAGAGAATTTGTGTTAATTTTATCATACAACACATTTTAATTGATTGACCAGTTTTTAATCTTCATCGCTGACTCTTTTTTAACAAATCTAATTTAACTTTGCACGATTTTTAAGTGGGGAAAATCCTCATTCAAATCTTTTAAAATTTTTAAATTGCATATAAATCTTTTATCATTCATTCCTTGAATTATCCTTTTCTATCTATATTAAAATAATCAAATCATTTGTATGTTTTTGATCAATACATTTTAATAATATAATTATTGCTTTTTGACAATTGACTAAAACATTTGAATTTTAGTTATTATTTTGACTACTTGTTTTAAAACTTTTTATAGCAACCTCGATTTAGATTCATGCACATTTGTATCTTTTTTATACCCCTTTCAATACCTTTTGCTTTTATTTGGTATTGTGTTTGGTGCAACTTGGCCTTACCTTGAACCTTTGCACAAAAAAAAAAAAAAAAAAAAACATCCAAACCGATACGAATGGATGCAGGTGGTTTTGTCACTTCCATTAAATTGTCTTGCTAGTTATTGACAAAAATGACTCGAATTTGCCTTGATCCAGTCTCAAGAGGTGCAAATTTATTGAACCACTTCTATTCACAACACTCACTGCATGATCTTTGAATGCAGAGAATGTTTTTTTGAAGTACTGACACCCAATTTGGATTCATAAGGTAAACAAATCGAAATAATTCACTTGGACCATCGCTTCGAGATTACTTTTTCGAAACTTCATCTGATTAATTTCCTTAAGTGTTAGACACCGGTGAATTCTCTGAAAATGAACCTTTGGATTAAGCCTACATTATAACTCTTTTAATTGATAGAATGAGGCCATTTGCAGTTTGTCACTGACTAAACGAGTCGCACGAACTTCCTTGGTTACCTGAAAATAAGTTCCAGGGATGGTTGAAACTGTTATGTAGGATAGTTAATTAACACACTTTCATTTATCCATCTGATCCACGATTGATTCATTCCAAGTTTTATGGAAAAGAATCTTGAATAGAATTATGCACTTTTTTTATGTAAGCTTAATTAAAAGAACTGGTGATTAATCGAGATTTGTTCACTTATTTTTCTCCCTTATGATATTAGTATGTGTATTTACTTAATCTTTAGTAATGTAAATATGTTACAAAGACAGATTGAGTATTTTTGAAAATTAATTCAATAAGTTTCATCTATATGTTTATACATCATACAGTGCAAGAGAACCACAGATTTCAATCAAACGATTGTGCTTCTAAGTTAATTCAAACATATTTTAACAGAAATTTAGATGAGCATATACGAAAACAGAAGCTATTGTAAATGTGTTAGCATGAATAAATAGTAATAGCTGAATTAAAAGATCACTTCAGTGAGTGCAACTGTAAAGTTAACTTATTAACTAATGCTTCATATCACAGGTCCAAAAAAATATTCCGCTTTCGTTCACTTCTTATCATGCGAAGGACACAAGTCGAACTTTTAGAATTTCAAGACGAACAGGGCTAAACATCAGACACTATTGTCAATTATCTAATGAAAGTATTGATAGAAAATAATTTGACTTAAAAAATCATGGCATTTTGTGGAGATAGTACTAACTTCAAATTTGGTGGATTAAAAAGACATCAACAATGTTTATGCAAAACTAAATGTATCTCTTTTAAGAACATTGATAGGAATCGTATGTAAAGCTCGTATAATTCACAATGCGATTAAAACTGCCACATATTGTCTACCTGTAGACCGTGAATGAGTTATGAAAATGTGTTCACATTTTTATATCTATAATGTACACGTGGAAGTTGAAAGAATTTTGTAATGAAGTTGACACAGAGCATCAGAAATCTATAGACTACAGTATAACTAAGGTGGCTTGCAGTTATGCCTGCTATTGAACGAAATTTGAAACTGTACAAGCCATCAAAAAACTTTTTGAGTATTGATGAATGTTCAAACATATTGAAACCTTTTTTGAAAACCCTAGCTCTGCACTATGGCTTTTTTTTATACATGCAGTCGACAACGTTCCATCAATCTATATCTAAGATCAAGGGGTAATATTTCTGCAATTGAAGCCACCAAGGAAATAAATCAACTTGACAATTTGGCTTTAAAACAAAGTATTCTGTTTCTAAACCACTCTGTTCGTAATTGAATGCCAAGAAATAGCTACAGTGTTCACAAAGAGTGTATGAAAATTACAGTTGCTGAGTTCTATAAAATAGGCAAAGAATATTTGGAGCAGTGGACTTGGTTCTGTGAAGAATTAGAAATATTTGAATGGGTGAATTTTTAACCAAAATACCTATGTGGTGGGGAATTCAGTGTAATGGATGTATTGATTTCAAAGGGATTTTATTAATTGCAACAGAGATACAGAAGTATTTGATGAGTATTCTTTTATTTCCAACTACATTATCCTGCAAAAAGTGACAGAATGGAACACTGGGAATGTTTCTACTGAAAGTCGTTGGGTGGAATTGTTCAAACAGTTTCACATCAAAAATTTGAATCATGAATTTTTGGATAATATTTTATGTCAGCCCAGCACTAATGTACCTGTAGAAAGGGTCTTTTCTCTTATGAATAAGCTGTAGACAAGCGAAAAAACACTGTTGCAAGTTCTTAAAGCAATATTAATTACCAAATAAATTTTAAGAAATCCTGCCAAGAATTTCATTATTATTTTAAATCAACAACAAATATGCTTAAACAAATTGGTTCTTCAGAAAAATATAAGACCACAATTTATTTTCATGTGTTCATTCCTGTTCTTTTCATTAATTAATAAATAAAAACTATAAAGAAATATGCGTTTTCTTGACTACATATACTATTACTTATAAAAATTAGTAGATGTCTCATTTTGAGGGAAAAAATAAATAATAACATTAAGTATTACCAAAGTTCTTTATAAACATTGATGACATTTTACAAAATCTTATTATTTCATCTGTAATATTACAAAAGGAAGTGCTAGTTTATTTTCTTGCACGCAGAGTCCTGACGAATCTATGGCACTTACAGTAATGGGATTTGGCAGACAGGTAGTCCAAATTTTTTGCAATTTTGGGGTTGGCAATTTGTTCTTTTTCTTAAAATTGGAATCGTTAGAGATAGATTAAAAATTTTAGCGGATTTGAAATCTGCGGAAATTTTTACATCCGATTACTATCTTACACCACGGGCAACACCGGACTAGCCACGCAGTGTCTAGTCATTGCTAAAATCAATCATCTGATTCCTGACAGTCATTAATTATAGTTAACTCTGTCTGTGCTCTTTGAAGAAATGTTTTACTTTTTCACAAATGGATGAACATTATAAGGTAAAAGTACAGTGTTATGTCTGATCAATGAAAACTTTATGTTGAATGCTTATTCTCAAAACAAACCTCGTCCTTTCAGGCCTACAAGCGACAAAGGATATCCGAGTTTCTGTAACAGTTCCTGGCCCTTTGAACCAGATCGCTTGAAGGTACTCTCTTTATGTAATGCACTTAACAATTCGATTTCTCTGAAGCTCATTACACCCATGTATCATTTTAAGCAAAATTCTCTTCAAATTAAGTAAGAATATTTACGAATTGTTTTTTTGGAAGAAGTGTTATTTCCATTTAAGGAACAAAAAACGAGAAAAAGTCTGAAAATAAGCATTTTATGAGAAAATTTTGTGTTGCCAGGATTTTATTTTGGAGAAGAAATGCATTTTTAGTACCCCTTTTGAAGTAAGTATTGAGAAAATAGTATTGGAAGGGATCTTTTTTCTTATTCCAATAAGGGCTGCAATACAAGAAAATTAATAAATAAGTTAATTTCTGATTTTTTTTACTTTCAGACCCAATTTATGCTCATTAAATTCTGTGTGTAGTTTTGAACATTAAGATATTTGGATGTATTATATAATTGCAACTTGACTCCCTACCCATTGGCAAGTGGTGGATGTAGTGCTAAAGGGCTCTGTAGAATGTCTAGCTTAAGTGAGGTTATTTCAACAGCTTCTGCCAATGGTGCATCTGGGATGTATGGATGGTTAGTTCTTGACAATCAGTTTTATGGATGGGTGTGCTTGGAATCTGAACAACTACAGTACCTCTCTTTGCCAACAGTTCATAACCATAGACTGAACTACTATCTACTGTAAAGCTAGTGTTGTGTTTGTGAAAAACACATTCATAATCTTCCTACTTTTACTGTTCATATTTGGCATGCAGACTGTACAAGAGCTGTTTCAACCCTGTCATCAAACAAGACTGTATTTTAAATTTGGAGAATCGCCTCTTCAGCCAACATTGGTGTTTACAAACTAATTTGAGTAAATTTTAACAGCCATTGTCATTTAGAGAATATCTTCAATATAGTATTGTGTCAAATCACTTGTATTACATCATTTATTATATTAATTAGAAAAGTGCGTGCTCTTCCTAATAGTATTGTGTCAAATCACTTGTATTACATCATTTATTATATTAATTAGAAAAGTGCGTGCTCTTCCTGCACCCAATTTTGTAAAATGAATGCTATTTTTGACTCATTTACCTTGGACAAGATTTTATGTTTAAATATTGGGTAATCCAGAAAGCTCTGCGCATTTTCAAATCAAAGCTAGCTTTCTTATTATTATTTTGCTACTGCTGATAAAAAATGACCTCCATTGAAGCAGATGTTTCAATTCAGTCTTTTCTGCTTACACTGCGTAATTATAGCATCTGTTGTGGTATATTTTTTGTTTCACTGCAGTGCTAAGAATGGAGAACCAGAAAGTTAATTTTCGTTATATGCTCTTTTATTTTGTGAAAGGAAAAAATGATAGTCAGACTGCTCGTAAAATGTTTAAATTTGGCACGTGATTTTTTGTTGAACCCAAATGCTCCTTTTTTTAAATAGCTCATTAATGGAGATGAGAAGTGAATACTATTCAAGAATGTTACCAGGGAAAGATCATGGGTCAAATGAACCTCCCCAAGTAACACTGAGAGTGTATCCCAAAAAAGTAATGATTAGTGTATGGTGGGACTACAAAGGAATTGTTTATTATGAATTGTTGCCACACATTAAATCAAACATTGAATTCGGAAAAACACTGTTCTCAAATGGCAGTATTAAGAGCAGAAATCGAAGCAAAGAGGCAAGAACCGACCCATCGTCGAGGTGTCGTCTTCCAGCACGACAATGTGCGGCCCCACATTTCACTGAATGTCAGACAGAGACTTATGGAGTGCAGCTGAGATGTTTTGTGCCACCCCCATTTTCACCAGACCTTGTCCCCTCAGATTTTCACCTCTTCAGGTCACTTCAAAATTCTCTGAACGACCTGAAAACTGTCAAAACAGCACCTCAATAACTTCTTTACAAACAAGCCTAATGATTTTGTACAAAGAATTTCCAGCTGCAGGAAAGATGGCAAAAAGTCATAGAACAAAACGATGCTTATGTAATTCAATAATATTTTCTTATGTTTTTGTGCTGCTTCGTTGATCTTGATCATAAAAAACCCGCAGAACTTTAGGAAAGAGCCAATATTTGACACTACTCTTGTCGTATCAGTGGCTATTTGTCCTGACGTGCATCGGCAAATGTGCCGCATGGGGTGTGTTTTTCTCTAAGTTTGTATTCTGATTGAGACAATTTGCTTCTTTGGAGACTGTCAAACAGCACCTTGATAACTTCTTTACAAATAAGCCTAATGATTGTTTTAAAAAAGGATTTTTCCAGCTGCCTGAAAGATGGCAAAAAGTTAGAACAAAATAGTGCTTTTTCTGCTTGATCATTAAAACCTCACAGAACTTTCCGGATGACCCAACAGAAAGGTTTAAGAATATGTTGCTCTAGTGCCATTCAAATCATAAATAAGTTGATATCACCTGGCATTCGTCCATCTACAGGATTTCATTCAAAAGAGTTGAAAGCAGATTTATCTTGGGTTTTCTGCACCTAAATTCAAACAAAGTATTGTACCGTGATAATTATTCGAAATAAATTTTGATGTAAGATGCTGAACCCTTGACTTCCCCTTTTGTTTTTAAATTTCAACCTAACAAGCATGTTAAAGTCTATATTGTCAAAATGTATTGTGTCTTCAGAATGACAAAACTTATTTTTGGACTTCCCCACTGTAGCAGCGTGTTTGAAATTAATTTCGATTCTTCCAGCCTTTAGTGCCTGCACTGGAAGAGAAATGGCCCAACATTTACGCAAATACTTCAGAATATTCATTTTGGTAAATGTTTCACCTCTTCCTATTTGCCATTATTTCTAGAACAGTGGTTCTCGACCTTTCGCTTACCTCTTGGAAATGTAACGCGTGTAACCCTCGTAGAGATAGTTGAAAATGTTCTACAACAGGTTGTCAACTGGTCCATGCTGAAAACGGAAAACTGGTCCAAAAAATTCCTAAATCATAAATTTTGTCCTGAAAATGTATCAAATTTTTTTTAGGCGAAAACAAAAGGCAACTGCAGTTGAACTTAAACAAATGAAAAAAAAAATTGCAAACTGCAAATGATGAAATTGAACCATATGGACAAAGAAATTATGCAAACTGAATAAAAAATGAAAATGGTGTAACTCTCTCCAATCCAACCCCATTCGAAGACAGTTTTTAACTACACAAATTGATATATCATTTCTTTACTGACTTCATTTGATGCATAAAACATAAAAATAAAAAATTTGCATGACAAAATGTTTTAAAAGTAATTATTGATTTCTTCAATTTTCAAGTATTCAGAAAATAGAAATAATGAATATTATAGAGTATTGGTTTAATATGTTGATCTACTTTGACATGATTTAGGGTTTGTCTGTATTTTTTAAATGTTATTTAGAAAACAGCTTATTAAAGCTGAAATTTGATACTAGAGTCCTCTTTTCTCGAGATTAGACTGTAAGCAATAAAAAGCGTGATTTTAAAGTGTAATTGCATCTAACTGACTAGGAAAAAGAAAATGTGGAATTGTAAAGGGCGGGGAGGTTCGAATAAGGAACTGAGGAGAACAGATGTGCGAGGGTCCTTGTTGGCTGTTATAGGTATTAAACTGCAAATACATTCATTAATGTTATGTAAATAGAGCCTATTAATCAAGCACCTGTTAGATCAAAAATGCTATGACTCATGGTTCTTTTTTTTTTTGTTGTCTTCTACCAGTGAGAGTCATGCTTCTTCAGGGGTACTTGATGTTCAGTACTCCGTCTCCGCTAGTCTCTCGCATTCCGTATTGAGAACCCCTGTTTTAGAAATCTAAAATTGTATTTTTCAATTGTGTGTACATGCATTATCAGTTTTGCTAAATCATGTTTTGGATGTCTCTTTCAATATATGTAATCTTTGTGGTATAAAATTTCCTAAGCCCTTCCCATGCATAACGGGTAATCTGGATAGTGCATGGTCATTCAATAAGGGCATCCGATTTACCCTACGTTAAGCGATAAACCAGTGTAACCAATCAGGATTTTGTTTTGATGGAAAGTCAGGAGGCAAGTTCCAAACCAAGATAGAAATAACAATGGAAAGATATTTGAACGTTTGTTTTCTGA